>JAPYKT020000027.1:3922617-4462617 GCA_028749325.2 Caryopteris x clandonensis | reverse complement strand
TATCAAACTTTTATGAGTGATACAACATACTTCATTTATCGGAAAGAATCCCTAGGCAGCGATACACGAGCTTTCGTAAAATTTAGCAAAACTAAAATTAGCATAAATTCTATCACAGAGACAGTACTTGTGAATATTTTATAATAATTTGAGTGGAAGTTAATTTAAAATAGAAAATATCAAGCTTTTATGAGTGATACAATATACTTCATTGTTTTTGAAAATTTCCATAGGCAGTGGTTCACGAGTTTTTGTAAATTTTGCAAAACTGAAATTTGTGTAAAGTGTGCCACAAACACATTAATTGTGAATATTTTATCATAATTTTCATGGAACATAATTTAAAATCAAAGATATCAAGCATTTATGAGTGATACAACATACTTCATTTTTTTTGTAAATTTCTCTAGGCAGCAGTACATGAGTTTTCGTAAAATTTTGCAAAATTGAAATTTGTTAAAAGTGAGTCACAAACACATTACTTGTGAAAATTATATCATAATTTGCATGGCAGATAATTTAAAATTAAAGATATCAAGCTTTTTTGAGTGATACGACATACTCGAGTTTTCAGAAAATTTTACAAAATTGAAATTAGCATAAATTGGGTCACAGACACATTACTTGTAAATATTTTATTATAATTTGCATGGAAGATAATTTAAAATCAAAGATATGAAGCTTTTGTGAGTGATACAACATACTTTATTTTTTGTGAAAAAATCCTTACGAAGCGGTACACGAGTTTTTGTAAAATTTTGCAAAACTGAAATTTGTGTAAAGTGTTCTACAAACACCTTAATTGTAAATATTTTATCATAATTTTTATGGGAGATAATTTAAAATCAAAGATATCAAGCTTTTATGAGTGATACAACAAATCTTATTTTTTTGGAAAAATTCCCTACGTAGCGGTACATAAGTTTTTTGTAAAATTTTGCAAAACTGAAATTTGTATAAATTAGATCACAAACACATTTTTGTTGAATATTTTATCATTATTTTCATGGCACAAAATTTAAAATCAAAGATATCATGCTTTTATGAGTGAAACAACATACTTCATATTTTGGAAAAAATCCCTAGGCAGCGGTACACGAGTTTTGGTAAAATTTTACAAAACTGATATTTATGTAAATTGGGTCACAAAAACTTAATGTGTGAATATTTTATAATAATTTGCATGGGAGATAATATAAAATCATAGATATCATGCTTTTTTGAGAGATACAACATACTTCATTTTTAGGAAAAAATCTATACGCAACGGAACACGAGTATTTACAAAATAGTGTAAATTGGGTCACAGACACATTACTTGTGAATATTCTATCATAATTTACATGGAAAATAATTTAAAATCAAAGATAACAAACTATTTTGAGAGATACAATATACCTCATTTTTTGGAAAAAATCCCTGGGCAGCAGTACACAAGTTTTTGTAAAATTTTGCAAAACTAAAATTTGCGTAAATTGGTTCACAAATACATTTCTTGTGAATATTTTATCATGATTTTCCGAGCACATAATTTTACAAGAAATCTTATTTTTTGGAAAAATTCCCTACGCAGCGGTACACGAGTTTTTGTAAAATTTTACAAAACTGAAATTAGTGTAAATTGGGTCACAAACACATTTCAAATGAATATGTTATTTTTATTTTCATGGATCATAATTTAAAATCATATATATCAAGCTTTTTTGAATGAAACAATATACTTCATTTTTTGGAAAAAAATTCCTAGGCAGCAGCACATGAGTTTTTGTAAAATTTTGCAAAGCTGAAATTAGTGTAAATTGGGTTACAAATACATTACGTGTGAATATTTTATCATAATTTAAATGGCAGATAATTAAAATCCAAAGATATCAAGCTTTTTTGAGTGATACAACAGACTTCATTTTTAGGAAAGAATCCCTACGCAACGAAACACGAGTTTTTATAAAATTTTGCAAAACTAAAATTAGCGTAAATTGGGTCATAGACACATTACTTGTGAATATTTTATCATAATTTGCATGGCAGATAATTTAAAATCAAAGATATCAAGCTTTTTTCAGTGATACAGCATACTTCATTTTTTTGAAAAAATTCCTAAGACAGCGGTACACGAGGTTTTGTAAAATTTTACAAAACTAAAATTTGCATAAATTGGATCACAAACACATTTCTTGTGAATATTTTATAATGATTTTCCTGGCACATAATTTAAAATCAAAGATATCAAGCTTTTATGAGTGATGCAACAGACTTCATTTATCGAAAAAATCCCAAGGCAGCGGTACACGAGTTTTCGTAAAATTTAGCAAAACAAAAATTTGCATAAATTGGGTCACAGACACATTACTTGTGAATATTGTATCATAATTTTCTTGGAAGATAATTTAAAATCAAAGATATTAAGCTTTTATGAGTGATACAACATACTTCATTTTTTTTGAAAATTTCCTTAGGCAGCGGTTCACGAGTTTTTGTAAAATTTTGCAAAACTGAAATTTATGTAAATTGGATCACTGACACATTTTTTGTGAATATTTTATCATGATTTGCATGGAACATAATTTAAAATCAAAGATATTAAGCTTTTATGAGTGATACAACAGTCTTCGTTTATTGGAAAAAATCCCTAGGCAGCGGTACATGAGTTTTCTTAAAATTTTACAAAACTAAAATTATTGTAAATTGGGTCACAGACACATTACTTGTGAATATTTTATCATAATTTGCATTGAAGATAATTTAAAATCAAAGATATCAAGCTTTTTTGAGTGATACGACATACTTCATTTTTTTGGAAAAAAATCACTAGGAAGCGGTACACGAGGTTTTGTAAAATTTTGCAAAACTAAAATTTGCATAAATTGGATCACAAAAACATTTCTTGTGAATATTTTAACATGATTTTCCTGGCACATAATCTAAAATCAAAGATATCAAACTTTTATGAGTGATACAACATACTTCATTTATCGGAAAGAATCCCTAGGCAGCGATACACGAGCTTTCGTAAAATTTAGCAAAACTAAAATTAGCATAAATTCTATCACAGAGACAGTACTTGTGAATATTTTATAATAATTTGAGTGGAAGTTAATTTAAAATAGAAAATATCAAGCTTTTATGAGTGATACAATATACTTCATTGTTTTTGAAAATTTCCATAGGCAGTGGTTCACGAGTTTTTGTAAATTTTGCAAAACTGAAATTTGTGTAAAGTGTGCCACAAACACATTAATTGTGAATATTTTATCATAATTTTCATGGAACATAATTTAAAATCAAAGATATCAAGCATTTATGAGTGATACAACATACTTCATTTTTTTTGTAAATTTCCCTAGGCAGCAGTACATGAGTTTTCGTAAAATTTTGCAAAATTGAAATTTGTTAAAAGTGAGTCACAAACACATTACTTGTGAAAATTATATCATAATTTGCATGGCAGATAATTTAAAATTAAAGATATCAAGCTTTTTTGAGTGATACGACATACTCGAGTTTTCAGAAAATTTTACAAAATTGAAATTAGCATAAATTGGGTCACAGACACATTACTTGTAAATATTTTATTATAATTTGCATGGAAGATAATTTAAAATCAAAGATATGAAGCTTTTGTGAGTGATACAACATACTTTATTTTTTGTGAAAAAATCCTTACGAAGCGGTACACGAGTTTTTGTAAAATTTTGCAAAACTGAAATTTGTGTAAAGTGTTCTACAAACACCTTAATTGTAAATATTTTATCATAATTTTTATGGGAGATAATTTAAAATCAAAGATATCAAGCTTTTATGAGTGATACAACAAATCTTATTTTTTTGGAAAAATTCCCTACGTAGCGGTACATAAGTTTTTTGTAAAATTTTGCAAAACTGAAATTTGTATAAATTAGATCACAAACACATTTTTGTTGAATATTTTATCATTATTTTCATGGCACAAAATTTAAAATCAAAGATATCATGCTTTTATGAGTGAAACAACATACTTCATATTTTGGAAAAAATCCCTAGGCAGCGGTACACGAGTTTTGGTAAAATTTTACAAAACTGATATTTATGTAAATTGGGTCACAAAAACTTAATGTGTGAATATTTTATAATAATTTGCATGGGAGATAATATAAAATCATAGATATCATGCTTTTTTGAGAGATACAACATACTTCATTTTTAGGAAAAAATCTATACGCAACGGAACACGAGTATTTACAAAATAGTGTAAATTGGGTCACAGACACATTACTTGTGAATATTCTATCATAATTTACATGGAAAATAATTTAAAATCAAAGATAACAAACTATTTTGAGAGATACAATATACCTCATTTTTTGGAAAAAATCCCTGGGCAGCAGTACACAAGTTTTTGTAAAATTTTGCAAAACTAAAATTTGCGTAAATTGGTTCACAAATACATTTCTTGTGAATATTTTATCATGATTTTCCGAGCACATAATTTTACAAGAAATCTTATTTTTTGGAAAAATTCCCTACGCAGCGGTACACGAGTTTTTGTAAAATTTTACAAAACTGAAATTAGTGTAAATTGGGTCACAAACACATTTCAAATGAATATGTTATTTTTATTTTCATGGATCATAATTTAAAATCATATATATCAAGCTTTTTTGAATGAAACAATATACTTCATTTTTTGGAAAAAAATTCCTAGGCAGCAGCACATGAGTTTTTGTAAAATTTTGCAAATCTGAAATTAGTGTAAATTGGGTTACAAATACATTACTTGTGAATATTTTATCATAATTTATATGGCAGATAATTAAAATCCAAAGATATCAAGCTTTTTTGAGTGATACAACAGACTTCATTTTTAGGAAAGAATCCCTACGCAACGAAACACGAGTTTTTATAAAATTTTGCAAAACTAAAATTAGCGTAAATTGGGTCATAGACACATTACTTGTGAATATTTTATCATAATTTGCATGGCATATAATTTAAAATCAAAGATATCAAGCTTTTTTGAGTGATACAACATACTTCATTTTTTTGAAAAAATCCCTAAGACAGCGGTACACGAGGTTTTGTAAAATTTTACAAAACTAAAATTTGCATAAATTGGATCACAAACACATTTCTTGTGAATATTTTATAATGATTTTCCTGGCACATAATTTAAAATCAAAGATATCAAGCTTTTATGAGTGATGCAACAGACTTCATTTATCGAAAAAATCCCAAGGCAGCGGTACACGAGTTTTCGTAAAATTTAGCAAAACAAAAATTTGCATAAATTGGGTCACAGACACATTACTTGTGAATATTGTATCATAATTTTCATGGGAGATAATTTAAAATCAAAGATATTAAACTTTTATGAGTGATACAACATACTTCATTTTTTTTGAAAATATCCTTAGGGAGCGGTTCACGAGTTTTTGTAAAATTTTGCAAAACTGAAATTTATGTAAATTGGATCACTGACACATTTTTTGTGAATATTTTATCATGATTTGCATGGAACATAATTTAAAATCAAAGATATTAAGCTTTTATGAGTGATACAACAGTCTTCGTTTATTGGAAAAAATCCCTAGGCAGCGGTACATGAGTTTTCTTAAAATTTTACAAAACTAAAATTATTGTAAATTGGGTCACAGACACATTACTTGTGAATATTTTATCATAATTTGCATTGAAGATAATTTAAAATCAAAGATATCAAGCTTTTTTGAGTGATACGACATACTTCATTTTTTTGGAAAAAAATCACTAGGAAGCGGTACACGAGGTTTTGTAAAATTTTGCAAAACTAAAATTTGCATAAATTGGATCACAAAAACATTTCTTGTGAATATTTTAACATGATTTTCCTGGCACATAATCTAAAATCAAAGATATCAAACTTTTATGAGTGATACAACATACTTCATTTATCGGAAAGAATCCCTAGGCAGCGATACACGAGCTTTCGTAAAATTTAGCAAAACTAAAATTAGCATAAATTCTATCACAGAGACAGTACTTGTGAATATTTTATAATAATTTGAGTGGAAGTTAATTTAAAATAGAAAATATCAAGCTTTTATGAGTGATACAATATACTTCATTGTTTTTGAAAATTTCCATAGGCAGTGGTTCACGAGTTTTTGTAAATTTTGCAAAACTGAAATTTGTGTAAAGTGTGCCACAAACACATTAATTGTGAATATTTTATCATAATTTTCATGGAACATAATTTAAAATCAAAGATATCAAGCATTTATGAGTGATACAACATACTTCATTTTTTTTGTAAATTTCCCTAGGCAGCAGTACATGAGTTTT
Organism: Caryopteris x clandonensis; assembly: GCA_028749325.2. Taxonomy (NCBI): domain Eukaryota; kingdom Viridiplantae; phylum Streptophyta; class Magnoliopsida; order Lamiales; family Lamiaceae; genus Caryopteris; species Caryopteris x clandonensis. Next base: position 4,456,320 of record JAPYKT020000027.1, on the reverse strand, counting down.
CGTAAAATTTTGCAAAATTGAAATTTGTTAAAAGTGAGTCACAAACACATTACTTGTGAAAATTATATCATAATTTGCATGGCAGATAATTTAAAATTAAAGATATCAAGCTTTTTTGAGTGATACGACATACTCGAGTTTTCAGAAAATTTTACAAAATTGAAATTAGCATAAATTGGGTCACAGACACATTACTTGTAAATATTTTATTATAATTTGCATGGAAGATAATTTAAAATCAAAGATATGAAGCTTTTGTGAGTGATACAACATACTTTATTTTTTGTGAAAAAATCCTTACGAAGCGGTACACGAGTTTTTGTAAAATTTTGCAAAACTGAAATTTGTGTAAAGTGTTCTACAAACACCTTAATTGTAAATATTTTATCATAATTTTTATGGGAGATAATTTAAAATCAAAGATATCAAGCTTTTATGAGTGATACAACAAATCTTATTTTTTTGGAAAAATTCCCTACGTAGCGGTACATAAGTTTTTTGTAAAATTTTGCAAAACTGAAATTTGTATAAATTAGATCACAAACACATTTTTGTTGAATATTTTATCATTATTTTCATGGCACAAAATTTAAAATCAAAGATATCATGCTTTTATGAGTGAAACAACATACTTCATATTTTGGAAACAAATCCCTAGGCAGCGGTACACGAGTTTTGGTAAAATTTTACAAAACTGATATTTATGTAAATTGGGTCACAAAAACTTAATGTGTGAATATTTTATAATAATTTGCATGGGAGATAATATAAAATAATAGATATCATGCTTTTTTGAGAGATACAACATACTTCATTTTTAGGAAAAAATCTATACGCAACGGAACACGAGTATTTACAAAATAGTGTAAATTGGGTCACAGACACATTACTTGTGAATATTCTATCATAATTTACATGGAAAATAATTTAAAATCAAAGATAACAAACTATTTTGAGAGATACAATATACCTCATTTTTTGGAAAAAATCCTTGGGCAGCAGTACACAAGTTTTTGTAAAATTTTGCAAAACTAAAATTTGCGTAAATTGGTTCACAAATACATTTCTTGTGAATATTTTATCATGATTTTCCGAGCACATAATTTTACAAGAAATCTTATTTTTTGGAAAAATTCCCTACGCAGCGGTACACGAGTTTTTGTAAAATTTTACAAAACTGAAATTAGTGTAAATTGGGTCACAAACACATTTCAAATGAATATGTTATTTTTATTTTCATGGATCATAATTTAAAATCATATATATCAAGCTTTTTTGAATGAAACAATATACTTCATTTTTTGGAAAAAAATTCCTAGGCAGCAGCACATGAGTTTTTGTAAAATTTTGCAAAGCTGAAATTAGTGTAAATTGGGTTACAAATACATTACGTGTGAATATTTTATCATAATTTAAATGGCAGATAATTAAAATCCAAAGATATCAAGCTTTTTTGAGTGATACAACAGACTTCATTTTTAGGAAAGAATCCCTACGCAACGAAACACGAGTTTTTATAAAATTTTGCAAAACTAAAATTAGCGTAAATTGGGTCATAGACACATTACTTGTGAATATTTTATCATAATTTGCATGGCAGATAATTTAAAATCAAAGATATCAAGCTTTTTTCAGTGATACAACATACTTCATTTTTTTGAAAAAATTCCTAAGACAGCGGTACACGAGGTTTTGTAAAATTTTACAAAACTAAAATTTGCATAAATTGGATCACAAACACATTTCTTGTGAATATTTTATAATGATTTTCCTGGCACATAATTTAAAATCAAAGATATCAAGCTTTTATGAGTGATGCAACAGACTTCATTTATCGAAAAAATCCCAAGGCAGCGGTACACGAGTTTTCGTAAAATTTAGCAAAACAAAAATTTGCATAAATTGGGTCACAGACACATTACTTGTGAATATTGTATCATAATTTTCTTGGAAGATAATTTAAAATCAAAGATATTAAGCTTTTATGAGTGATACAACATACTTCATTTTTTTTGAAAATTTCCTTAGGCAGCGGTTCACGAGTTTTTGTAAAATTTTGCAAAACTGAAATTTATGTAAATTGGATCACTGACACATTTTTTGTGAATATTTTATCATGATTTGCATGGAACATAATTTAAAATCAAAGATATTAAGCTTTTATGAGTGATACAACAGTCTTCGTTTATTGGAAAAAATCCCTAGGCAGCGGTACATGAGTTTTCTTAAAATTTTACAAAACTAAAATTATTGTAAATTGGGTCACAGACACATTACTTGTGAATATTTTATCATAATTTGCATTGAAGATAATTTAAAATCAAAGATATCAAGCTTTTTTGAGTGATACGACATACTTCATTTTTTTGGAAAAAAATCACTAGGAAGCGGTACACGAGGTTTTGTAAAATTTTGCAAAACTAAAATTTGCATAAATTGGATCACAAAAACATTTCTTGTGAATATTTTAACATGATTTTCCTGGCACATAATCTAAAATCAAAGATATCAAACTTTTATGAGTGATACAACATACTTCATTTATCGGAAAGAATCCCTAGGCAGCGATACACGAGCTTTCGTAAAATTTAGCAAAACTAAAATTAGCATAAATTCTATCACAGAGACAGTACTTGTGAATATTTTATAATAATTTGAGTGGAAGTTAATTTAAAATAGAAAATATCAAGCTTTTATGAGTGATACAATATACTTCATTGTTTTTGAAAATTTCCATAGGCAGTGGTTCACGAGTTTTTGTAAATTTTGCAAAACTGAAATTTGTGTAAAGTGTGCCACAAACACATTAATTGTGAATATTTTATCATAATTTTCATGGAACATAATTTAAAATCAAAGATATCAAGCATTTATGAGTGATACAACATACTTCATTTTTTTTGTAAATTTCCCTAGGCAGCAGTACATGAGTTTTCGTAAAATTTTGCAAAATTGAAATTTGTTAAAAGTGAGTCACAAACACATTACTTGTGAAAATTATATCATAATTTGCATGGCAGATAATTTAAAATTAAAGATATCAAGCTTTTTTGAGTGATACGACATACTCGAGTTTTCAGAAAATTTTACAAAATTGAAATTAGCATAAATTGGGTCACAGACACATTACTTGTAAATATTTTATTATAATTTGCATGGAAGATAATTTAAAATCAAAGATATGAAGCTTTTGTGAGTGATACAACATACTTTATTTTTTGTGAAAAAATCCTTACGAAGCGGTACACGAGTTTTTGTAAAATTTTGCAAAACTGAAATTTGTGTAAAGTGTTCTACAAACACCTTAATTGTAAATATTTTATCATAATTTTTATGGGAGATAATTTAAAATCAAAGATATCAAGCTTTTATGAGTGATACAACAAATCTTATTTTTTTGGAAAAATTCCCTACGTAGCGGTACATAAGTTTTTTGTAAAATTTTGCAAAACTGAAATTTGTATAAATTAGATCACAAACACATTTTTGTTGAATATTTTATCATTATTTTCATGGCACAAAATTTAAAATCAAAGATATCATGCTTTTATGAGTGAAACAACATACTTCATATTTTGGAAAAAATCCCTAGGCAGCGGTACACGAGTTTTGGTAAAATTTTACAAAACTGATATTTATGTAAATTGGGTCACAAAAACTTAATGTGTGAATATTTTATAATAATTTGCATGGGAGATAATATAAAATCATAGATATCATGCTTTTTTGAGAGATACAACATACTTCATTTTTAGGAAAAAATCTATACGCAACGGAACACGAGTATTTACAAAATAGTGTAAATTGGGTCACAGACACATTACTTGTGAATATTCTATCATAATTTACATGGAAAATAATTTAAAATCAAAGATAACAAACTATTTTGAGAGATACATATACCTCATTTTTTGGAAAAAATCCCTGGGCAGCAGTACACAAGTTTTTGTAAAATTTTGCAAAACTAAAATTTGCGTAAATTGGTTCACAAATACATTTCTTGTGAATATTTTATCATGATTTTCCGAGCACATAATTTTACAAGAAATCTTATTTTTTGGAAAAATTCCCTACGCAGCGGTACACGAGTTTTTGTAAAATTTTACAAAACTGAAATTAGTGTAAATTGGGTCACAAACACATTTCAAATGAATATGTTATTTTTATTTTCATGGATCATAATTTAAAATCATATATATCAAGCTTTTTTGAATGAAACAATATACTTCATTTTTTGGAAAAAAATTCCTAGGCAGCAGCACATGAGTTTTTGTAAAATTTTGCAAATCTGAAATTAGTGTAAATTGGGTTACAAATACATTACTTGTGAATATTTTATCATAATTTATATGGCAGATAATTAAAATCCAAAGATATCAAGCTTTTTTGAGTGATACAACAGACTTCATTTTTAGGAAAGAATCCCTACGCAACGAAACACGAGTTTTTATAAAATTTTGCAAAACTAAAATTAGCGTAAATTGGGTCATAGACACATTACTTGTGAATATTTTATCATAATTTGCATGGCATATAATTTAAAATCAAAGATATCAAGCTTTTTTGAGTGATACAACATACTTCATTTTTTTGAAAAAATCCCTAAGACAGCGGTACACGAGGTTTTGTAAAATTTTACAAAACTAAAATTTGCATAAATTGGATCACAAACACATTTCTTGTGAATATTTTATAATGATTTTCCTGGCACATAATTTAAAATCAAAGATATCAAGCTTTTATGAGTGATGCAACAGACTTCATTTATCGAAAAAATCCCAAGGCAGCGGTACACGAGTTTTCGTAAAATTTAGCAAAACAAAAATTTGCATAAATTGGGTCACAGACACATTACTTGTGAATATTGTATCATAATTTTCATGGGAGATAATTTAAAATCAAAGATATTAAACTTTTATGAGTGATACAACATACTTCATTTTTTTTGAAAATATCCTTAGGGAGCGGTTCACGAGTTTTTGTAAAATTTTGCAAAACTGAAATTTATGTAAATTGGATCACTGACACATTTTTTGTGAATATTTTATCATGATTTGCATGGAACATAATTTAAAATCAAAGATATTAAGCTTTTATGAGTGATACAACAGTCTTCGTTTATTGGAAAAAATCCCTAGGCAGCGGTACATGAGTTTTCTTAAAATTTTACAAAACTAAAATTATTTTAAATTGGGTCACAGACACATTACTTGTGAATATTTTATCATAATTTGCATTGAAGATAATTTAAAATCAAAGATATCAAGCTTTTTTGAGTGATACGACATACTTCATTTTTTTGGAAAAAAATCACTAGGAAGCGGTACACGAGGTTTTGTAAAATTTTGCAAAACTAAAATTTGCATAAATTGGATCACAAAAACATTTCTTGTGAATATTTTAACATGATTTTCCTGGCACATAATCTAAAATCAAAGATATCAAACTTTTATGAGTGATACAACATACTTCATTTATCGGAAAGAATCCCTAGGCAGCGATACACGAGCTTTCGTAAAATTTAGCAAAACTAAAATTAGCATAAATTCTATCACAGAGACAGTACTTGTGAATATTTTATAATAATTTGAGTGGAAGTTAATTTAAAATAGAAAATATCAAGCTTTTATGAGTGATACAATATACTTCATTGTTTTTGAAAATTTCCATAGGCAGTGGTTCACGAGTTTTTGTAAATTTTGCAAAACTGAAATTTGTGTAAAGTGTGCCACAAACACATTAATTGTGAATATTTTATCATAATTTTCATGGAACATAATTTAAAATCAAAGATATCAAGCATTTATGAGTGATACAACATACTTCATTTTTTTTGTAAATTTCCCTAGGCAGCAGTACATGAGTTTTCGTAAAATTTTGCAAAATTGAAATTTGTTAAAAGTGAGTCACAAACACATTACTTGTGAAAATTATATCATAATTTGCATGGCAGATAATTTAAAATTAAAGATATCAAGCTTTTTTGAGTGATACGACATACTCGAGTTTTCAGAAAATTTTACAAAATTGAAATTAGCATAAATTGGGTCACAGACACATTACTTGTAAATATTTTATTATAATTTGCATGGAAGATAATTTAAAATCAAAGATATGAAGCTTTTGTGAGTGATACAACATACTTTATTTTTTGTGAAAAAATCCTTACGAAGCGGTACACGAGTTTTTGTAAAATTTTGCAAAACTGAAATTTGTGTAAAGTGTTCTACAAACACCTTAATTGTAAATATTTTATCATAATTTTTATGGGAGATAATTTAAAATCAAAGATATCAAGCTTTTATGAGTGATACAACAAATCTTATTTTTTTGGAAAAATTCCCTACGTAGCGGTACATAAGTTTTTTGTAAAATTTTGCAAAACTGAAATTTGTATAAATTAGATCACAAACACATTTTTGTTGAATATTTTATCATTATTTTCATGGCACAAAATTTAAAATCAAAGATATCATGCTTTTATGAGTGAAACAACATACTTCATATTTTGGAAACAAATCCCTAGGCAGCGGTACACGAGTTTTGGTAAAATTTTACAAAACTGATATTTATGTAAATTGGGTCACAAAAACTTAATGTGTGAATATTTTATAATAATTTGCATGGGAGATAATATAAAATAATAGATATCATGCTTTTTTGAGAGATACAACATACTTCATTTTTAGGAAAAAATCTATACGCAACGGAACACGAGTATTTACAAAATAGTGTAAATTGGGTCACAGACACATTACTTGTGAATATTCTATCATAATTTACATGGAAAATAATTTAAAATCAAAGATAACAAACTATTTTGAGAGATACAATATACCTCATTTTTTGGAAAAAATCCCTGGGCAGCAGTACACAAGTTTTTGTAAAATTTTGCAAAACTAAAATTTGCGTAAATTGGTTCACAAATACATTTCTTGTGAATATTTTATCATGATTTTCCGAGCACATAATTTTACAAGAAATCTTATTTTTTGGAAAAATTCCCTACGCAGCGGTACACGAGTTTTTGTAAAATTTTACAAAACTGAAATTAGTGTAAATTGGGTCACAAACACATTTCAAATGAATATGTTATTTTTATTTTCATGGATCATAATTTAAAATCATATATATCAAGCTTTTTTGAATGAAACAATATACTTCATTTTTTGGAAAAAAATTCCTAGGCAGCAGCACATGAGTTTTTGTAAAATTTTGCAAAGCTGAAATTAGTGTAAATTGGGTTACAAATACATTACGTGTGAATATTTTATCATAATTTAAATGGCAGATAATTAAAATCCAAAGATATCAAGCTTTTTTGAGTGATACAACAGACTTCATTTTTAGGAAAGAATCCCTACGCAACGAAACACGAGTTTTTATAAAATTTTGCAAAACTAAAATTAGCGTAAATTGGGTCATAGACACATTACTTGTGAATATTTTATCATAATTTGCATGGCAGATAATTTAAAATCAAAGATATCAAGCTTTTTTCAGTGATACAACATACTTCATTTTTTTGAAAAAATTCCTAAGACAGCGGTACACGAGGTTTTGTAAAATTTTACAAAACTAAAATTTGCATAAATTGGATCACAAACACATTTCTTGTGAATATTTTATAATGATTTTCCTGGCACATAATTTAAAATCAAAGATATCAAGCTTTTATGAGTGATGCAACAGACTTCATTTATCGAAAAAATCCCAAGGCAGCGGTACACGAGTTTTCGTAAAATTTAGCAAAACAAAAATTTGCATAAATTGGGTCACAGACACATTACTTGTGAATATTGTATCATAATTTTCTTGGAAGATAATTTAAAATCAAAGATATTAAGCTTTTATGAGTGATACAACATACTTCATTTTTTTTGAAAATTTCCTTAGGCAGCGGTTCACGAGTTTTTGTAAAATTTTGCAAAACTGAAATTTATGTAAATTGGATCACTGACACATTTTTTGTGAATATTTTATCATGATTTGCATGGAACATAATTTAAAATCAAAGATATTAAGCTTTTATGAGTGATACAACAGTCTTCGTTTATTGGAAAAAATCCCTAGGCAGCGGTACATGAGTTTTCTTAAAATTTTACAAAACTAAAATTATTGTAAATTGGGTCACAGACACATTACTTGTGAATATTTTATCATAATTTGCATTGAAGATAATTTAAAATCAAAGATATCAAGCTTTTTTGAGTGATACGACATACTTCATTTTTTTGGAAAAAAATCACTAGGAAGCGGTACACGAGGTTTTGTAAAATTTTGCAAAACTAAAATTTGCATAAATTGGATCACAAAAACATTTCTTGTGAATATTTTAACATGATTTTCCTGGCACATAATCTAAAATCAAAGATATCAAACTTTTATGAGTGATACAACATACTTCATTTATCGGAAAGAATCCCTAGGCAGCGATACACGAGCTTTCGTAAAATTTAGCAAAACTAAAATTAGCATAAATTCTATCACAGAGACAGTACTTGTGAATATTTTATAATAATTTGAGTGGAAGTTAATTTAAAATAGAAAATATCAAGCTTTTATGAGTGATACAATATACTTCATTGTTTTTGAAAATTTCCATAGGCAGTGGTTCACGAGTTTTTGTAAATTTTGCAAAACTGAAATTTGTGTAAAGTGTGCCACAAACACATTAATTGTGAATATTTTATCATAATTTTCATGGAACATAATTTAAAATCAAAGATATCAAGCATTTATGAGTGATACAACATACTTCATTTTTTTTGTAAATTTCCCTAGGCAGCAGTACATGAGTTTTCGTAAAATTTTGCAAAATTGAAATTTGTTAAAAGTGAGTCACAAACACATTACTTGTGAAAATTATATCATAATTTGCATGGCAGATAATTTAAAATTAAAGATATCAAGCTTTTTTGAGTGATACGACATACTCGAGTTTTCAGAAAATTTTACAAAATTGAAATTAGCATAAATTGGGTCACAGATACATTACTTGTAAATATTTTATTATAATTTGCATGGAAGATAATTTAAAATCAAAGATATGAAGCTTTTGTGAGTGATACAACATACTTTATTTTTTGTGAAAAAATCCTTACGAAGCGGTACACGAGTTTTTGTAAAATTTTGCAAAACTGAAATTTGTGTAAAGTGTTCTACAAACACCTTAATTGTAAATATTTTATCATAATTTTTATGGGAGATAATTTAAAATCAAAGATATCAAGCTTTTATGAGTGATACAACAAATCTTATTTTTTTGGAAAAATTCCCTACGTAGCGGTACATAAGTTTTTTGTAAAATTTTGCAAAACTGAAATTTGTATAAATTAGATCACAAACACATTTTTGTTGAATATTTTATCATTATTTTCATGGCACAAAATTTAAAATCAAAGATATCATGCTTTTATGAGTGAAACAACATACTTCATATTTTGGAAAAAAATCCCTAGGCAGCGGTACACGAGTTTTGGTAAAATTTTACAAAACTGATATTTATGTAAATTGGGTCACAAAAACTTAATGTGTGAATATTTTATAATAATTTGCATGGGAGATAATATAAAATAATAGATATCATGCTTTTTTGAGAGATACAACATACTTCATTTTTAGGAAAAAATCTATACGCAACGGAACACGAGTATTTACAAAATAGTGTAAATTGGGTCACAGACACATTACTTGTGAATATTCTATCATAATTTACATGGAAAATAATTTAAAATCAAAGATAACAAACTATTTTGAGAGATACAATATACCTCATTTTTTGGAAAAAATCCCTGGGCAGCAGTACACAAGTTTTTGTAAAATTTTGCAAAACTAAAATTTGCGTAAATTGGTTCACAAATACATTTCTTGTGAATATTTTATCATGATTTTCCGAGCACATAATTTTACAAGAAATCTTATTTTTTGGAAAAATTCCCTACGCAGCGGTACACGAGTTTTTGTAAAATTTTACAAAACTGAAATTAGTGTAAATTGGGTCACAAACACATTTCAAATGAATATGTTATTTTTATTTTCATGGATCATAATTTAAAATCATATATATCAAGCTTTTTTGAATGAAACAATATACTTCATTTTTTGGAAAAAAATTCCTAGGCAGCAGCACATGAGTTTTTGTAAAATTTTGCAAAGCTGAAATTAGTGTAAATTGGGTTACAAATACATTACGTGTGAATATTTTATCATAATTTAAATGGCAGATAATTAAAATCCAAAGATATCAAGCTTTTTTGAGTGATACAACAGACTTCATTTTTAGGAAAGAATCCCTACGCAACGAAACACGAGTTTTTATAAAATTTTGCAAAACTAAAATTAGCGTAAATTGGGTCATAGACACATTACTTGTGAATATTTTATCATAATTTGCATGGCAGATAATTTAAAATCAAAGATATCAAGCTTTTTTCAGTGATACAGCATACTTCATTTTTTTGAAAAAATTCCTAAGACAGCGGTACACGAGGTTTTGTAAAATTTTACAAAACTAAAATTTGCATAAATTGGACCACAAACACATTTCTTGTGAATATTTTATAATGATTTTCCTGGCACATAATTTAAAATCAAAGATATCAAGCTTTTATGAGTGATGCAACAGACTTCATTTATTGAAAAAATCCCAAGGCAGCGGTACACGAGTTTTCGTAAAATTTAGCAAAACAAAAATTTGCATAAATTGGGTCACAGACACATTACTTGTGAATATTGTATCATAATTTTCTTGGAAGATAATTTAAAATCAAAGATATTAAGCTTTTATGAGTGATACAACATACTTCATTTGTTTTGAAAATTTCCTTAGGCAGCGGTTCACGAGTTTTTGTAAAATTTTGCAAAACTAAAATTTATGTAAATTGGATCACTGACACATTTTTTGTGAATATTTTATCATGATTTGCATGGAATATAATTTAAAATCAAAGATATTAAGCTTTTATGAGTGATACAACAGTCTTCGTTTATTGGAAAAAATCCCTAGGCAGCGGTACATGAGTTTTCTTAAAATTTTACAAAACTAAAATTATTGTAAATTGGGTCACAGACACATTACTTGTGAATATTTTATCATAATTTGCATGGAAGATAATTTAAAATCAAAGATATCAAGCTTTTTTGAGTGATACGACATACTTCATTTTTTTGGAAAAAAATCACTAGGAAGCGGTACACGAGGTTTTGTAAAATTTTGCAAAACTAAAATTTGCATAAATTGGATCACAAAAACATTTCTTGTGAATATTTTAACATGATTTTCCTGGCACATAATCTAAAATCAAAGATATCAAACTTTTATGAGTGATACAACATACTTCATTTATCGAAAAGAATCCCTAGGCAGCGATACACGAGCTTTCGTAAAATTTAGCAAAACTAAAATTAGCATAAATTCTATCACAGAGACAGTACTTGTGAATATTTTATAATAATTTGAGTGGAAGTTAATTTAAAATAGAAAATATCAAATTAACTTCCACTCAAATTATATTGTATCACTCATAAAAGCTTGATATTTTCTATTTTAAATTAACTTCCACTCAAATTATTATAAAATATTCACAAGTACTGTCTCTGTGATAGAATTTATGCTAATTTTAGTTTTGCTAAATTTTACGAAAGCTCGTGTATCGCTGCCTAGGGATTCTTTTCGATAAATGAAGTATGTTGTATCACTCATAAAAGTTTGATATCTTTGATTTTAGATTATGTGCCAGGAAAATCATGTTAAAATATTCACAAGAAATGTTTTTGTGATCCAATTTATGCAAATTTTAGTTTTGCAAAATTTTACAAAACCTCGTGTACCGCTTCCTAGTGATTTTTTTCCAAAAAAATGAAGTATGTCGTATCACTCAAAAAAGCTTGATATCTTTGATTTTAAATTATCTTCCATGCAAATTATGATAAAATATTCACAAGTAATGTGTCTGTGACCCAATTTACAATAATTTTAGTTTTGTAAAATTTTAAGAAAACTCATGTACCGCTGCCTAGGGATTTTTTCCAATAAACGAAGACTGTTGTATCACTCATAAAAGCTTAATATCTTTGATTTTAAATTATATTCCATGCAAATCATGATAAAATATTCACAAAAAATGTGTCAGTGATCCAATTTACATAAATTTCAGTTTTGTAAAATTTTACAAAAACTCGTGAACCGCTGCCTAAGGAAATTTTCAAAAAAAATGAAGTATGTTGTATCACTCATAAAAGCTTAATATCTTTGATTTTAAATTATCTTCTAAGAAAATTATGATACAATATTCACAAGTAATGTGTCTGTGACCCAATTTATGCAAATTTTTGTTTTGCTAAATTTTACGAAAACTCGTGTACCGCTGCCTTGGGATTTTTTCGATAAATGAAGTCTGTTGCATCACTCATAAAAGCTTGATATCTTTGATTTTAAATTATGTGCCAGGAAAATCATTATAAAATATTCACAAGAAATGTGTTTGTGATCCAATTTATGCAAATTTTAGTTTTGTAAAATTTTACAAAACCTCGTGTACCGCTGTCTTAGGAATTTTTTCAAAAAAATGAAGTATGCTGTATCACTGAAAAAAGCTTGATATCTTTGATTTTAAATTATCTGCCATGCAAATTATGATAAAATATTCACAAGTAATGTGTCTATGACCCAATTTACGCTAATTTTAGTTTTGCAAAATTTTATAAAAACTCGTGTTTCGTTGCGTAGGGATTCTTTCCTAAAAATAAAGTCTGTTGTATCACTCAAAAAAGCTTGATATCTTTGGATTTTAATTATCTGCCATTTAAATTATGATAAAATATTCACACGTAATGTATTTGTAACCCAATTTACACTAATTTCAGCTTTGCAAAATTTTACAAAAACTCATGTGCTGCTGCCTAGGAATTTTTTTCCAAAAAATGAAGTATATTGTTTCATTCAAAAAAGCTTGATATATATGATTTTAAATTATGATCCATGAAAATAAAAATAACATATTCATTTGAAATGTGTTTGTGACCCAATTTACACTAATTTCAGTTTTGTAAAATTTTACAAAAACTCATGTACCGCTGCGTAGGGAATTTTTCCAAAAAATAAGATTTCTTGTAAAATTATGTGCTCGGAAAATCATGATAAAATATTCACAAGAAATGTATTTGTGAACCAATTTACGCAAATTTTAGGTTTGCAAAATTTTACAAAAACTTGTGTACTGCTGCCCAGGGATTTTTTCCAAAAAATGAGGTATATTGTATCTCTCAAAATAGTTTGTTATCTTTGATTTTAAATTATTTTCCATGTAAATTATGATAGAATATTCACAAGTAATGTGTCTGTGACCCAATTTACACTATTTTGTAAATACTCGTGTTCCGTTGCGTATAGATTTTTTCCTAAAAATGAAGTATGTTGTATCTCTCAAAAAAGCATGATATCTATGATTTTATATTATCTCCCATGCAAATTATTATAAAATATTCACACATTAAGTTTTTGTGACCCAATTTACATAAATATCAGTTTTGTAAAATTTTACCAAAACTCGTGTACCGCTGCCTAGGGATTTTTTCCAAAATATGAAGTATGTTGTTTCACTCATAAAAGCATGATATCTTTGATTTTAAATTTTGTGCCATGAAAATAATGATAAAATATTCAACAAAAATGTGTTTGTGATCTAATTTATACAAATTTCAGTTTTGCAAAATTTTACAAAAAACTTATGTACCGCTACGTAGGGAATTTTTCCAAAAAAATAAGATTTGTTGTATCACTCATAAAAGCTTGATATCTTTGATTTTAAATTATCTCCCATAAAAATTATGATAAAATATTTACAATTAAGGTGTTTGTAGAACACTTTACACAAATTTCAGTTTTGCAAAATTTTACAAAAACTCGTGTACCGCTTCGTAAGGATTTTTTCACAAAAAATAAAGTATGTTGTATCACTCACAAAAGCTTCATATCTTTGATTTTAAATTATCTTCCATGCAAATTATAATAAAATATTTACAAGTAATGTGTCTGTGACCCAATTTATGCTAATTTCAATTTTGTAAAATTTTCTGAAAACTCGAGTATGTCGTATCACTCAAAAAAGCTTGATATCTTTAATTTTAAATTATCTGCCATGCAAATTATGATATAATTTTCACAAGTAATGTGTTTGTGACTCACTTTTAACAAATTTCAATTTTGCAGAATTTTACGAAAACTCATGTACTGCTGCCTAGGGAAATTTACAAAAAAAAATGAAGTATGTTGTATCACTCATAAATGCTTGATATCTTTGATTTTAAATTATGTTCCATGAAAATTATGATAAAATATTCACAATTAATGTGTTTGTGGCACACTTTACACAAATTTCAGTTTTGCAAAATTTACAAAAACTCGTGAACCACTGCCTATGGAAATTTTCAAAAACAATGAAGTATATTGTATCACTCATAAAAGCTTGATATTTTCTATTTTAAATTAACTTCCACTCAAATTATTATAAAATATTCACAAGTACTGTCTCTGTGATAGAATTTATGCTAATTTTAGTTTTGCTAAATTTTACGAAAGCTCGTGTATCGCTGCCTAGGGATTCTTTCCGATAAATGAAGTATGTTGTATCACTCATAAAAGTTTGATATCTTTGATTTTAGATTATGTGCCGGGAAAATCATGTTAAAATATTCACAAGAAATGTTTTTGTGATCCAATTTATGCAAATTTTAGTTTTGCAAAATTTTACAAAACCTCGTGTACCGCTTCCTAGTGATTTTTTTCCAAAAAAATGAAGTATGTCGTATCACTCAAAAAAGCTTGATATCTTTGATTTTAAATTATCTTCCATGCAAATTATGATAAAATATTCACAAGTAATGTGTCTGTGACCCAATTTACAATAATTTTAGTTTTGTAAAATTTTAAGAAAACTCATGTACCGCTGCCTAGGGATTTTTTCCAATAAACGAAGACTGTTGTATCACTCATAAAAGCTTAATATCTTTGATTTTAAATTATGTTCCATGCAAATCATGATAAAATATTCACAAAAAATGTGTCAGTGATCCAATTTACATAAATTTCAGTTTTGCAAAATTTTACAAAAACTCGTGAACCGCTGCCTAAGGAAATTTTCAAAAAAAATGAAGTATGTTGTATCACTCATAAAAGCTTAATATCTTTGATTTTAAATTATCTCCCAAGAAAATTATGATACAATATTCACAAGTAATGTGTCTGTGACCCAATTTATGCAAATTTTTGTTTTGCTACATTTTACGAAAACTCGTGTACCGCTGCCTTGGGATTTTTTCGATAAATGAAGTCTGTTGCATCACTCATAAAAGCTTGATATCTTTGATTTTAAATTATGTGCCAGGAAAATCATTATAAAATATTCACAAGAAATGTGTTTGTGATCCAATTTATGCAAATTTTAGTTTTGTAAAATTTTACAAAACCTCGTGTACCGCTGTCTTAGGAATTTTTTCAAAAAAATGAAGTATGCTGTATCACTGAAAAAAGCTTGATATCTTTGATTTTAAATTATCTGCCATGCAAATTATGATAAAATATTCACAAGTAATGTGTCTATGACCCAATTTACGCTAATTTTAGTTTTGCAAAATTTTATAAAAACTCATGTTTCGTTGCGTAGGGATTCTTTCCTAAAAATGAAGTCTGTTGTATCACTCAAAAAAGCTTGATATCTTTGGATTTTAATTATCTGCCATTTAAATTATAATAAAATATTCACACGTAATGTATTTGTAACCCAATTTACACTAATTTCAGCTTTGCAAAATTTTACAAAAACTCATGTGCTGCTGCCTAGGAATTTTTTTCCAAAAAATGAAGTATATTGTTTCATTCAAAAAAGCTTGATATATATGATTTTAAATTATGATCCATGAAAATAAAAATAACATATTCATTTGAAATGTGTTTGTGACCCAATTTACACTAATTTCAGTTTTGTAAAATTTTACAAAAACTCGTGTACCGCTGCGTAGGGAATTTTTCCAAAAAATAAGATTTCTTGTAAAATTATGTGCTCGGAAAATCATGATAAAATATTCACAAGAAATGTATTTGTGAACCAATTTACGCAAATTTTAGTTTTGCAAAATTTTACAAAAACTTGTGTACTGCTGCCCAGGGATTTTTTCCAAAAAATGAGGTATATTGTATCTCTCAAAATAGTTTGTTATCTTTGATTTTAAATTATTTTCCATGTAAATTATGATAGAATATTCACAAGTAATGTGTCTGTGACCCAATTTACACTATTTTGTAAATACTCGTGTTCCGTTGCGTATAGATTTTTTCCTAAAAATGAAGTATGTTGTATCTCTCAAAAAAGCATGATATCTATGATTTTATATTATCTCCCATGCAAATTATTATAAAATATTCACACATTAAGTTTTTGTGACCCAATTTACATAAATATCAGTTTTGTAAAATTTTACCAAAACTCGTGTACCGCTGCCTAGGGATTTTTTCCAAAATATGAAGTATGTTGTTTCACTCATAAAAGCATGATATCTTTGATTTTAAATTTTGTGCCATGAAAATAATGATAAAATATTCAACAAAAATGTGTTTGTGATCTAATTTATACAAATTTCAGTTTTGCAAAATTTTACAAAAAACTTATGTACCGCTACGTAGGGAATTTTTCCAAAAAAAATAAGATTTGTTGTATCACTCATAAAAGCTTGATATCTTTGATTTTAAATTATCTCCCATAAAAACTATGATAAAATATTTACAATTAAGGTGTTTGTAGAACACTTTACACAAATTTCAGTTTTGCAAAATTTTACAAAAACTCGTGTACCGCTACGTAAGGATTTTTTCACAAAAAATAAAGTATGTTGTATCACTCACAAAAGCTTCATATCTTTGATTTTAAATTATCTTCCATGCAAATTATAATAAAATATTTACAAGTAATGTGTCTGTGACCCAATTTATGCTAATTTCAATTTTGTAAAATTTTCTGAAAACACATGTATGTCGTATCACTCAAAAAAGCTTGATATCTTTAATTTTAAATTATCTGCCATGCAAATTATGATATAATTTTCACAAGTAATGTGTTTGTGACTCACTTTTAACAAATTTCAATTTTGCAAAATTTTACGAAAACTCATGTACTGCTGCCTAGGGAAATTTACAAAAAAAATGAAGTATGTTGTATCACTCATAAATGCTTGATATCTTTGATTTTAAATTATGTTCCATGAAAATTATGATAAAATATTCACAATTAATGTGTTTGTGGCACACTTTACACAAATTTCAGTTTTGCAAAATTTACAAAAACTCGTGAACCACTGCCTATGGAAATTTTCAAAAACAATAAAGTATATTGTATCACTCATAAAAGCTTGATATTTTCTATTTTAAATTAACTTCCACTCAAATTATTATAAAATATTCACAAGTACTGTCTCTGTGATAGAATTTATGCTAATTTTAGTTTTGCTAAATTTTACGAAAGCTCGTGTATCGCTGCCTAGGGATTCTTTCCGATAAATGAAGTATGTTGTATCACTCATAAAAGTTTGATATCTTTGATTTTAGATTATGTGCCAGGAAAATCATGTTAAAATATTCACAAGAAATTTTTTTGTGATCCAATTTATGCAAATTTTAGTTTTGCAAAATTTTACAAAACCTCGTGTACCGCTTCCTAGTGATTTTTTTCCAAAAAAATGAAGTATGTCGTATCACTCAAAAAAGCTTGATATCTTTGATTTTAAATTATCTTCCATGCAAATTATGATAAAATATTCACAAGTAATGTGTCTGTGACCCAATTTACAATAATTTTAGTTTTGTAAAATTTTAAGAAAACTCATGTACCGCTGCCTAGGGATTTTTTCCAATAAACGAAGACTGTTGTATCACTCATAAAAGCTTAATATCTTTGATTTTAAATTATGTTCCATGCAAATCATGATAAAATATTCACAAAAAATGTGTCAGTGATCCAATTTACATAAATTTCAGTTTTGCAAAATTTTACAAAAACTCGTGAACCGCTGCCTATGGAAATTTTCAAAAAAAATGAAGTATGTTGTATCACTCATAAAAGCTTAATATCTTTGATTTTAAATTATCTTCCAAGAAAATTATGATACAATATTCACAAGTAATGTGTCTGTGACCCAATTTATGCAAATTTTTGTTTTGCTAAATTTTACGAAAACTCGTGTACCGCTGCCTTGGGATTTTTTCGATAAATGAAGTCTGTTGCATCACTCATAAAAGCTTGATATCTTTGATTTTAAATTATGTGCCAGGAAAATCATTATAAAATATTCACAAGAAATGTGTTTGTGATCCAATTTATGCAAATTTTAGTTTTGTAAAATTTTACAAAACCTCGTGTACCGCTGTCTTAGGAATTTTTTCAAAAAAATGAAGTATGCTGTATCACTGAAAAAAGCTTGATATCTTTGATTTTAAATTATCTGCCATGCAAATTATGATAAAATATTCACAAGTAATGTGTCTATGACCCAATTTACG
The DNA here is from genome assembly GCA_028749325.2 of Caryopteris x clandonensis. Lineage (NCBI taxonomy): Eukaryota > Viridiplantae > Streptophyta > Magnoliopsida > Lamiales > Lamiaceae > Caryopteris > Caryopteris x clandonensis. The sequence goes on along the minus strand of JAPYKT020000027.1, from coordinate 4,437,770 downwards.
CTAATTTTAGTTTTGCAAAATTTTATAAAAACTCATGTTTCGTTGCGTAGGGATTCTTTCCTAAAAATGAAGTCTGTTGTATCACTCAAAAAAAGCTTGATATCTTTGGATTTTAATTATCTGCCATTTAAATTATGATAAAATATTCACACGTAATGTATTTGTAACCCAATTTACACTAATTTCAGCTTTGCAAAATTTTACAAAAACTCATGTGCTGCTGCCTAGGAATTTTTTTCCAAAAAATGAAGTATATTGTTTCATTCAAAAAAGCTTGATATATATGATTTTAAATTATGATCCATGAAAATAAAAATAACATATTCATTTGAAATGTGTTTGTGACCCAATTTACACTAATTTCAGTTTTGTAAAATTTTACAAAAACTCGTGTACCGCTGCGTAGGGAATTTTTCCAAAAAATAAGATTTCTTGTAAAATTATGTGCTCGGAAAATCATGATAAAATATTCACAAGAAATGTATTTGTGAACCAATTTACGCAAATTTTAGTTTTGCAAAATTTTACAAAAACTTGTGTACTGCTGCCCAGGGACTTTTTCCAAAAAATGAGGTATATTGTATCTCTCAAAATAGTTTGTTATCTTTGATTTTAAATTATTTTCCATGTAAATTATGATAGAATATTCACAAGTAATGTGTCTGTGACCCAATTTACACTATTTTGTAAATACTCGTGTTCCGTTGCGTATAGATTTTTTCCTAAAAATGAAGTATGTTGTATCTCTCAAAAAAGCATGATATCTATGATTTTATATTATCTCCCATGCAAATTATTATAAAATATTCACACATTAAGTTTTTGTGACCTAATTTACATAAATATCAGTTTTGTAAAATTTTACCAAAACTCGTGTACCGCTGCCTAGGGATTTTTTCCAAAATATGAAGTATGTTGTTTCACTCATAAAAGCATGATATCTTTGATTTTAAATTTTGTGCCATGAAAATAATGATAAAATATTCAACAAAAATGTGTTTGTGATCTAATTTATACAAATTTCAGTTTTGCAAAATTTTACAAAAAACTTATGTACCGCTACGTAGGGAATTTTTCCAAAAAAATAAGATTTGTTGTATCACTCATAAAAGCTTGATATCTTTGATTTTAAATTATCTCCCATAAAAATTATGATAAAATATTTACAATTAAGGTGTTTGTAGAACACTTTACACAAATTTCAGTTTTGCAAAATTTTACAAAAACTCGTGTACCGCTTCGTAAGGATTTTTTCACAAAAAATAAAGTATGTTGTATCACTCACAAAAGCTTCATATCTTTGATTTTAAATTATCTTCCATGCAAATTATAATAAAATATTTACAAGTAATGTGTCTGTGACCCAATTTATGCTAATTTCAATTTTGTAAAATTTTCTGAAAACTCGAGTATGTCGTATCACTCAAAAAAGCTTGATATCTTTAATTTTAAATTATCTGCCATGCAAATTATGATATAATTTTCACAAGTAATGTGTTTGTGACTCACTTTTAACAAATTTCAATTTTGCAAAATTTTACGAAAACTCATGTACTGCTGCCTAGGGAAATTTACAAAAGAAATGAAGTATGTTGTATCACTCATAAATGCTTGATATCTTTGATTTTAAATTATGTTCCATGAAAATTATGATAAAATATTCACAATTAATGTGTTTGTGGCACACTTTACACAAATTTCAGTTTTGCAAAATTTACAAAAACTCGTGAACCACTGCCTATGGAAATTTTCAAAAACAATGAAGTATATTGTATCACTCATAAAAGCTTGATATTTTCTATTTTAAATTAACTTCCACTCAAATTATTATAAAATATTCACAAGTACTGTCTCTGTGATAGAATTTATGCTAATTTTAGTTTTGCTAAATTTTACGAAAGCTCGTGTATCGCTGCCTAGGGATTCTTTCCGATAAATGAAGTATGTTGTATCACTCATAAAAGTTTGATATCTTTCATTTTAGATTATGTGCCAGGAAAATCATGTTAAAATATTCACAAGAAATGTTTTTGTGATCCAATTTATGCAAATTTTAATTTTGCAAAATTTTACAAAACCTCGTGTACCGCTTCCTAGTGATTTTTTTCCAAAAAAATGAAGTATGTCGTATCACTCAAAAAAGCTTGATATCTTTGATTTTAAATTATCTTCCATGCAAATTATGATAAAATATTCACAAGTAATGTGTCTGTGACCCAATTTACAATAATTTTAGTTTTGTAAAATTTTAAGAAAACTCATGTACCGCTGCCTAGGGATTTTTTCCAATAAACGAAGACTGTTGTATCACTCATAAAAGCATAATATCTTTGATTTTAAATTATGTTCCATGCAAATCATGATAAAATATTCACAAAAAATGTGTCAGTGATCCAATTTACATAAATTTCAGTTTTGCAAAATTTTACAAAAACTCGTGAACCGCTGCCTAAGGAAATTTTCAAAAAAAATGAAGTATGTTGTATCACTCATAAAAGCTTAATATCTTTGATTTTAAATTATCTTCCAAGAAAATTATGATACAATATTCACAAGTAATGTGTCTGTGACCCAATTTATGCAAATTTTTGTTTTGCTAAATTTTACGAAAACTCGTGTACCGCTGCCTTGGGATTTTTTCGATAAATGAAGTCTGTTGCATCACTCATAAAAGCTTGATATCTTTGATTTTAAATTATGTGCCAGGAAAATCATTATAAAATATTCACAAGAAATGTGTTTGTGATCCAATTTATGCAAATTTTAGTTTTGTAAAATTTTACAAAACCTCGTGTACCGCTGTCTTAGGAATTTTTTCAAAAAAATGAAGTATGCTGTATCACTGAAAAAAGCTTGATATCTTTGATTTTAAATTATCTGCCATGCAAATTATGATAAAATATTCACAAGTAATGTGTCTATGACCCAATTTACGCTAATTTTAGTTTTGCAAAATTTTATAAAAACTCGTGTTTCGTTGCGTAGGGATTCTTTCCTAAAAATGAAGTCTGTTGTATCACTCAAAAAAGCTTGATATCTTTGGATTTTAATTATCTGCCATTTAAATTATGATAAAATATTCACACGTAATGTATTTGTAACCCAATTTACACTAATTTCAGCTTTGCAAAATTTTACAAAAACTCATGTGCTGCTGCCTAGGAATTTTTTTCCAAAAAATGAAGTATATTGTTTCATTCAAAAAAGCTTGATATATATGATTTTAAATTATGATCCATGAAAATAAAAATAACATATTCATTTGAAATGTGTTTGTGACCCAATTTACACTAATTTCAGTTTTGTAAAATTTTACAAAAACTCGTGTACCGCTGCGTAAGGAATTTTTCCAAAAAATAAGATTTCTTGTAAAATTATGTGCTCGGAAAATCATGATAAAATATTCACAAGAAATGTATTTGTGAACCAATTTACGCAAATTTTAGTTTTGCAAAATTTTACAAAAACTTGTGTACTGCTGCCCAGGGATTTTTTCCAAAAAATGAGATATATTGTATCTCTCAAAATAGTTTGTTATCTTCGATTTTAAATTATTTTCCATGTAAATTATGATAGAATATTCACAAGTAATGTGTCTGTGACCCAATTTACACTATTTTGTAAATACTCGTGTTCCGTTGCGTATAGATTTTTTCCTAAAAATGAAGTATGTTGTATCTCTCAAAAAAGCATGATATCTATGATTTTATATTATCTCCCATGCAAATTATTATAAAATATTCACACATTAAGTTTTTGTGACCCAATTTACATAAATATCAGTTTTGTAAAATTTTACCAAAACTCGTGTACCGCTGCCTAGGGATTTTTTCCAAAATATGAAGTATGTTGTTTCACTCATAAAAGCATGATATCTTTGATTTTAAATTTTGTGCCATGAAAATAATGATAAAATATTCAACAAAAATGTGTTTGTGATCTAATTTATACAAATTTCAGTTTTGCAAAATTTTACAAAAAACTTATGTACCGCTACGTAGGGAATTTTTCCAAAAAAATAAGATTTGTTGTATCACTCATAAAAGCTTGATATCTTTGATTTTAAATTATCTCCCATAAAAATTATGATAAAATATTTACAATTAAGGTGTTTGTAGAACACTTTACACAAATTTCAGTTTTGCAAAATTTTACAAAAACTCGTGTACCGCTTCGTAAGGATTTTTTCACAAAAAATAAAGTATGTTGTATCACTCACAAAAGCTTCATATCTTTGATTTTAAATTATCTTCCATGCAAATTATAATAAAATATTTACAAGTAATGTGTCTGTGACCCAATTTATGCTAATTTCAATTTTGTAAAATTTTCTGAAAACTCGAGTATGTCGTATCACTCAAAAAAGCTTGATATCTTTAATTTTAAATTATCTGCCATGCAAATTATGATATAATTTTCACAAGTAATGTGTTTGTGACTCACTTTTAACAAATTTCAATTTTGCAAAATTTTACGAAAACTCATGTACTGCTGCCTAGGGAAATTTACAAAAAAAATGAAGTATGTTGTATCACTCATAAATGTTTGATATCTTTGATTTTAAATTATGTTCCATGAAAATTATGATAAAATATTCACAATTAATGTGTTTGTGGCACACTTTACACAAATTTCAGTTTTGCAAAATTTACAAAAACTCGTGAACCACTGCCTATGGAAATTTTCAAAAACAATAAAGTATATTGTATCACTCATAAAAGCTTGATATTTTCTATTTTAAATTAACTTCCACTCAAATTATTATAAAATATTCACAAGTACTGTCTCTGTGATAGAATTTATGCTAATTTTAGTTTTGCTAAATTTTACGAAAGCTCGTGTATCGCTGCCTAGGGATTCTTTCCGATAAATGAAGTATGTTGTATCACTCATAAAAGTTTGATATCTTTGATTTTAGATTATGTGCCAGGAAAATCATGTTAAAATATTCACAAGAAATTTTTTTGTGATCCAATTTATGCAAATTTTAGTTTTGCAAAATTTTACAAAACCTCGTGTACCGCTTCCTAGTGATTTTTTTCCAAAAAAATGAAGTATGTCGTATCACTCAAAAAAGCTTGATATCTTTGATTTTAAATTATCTTCCATGCAAATTATGATAAAATATTCACAAGTAATGTGTCTGTGCCCCAATTTACAATAATTTTAGTTTTGTAAAATTTTAAGAAAACTCATGTACCGCTGCCTAGGGATTTTTTCCAATAAACGAAGACTGTTGTATCACTCATAAAAGCTTAATATCTTTGATTTTAAATTATGTTCCATGCAAATCATGATAAAATATTCACAAAAAATGTGTCAGTGATCCAATTTACATAAATTTCAGTTTTGCAAAATTTTACAAAAACTCGTGAACCGCTGCCTATGGAAATTTTCAAAAAAAATGAAGTATGTTGTATCACTCATAAAAGCTTAATATCTTTGATTTTAAATTATCTTCCAAGAAAATTATGATACAATATTCACAAGTAATGTGTCTGTGACCCAATTTATGCAAATTTTTGTTTTGCTAAATTTTACGAAAACTCGTGTACCGCTGCCTTGGGATTTTTTCGATAAATGAAGTCTGTTGCATCACTCATAAAAGCTTGATATCTTTGATTTTAAATTATGTGCCAGGAAAATCATTATAAAATATTCACAAGAAATGTGTTTGTGATCCAATTTATGCAAATTTTAGTTTTGTAAAATTTTACAAAACCTCGTGTACCGCTGTCTTAGGAATTTTTTCAAAAAAATGAAGTATGCTGTATCACTGAAAAAAGCTTGATATCTTTGATTTTAAATTATCTGCCATGCAAATTATGATAAAATATTCACAAGTAATGTGTCTATGACCCAATTTACGCTAATTTTAGTTTTGCAAAATTTTATAAAAACTCATGTTTCGTTGCGTAGGGATTCTTTCCTAAAAATGAAGTCTGTTGTATCACTCAAAAAAAGCTTGATATCTTTGGATTTTAATTATCTGCCATTTAAATTATGATAAAATATTCACACGTAATGTATTTGTAACCCAATTTACACTAATTTCAGCTTTGCAAAATTTTACAAAAACTCATGTGCTGCTGCCTAGGAATTTTTTTCCAAAAAATGAAGTATATTGTTTCATTCAAAAAAGCTTGATATATATGATTTTAAATTATGATCCATGAAAATAAAAATAACATATTCATTTGAAATGTGTTTGTGACCCAATTTACACTAATTTCAGTTTTGTAAAATTTTACAAAAACTCGTGTACCGCTGCGTAGGGAATTTTTCCAAAAAATAAGATTTCTTGTAAAATTATGTGCTCGGAAAATCATGATAAAATATTCACAAGAAATGTATTTGTGAACCAATTTACGCAAATTTTAGTTTTGCAAAATTTTACAAAAACATGTGTACTGCTGCCCAGGGATTTTTTTCCAAAAAATGAGGTATATTGTATCTCTCAAAATAGTTTGTTATCTTCGATTTTAAATTATTTTCCATGTAAATTATGATAGAATATTCACAAGTAATGTGTCTGTGACCCAATTTACACTATTTTGTAAATACTCGTGTTCCGTTGCGTATAGATTTTTTCCTAAAAATGAAGTATGTTGTATCTCTCAAAAAAGCATGATATCTATGATTTTATATTATCTCCCATGCAAATTATTATAAAATATTCACACATTAAGTTTTTGTGACCCAATTTACATAAATATCAGTTTTGTAAAATTTTACCAAAACTCGTGTACCGCTGCCTAGGGATTTTTTCCAAAATATGAAGTATGTTGTTTCACTCATAAAAACTTGATATCTTTGATTTTAAATTTTGTGCCATGAAAATAATGATAAAATATTCAACAAAAATGTGTTTGTGATCTAATTTATACAAATTTCAGTTTTGCAAAATTTTACAAAAAACTTATGTACCGCTACATAGGGAATTTTTCAAAAAAAATAAGATTTGTTGTATCACTCATAAAAGCTTGATATCTTTGATTTTAAATTATCTCCCATAAAAATTATGATAAAATATTTACAATTAAGGTGTTTGTAGAACACTTTACACAAATTTCAGTTTTGCAAAATTTTACAAAAACTCGTGTACCGCTTCGTAAGGATTTTTTCACAAAAAATAAAGTATGTTGTATCACTCACAAAAGCTTCATATCTTTGATTTTAAATTATCTTCCATGCAAATTATAATAAAATATTTACAAGTAATGTGTCTGTGACCCAATTTATGCTAATTTCAATTTTGTAAAATTTTCTGAAAACTCGAGTATGTCGTATCACTCAAAAAAGCTTGATATCTTTAATTTTAAATTATCTGCCATGCAAATTATGATATAATTTTCACAAGTAATGTGTTTGTGACTCACTTTTAACAAATTTCAATTTTGCAAAATTTTACGAAAACTCATGTACTGCTGCCTAGGGAAATTTACAAAAAAAAATGAAGTATGTTGTATCACTCATAAATGCTTGATATCTTTGATTTTAAATTATGTTCCATGAAAATTATGATAAAATATTCACAATTAATGTGTTTGTGGCACACTTTACACAAATTTCAGTTTTGCAAAATTTACAAAAACTCGTGAACCACTGCCTATGGAAATTTTCACAAACAATGAAGTATATTGTATCACTCATAAAAGCTTGATATTTTCTATTTTAAATTAACTTCCACTCAAATTATTATAAAATATTCACAAGTACTGTCTCTGTGATAGAATTTATGCTAATTTTAGTTTTGCTAAATTTTACGAAAGCTCGTGTATCGCTGCCTAGGGATTCTTTCCGATAAATGAAGTATGTTGTATCACTCATAAAAGTTTGATATCTTTGATTTTAGATTATGTGCCAGGAAAATCATGTTAAAATATTCACAAGAAATGTTTTTGTGATCCAATTTATGCAAATTTTAGTTTTGCAAAATTTTACAAAACCTCGTGTACCGCTTCCTAGTGATTTTTTTCCAAAAAAATGAAGTATGTCGTATCACTCAAAAAAGCTTGATATCTTTGATTTTAAATTATCTTCCATGCAAATTATGATAAAATATTCACAAGTAATGTGTCTGTGACCCAATTTACAATAATTTTAGTTTTGTAAAATTTTAAGAAAACTCATGTACCGCTGCCTAGGGATTTTTTCCAATAAACGAAGACTGTTGTATCACTCATAAAAGCTTAATATCTTTGATTTTAAATTATGTTCCATGCAAATCATGATAAAATATTCACAAAAAATGTGTCAGTGATCCAATTTACATAAATTTCAGTTTTGCAAAATTTTACAAAAACTCGTGAACCGCTGCCTAAGGAAATTTTCAAAAAAATGAAGTATGTTGTATCACTCATAAAAGCTTAATATCTTTGATTTTAAATTATCTCCCAAGAAAATTATGATACAATATTCACAAGTAATGTGTCTGTGACCCAATTTATGCAAATTTTTGTTTTGCTAAATTTTACGAAAACTCGTGTACCGCTGCCTTGGGATTTTTTCGATAAATGAAGTCTGTTGCATCACTCATAAAAGCTTGATATCTTTGATTTTAAATTATGTGCCAGGAAAATCATTATAAAATATTCACAAGAAATGTGTTTGTGATCCAATTTATGCAAATTTTAGTTTTGTAAAATTTTACAAAACCTCGTGTACCGCTGTCTTAGGAATTTTTTCAAAAAAATGAAGTATGTTGTATCACTCAAAAAAGCTTGATATCTTTGATTTTAAATTATCTGCCATGCAAATTATGATAAAATATTCACAAGTAATGTGTCTATGACCCAATTTACGCTAATTTTAGTTTTGCAAAATTTTATAAAGACTCGTGTTTCGTTGCGTAGGGATTCTTTCCTAAAAATGAAGTCTGTTGTATCACTCAAAAAAGCTTGATATCTTTGGATTTTAATTATCTTCCATTTAAATTATGATAAAATATTCACACGTAATGTATTTGTAACCCAATTTACACTAATTTCAGCTTTGCAAAATTTTACAAAAACTCATGTGCTGCTGCCTAGGAATTTTTCTCCAAAAAATGAAGTATATTGTTTCATTCAAAAAAAGCTTGATATATATGATTTTAAATTATGATCCAAGAAAATAAAAATTACATATTCATTTGAAATGTGTTTGTGACCCAATTTACACTAATTTCAGTTTTGTAAAATTTTACAAAAACTCGTGTACCGCTGCGTAGGGAATTTTTCCAAAAAATAAGATTTCCTGTAAAATTATGTGCTCGGAAAATCATGATAAAATATTCACAAGAAATGTATTTGTGAACCAATTTACGCAAATTTTAGTTTTGCAAAATTTTACAAAAACATGTGTACTGCTGCCCAGGGATTTTTTCCAAAAAATGAGGTATATTGTATCTCTCAAAATAGTTTGTTATCTTTGATTTTAAATTATTTTCCATGTAAATTATGATAGAATATTCACAAGTAATGTGTCTGTGACCCAATTTACACTATTTTGTAAATACTCGTGTTCCGTTGCGTATAGATTTTTTCCTAAAACTGAAGTATGTTGTATCTCTCAAAAAAGCATGATATCTATGATTTTATATTATCTCCCATGCAAATTATTATAAAATATTCACACATTAAGTTTTTGTGACCCAATTTACATAAATATCAGTTTTGTAAAATTTTACCAAAACTCGTGTACCGCTGCCTAGGGATTTTTTCCAAAATATGAAGTATGTTGTTTCACTCATAAAAGCATGATATCTTTGATTTTAAATTTTGTGCCATGAAAATAATGATAAAATATTCAACAAAAATGTGTTTGTGATCTAATTTATACAAATTTCAGTTTTGCAAAATTTTACAAAAAACTTATGTACCGCTACATAGGGAATTTTTCAAAAAAAATAAGATTTGTTGTATCACTCATAAAAGCTTGATATCTTTGATTTTAAATTATCTCCCATAAAAATTATGATAAAATATTTACAATTAAGGTGTTTGTAGAACACTTTACACAAATTTCAGTTTTGCAAAATTTTACAAAAACTCGTGTACCGCTTCGTAAGGATTTTTTCACAAAAAATAAAGTATGTTGTATCACTCACAAAAGCTTCATATCTTTGATTTTAAATTATCTTCCATGCAAATTATAATAAAATATTTACAAGTAATGTGTCTGTGACCCAATTTATGCTAATTTCAATTTTGTAAAATTTTCTGAAAACTCGAGTATGTCGTATCACTCAAAAAAGCTTGATATCTTTAATTTTAAATTATCTGCCATGCAAATTATGATATAATTTTCACAAGTAATGTGTTTGTGACTCACTTTTAACAAATTTCAATTTTGCAAAATTTTACGAAAACTCATGTACTGCTGCCTAGGGAAATTTACAAAAAAAATGAAGTATGTTGTATCACTCATAAATGCTTGATATCTTTGATTTTAAATTATGTTCCATGAAAATTATGATAAAATATTCACAATTAATGTGTTTGTGGCACACTTTACACAAATTTCAGTTTTGCAAAATTTACAAAAACTCGTGAACCACTGCCTATGGAAATTTTCACAAACAATGAAGTATATTGTATCACTCATAAAAGCTTGATATTTTCTATTTTAAATTAACTTCCACTCAAATTATTATAAAATATTCACAAGTACTGTCTCTGTGATAGAATTTATGCTAATTTTAGTTTTGCTAAATTTTACGAAAGCTCGTGTATCGCTGCCTAGGGATTCTTTCCGATAAATGAAGTATGTTGTATCACTCATAAAAGTTTGATATCTTTGATTTTAGATTATGTGCCAGGAAAATCATGTTAAAATATTCACAAGAAATGTTTTTGTGATCCAATTTATGCAAATTTTAGTTTTGCAAAATTTTACAAAACCTCGTGTACCGCTTCCTAGTGATTTTTTTCCAAAAAAATGAAGTATGTCGTATCACTCAAAAAAGCTTGATATCTTTGATTTTAAATTATCTTCCATGCAAATTATGATAAAATATTCACAAGTAATGTGTCTGTGACCCAATTTACAATAATTTTAGTTTTGTAAAATTTTAAGAAAACTCATGTACCGCTGCCTAGGGATTTTTTCCAATAAACGAAGACTGTTGTATCACTCATAAAAGCTTAATATCTTTGATTTTAAATTATGTTCCATGCAAATCATGATAAAATATTCACAAAAAATGTGTCAGTGATCCAATTTACATAAATTTCAGTTTTGCAAAATTTTACAAAAACTCGTGAACCGCTGCCTAAGGAAATTTTCAAAAAAAATGAAGTATGTTGTATCACTCATAAAAGCTTAATATCTTTGATTTTAAATTATCTCCCAAGAAAATTATGATACAATATTCACAAGTAATGTGTCTGTGACCCAATTTATGCAAATTTTTGTTTTGCTAAATTTTACGAAAACTCGTGTACCGCTGCCTTGGGATTTTTTCGATAAATGAAGTCTGTTGCATCACTCATAAAAGCTTGATATCTTTGATTTTAAATTATGTGCCAGGAAAATCATTATAAAATATTCACAAGAAATGTGTTTGTGATCCAATTTATGCAAATTTTAGTTTTGTAAAATTTTACAAAACCACGTGTACCGCTGTCTTAGGAATTTTTTCAAAAAAATGAAGTATGTTGTATCACTCAAAAAAGCGTGATATCTTTGATTTTAAATTATCTGCCATGCAAATTATGATAAAATATTCACAAGTAATGTGTCTATGACCCAATTTACGCTAATTTTAGTTTTGCAAAATTTTATAAAGACTCGTGTTTCGTTGCGTAGGGATTCTTTCCTAAAAATGAAGTTTGTTGTATCACTCAAAAAAGCTTGATATCTTTGGATTTTAATTATCTGCCATTTAAATTATGATAAAATATTCACACGTAATGTATTTGTAACCCAATTTACACTAATTTCAGCTTTGCAAAATTTTACAAAAACTCATGTGCTGCTGCCTAGGAATTTTTTTCCAAAAAATGAAGTATATTGTTTCATTCAAAAAAGCTTGATATATATGATTTTAAATTATGATCCAAGAAAATAAAAATTACATATTCATTTGAAATGTGTTTGTGACCCAATTTACACTAATTTCAGTTTTGTAAAATTTTACAAAAACTCGTGTACCGCTGCGTAGGGAATTTTTCCAAAAAATAAGATTTCTTGTAACACTCATAAAAGCTTGATATCATTGATTTTAAATAATCTTCCATGCAAATTATGATAAAATATTCACAAGTAATGTGCCTGTGACCCAATTTATGCTAATTTCAATTTTGCCAAATTTTACGAAAACTTGTGTTTCGCTGCCTAGGGATTTTTTGTGATAAATGAAGTCTATTTTATCACTCATAAAAGCTTGATATCTTTGATTTTAAATAATGTGCAAGGAAAATCAAGACAAAATATTCACAAGAAATGTGTTTATGATCCAATTTATGAAAATTTTAGTTTTGCAAAATTTTACAAAAACTCGTGTATCGCAGCCTAGGGATTTTTTCCAAAAAATTAAGTATGTTGTATCACTCAAAAAAGTTTTATTTCTTTGATTTTAAATTATCTGCCATGTAAATTATAATAGAATATTCACACGTAAAGTTTTTGTGACACTATTTATGCAAATTTTAGTTTTGTAAACTTTTACCAAAACTCGTGTATCGCAGCCTAGGGATTTTTTCCAAAATATAAAGTATATTGTTTCACTCAGAAAAGCTTGATATTTTGATTTTAAATTATGTGCCATGCAAATAATGATCAAATATTCACCAGAAATGTGTTTATGGCCCAATTTACACAAATTTCAGCTTTGCAAAATTATACAAAAACTTATGTATCCCTGCGTAGGGAATTTTTCCAAAAAATAAGATTTGTTGTATCACTCATAAAAGCTTGATATCTTTGATTTTCAATCATATGCCATGCAAATTATGTAAAATATTTAAAATTAAGGTGTTTGTGGCACAATTTACACAAATTTTAGTTTTGCAAAATTTTACAAAAACTCGTGTACGGCTTCCTAGGGATTTTTTCCAAAAACTGAAGTATGTTGTATCACTCACAAAAGCTTCATATCTTTGATTTTAAATTATCCGCTATGCAAATTATGATAAAATATTTACAAGTAATGTGTCTGTGACTCAATTTATGCTAATTTCAATTTTGCAAAATTTTTCAAAAACTAGTGTACTGCTGCCTAGAGATTTTTTCCAAAAAAATGAAATATGTCGTATCACTCAAAAAGCTTGATATCTTTCTTTTTAAATTATCTTCCATGCAAATTATGATATAATTTTCACAAGTAATGTGTTTATGACACACTTTTCACAAATTTCAATTTTGCAAAATTTTGCAAAATCTAGTGTACTCCTGCCTAGGGAAATTTACAAAAAAAATGAAGTTTGTTGTATCACTCATAAAAGCTTGATATCTTTGATTTTAAATTATCTGCCATGAAAATGATAAAATATTCACAAGTAATGATTATGTGACCCAACTTATGCTAATTTCAGTTTTGCTAAATTTTACAAAAACTCATGTACCGCTGCCTATGGATTTTTTCCGATAAAAGAACTTTATTGTATCACTCATAAAAGATTGATATCTTTGATTTTAAATTTTTTGCCAGGCAAAATATGATAAAATATTCACAAGAAATGTGTTTGAGATCCAATTTATGCAAATTTTAATTTTGTAAACTTTTACAAATACTGATGTAACCCTGCCTAGGGTTTTTTTCCAAAAAATGAAGTATGTTGTATCACTAAAAAAAGCTTGATATCTTTGATTTTTAAGTATCTTCCATACAAATTATGATAAAATATTCACAAGTAATGTGTCTGTGACCCAATTTATGCTAATTTTAGTTTTGCAAAATTTTATAAAAACTCGTGTTCCGTTGCGTAGGGATTTTTTCCTAAAAATGAAGTCTGTTGTATCACTCTTAAAAGCTTGATATCTTTGATTTTAAATCACCTGCCATACAACTTATGATAAAATATTCACACATAATGTGTTTGTAACCCAATTTTGCTAATTTCAGTTTTGCAAAATTTTACGAAAACTCGTATACCACTACCTAGGGATTTTTTCCAAAAAATGAAGTCTATTGTTTCACTCATAAAAGCTTGATACCTTCGATTTTAAATTATGTGTCATGCAAATAATGATAAAATATTCATAAGAAATGTGTTTACAACCCAATTTACACAAATTTCAGTTTTGCAAAATTTTACGAAAACTCGTGTACCGCGCTGCATAGGGAATTTTTTCAAAAAATAAAGTTTGTTGTACCACTCATTAAAGTTAGATATCTTTGATTTTAAATTATCTACCATGAAAATTATGATAAAATAAACACAATTAATGTATTTGTGACACACTTTACACAAATTTCAATTTTTCAAAATTTTACGAAAACTCGTGTACCGCTGCCTAGGAATTTTTTCCAAAAAATAAAATGTGTTGTATCACTCATATAAGCTTGATATCTTTGATTTTAAATTATGTGCCATGCAAATCATGATAAAATATTCACAAGAAATGTGTTTGTGTACCGATTTACGCAAATTTCAGTTTACAAAATTTAACAAAAACTCGTGTACCGCTGCCTAGGGATTTTTTCCAAAAAATGAAGTATGTTGTATCAATCATAAAAGCTTCATATCTTTGATTTTAAATTATATTCCATTAGATTATAATAAAATATTCACAAGAAATGTGTTTGTGACCTAATTTACACAAATTTCAGTCTTGCAAATATTTACGCAAACTCGTGTATCGTTGCCTAGGGTTTCTTTCAAAAAAATAAAGTCTGTTGTATCACTCAGAAAAGCTTGATATCTTTGATTTTAAATTATCTGCCATACCAATTATAATAAAATATTCATAAGTAATGTGTTTGTGACCCAATTTACGCTAATTCCAGTTTTGTATAAAATTACAAAAACTTATATACGGCTGCCTAGGGATTTTTTACAAAAATGAAGTATGTTGTATCACTCATAAAAGCTTGATATCTTTGATTTTAAATTATGTGCCATGCAAATCTTGAAAAAATATTCAAAAGAAATGTGTTTTTGATCCAATTTATGCAAATTTCATTTTTGTAAAATTTTACGCAAACTCGTGTACCGCTGCCAATGGATTATTTCCAAAAAATGAAGTATGTTGTTTCACTCATAAAGCTTGATATCTTTTATTTTAAATTATGTGCAATGCAATTAATGATAAAATATTGACAAGAAATGTGTTTGTGACCCAATTTATGAAAATTTTAGTTTTGCAAAATTTTATGAAAACTCGTGTACCGCTTGCCTAGGGAATTTTTTTAAAAAATAAAGTTTGTTTTATCACTCATAAAAGCTTGATATCTTTGATTTTAAATTATTGGCCATGCAAATTTTGATAAAAGATTCACAAGTAATGTGTTTGTGACCCACTTTACAAAAATTTCAATTTTGCATAATTTTACAAAAACTCGTGTATTGCTGCCTAGGGATTTTTTCCAAAAAATAAAGTATGTCGTATCACTCATAAAAGCGGTATATCTTTGATTTTAAATTATCTGCCATACGAATTATGATAAAATATTCACAAGTAATGTTTATGTGACCAAATTTACACTACTTTTAGTTTTGCAAAACTTTACGAAATCTCGTGTACCGCTGCTAAGGGATTTTTTTCGAAAAATGAAGTCTGTTATATCACTCATAAAAGCTTGATATCTTTGATTTTAAATTATCTCCATGCCAATTATGATACACATTCACATGTAATGTGTTTGTGACCCAAATTACACTAATTTAAGTTTTATAAAATTTTACGAAAACTCGTGATCCAAAAAATGAAGTATGTTGTTTCACTCATAAAAGCTTGATATATTAGATTTTAAATTACGCACCATGCAAATAATAATAAAATATTCAAAAGAAATGTGTTTGTCATCCAATTTACACTAATTTCAGTTCTGCAAAATTTTACAAAAACTAATGTTCCACTCCGTAGGGATTTTTTTCCTAAAAATGAAGTCTGTTGTATCACTCGTAAAAGCTTGATATCTTTGATTTTAAATTATTGCCAAGCAAATTATGATAAAATATTCACACATAATGTGTTTGTGACCCAATTTACACTTATTTTAGTTTTGCAAAATTTTACAAAAACTCGTGTACCACTGCGTAAGGATTTTTCCAAAAACTGAAGTATGTTGTATCACTCATAAAAGCTTGATATCCTTGATTTTAAATTATCTACCATGCAAATTTTGATAAAATATTCACACATATTGTTTGTGACCCAATTTAAGCTAATTTCATTATCGCATAATTTTACAAAAACTTGTGTACCGCTGCCTAAGGATTTTTTCCAAAAAATTAAGTATATTGTTTCAATCATAAAAGCTTGATCTATTGGATTTTAAGTTATGTTCCACGCAAATAATGATAAAATATTCAAAAGAAATGTGTTCGTCACCCAATTTAAACAAATTTCATTTTTGCAAAATTTTACAAAAACTCGCGTACCGCTGCGTAGGAAATTTTTTCAAAATATAAGATTTGTTGTATCACTCGTAAAAGCTTCATATCTTTGATTTTAAATTATCTTCCATGCAAATTATGATAAAATATTTACAAGTAATGTGTTTTTGGCACATTGTACACAAATTTTAGTTTTGCAAAATTTTACAAAAAATTCGTGTACCGCTTCCTAGGTATTTTTTCCAAAAAATGAAGTATGTTATGTCACTTATAAAAGCTTAATATCTTTGATTTTAAATTAAGTACCATGAAAATTGTGATAAAATATTCACAATAAATGTGTTTTTGATCCAATTTACGCAAATTTTAGTTTTGCAAAATTTTACAAAAACTCGTGACCGCTACGTAATGATTTTTTCCAAAAAATGACGTCTCTTGTATCACTCATAAAAGCTTGATATCATTGATTTTAAATTATCTTCCATGCAAATTATGATAAAATATTCATGTGTAATGTGTTTTTGACTCAATTTATGCTAATTTCAATTTTACAAAAATTTTAAAAAACTCGTGTACCACAGCGTAGGGTTTTTTTTCCAAAAACATAAAGTTTGTTGTATCACTCATAAAAGCTTGATATATTTGATTTTGAATTATCTTCCATGCAAATTATGATAAAATATTCACACATAATGTGTTTGTGACCCAATTTACACTAATTTCAGTTTTGCAATATATTACGAGAACTTGTGGACTGCTGCCTAAGGATTTTTTCCAACATATGACGTATGTTGTTTCACTCATAAAAGTTTGATATCTTTGATTTTAAATTATGTACCATGAAAATAAGGATAAAAATTTCACATGAAATGTGTTTGTAACCCAATTTACACAAATTTTAGTTTTACAAAAGATTACGAAAACTCATGTACCGCTGCGTAGGGAATTTTTCAAAAAAAATAAGATTTGTTGTATCACTCATAAAAGCTTTATATCTTTGATTTTAAATCATCTACCATGAAAACTATGATTAAATATTCACAAGTAATGTGCTTATGACAAACTTTACACAAATTTCAATTTTGCAAAGTTTTACGAAAACTTGTGTACCGCTGCCTAGGGAAATTTTCAAACAAATGAAGTTCGTTGTATCACTTATAAAAGCTTGATATCTTTGATTTTAAATTATTTGCCATGCAAATTATGATAAAATATTCACAAGTAATTCGTTTATGACCCAATTTATGATAATTTCATTTTTGCTAAATTTTACGAAAACTCACGTACCGCTGCCTAGGGATTTTTTTCAATAAATGAAGTCTGTTGTATCACTCATAAAAGCATGATAACTTTGATTTTAAATTATGTTCCATACAAATCATGATAAAATCATCACAATAAATGGGTCTATGATCCAATTTATGCTAATTTTAGTTTTGCAAAATTTTACAAAAACTCGTGTACCGCTGCCTAGGGATTTTTTCCAAAAAATGAAGTATGTCTTGTTACTCAGAAAACCTTCATATCTTTGATTTTTAATTATCTTCCATGAAAATTATGATAAAATATTCACAATTAATGTGTCTGTGACCCAATTTATGCTAATTTTAGTGTTGCAAATGTTACGAAAACTCGTGTACCGCCGCCTAGGAATTTTTTCCAAAAAATAAAGTCTGTTGTATCACATATAAAAGCTTGATATCTTTGATTTTAAATTATGTGCCATGAAAATCATGATAAAATATTCACAAGAAATGTGTTTGTGACCCAATTTACATAAATTTCAATCTTGCAAAAATTTTCAAAAACTCGTGTACCGCTGTGTAGGGATTTTTTCCTAAAAATGAAGTATGTCGTATCACTCAAAAACGCATGATATCTTTGATTTTAAATTATCTGTCATACAAGTTATGATAAAATATTAACAAGTAATGTGTCTGTGATCCCATTTATGCAAATTTCAGTCTTACAAAATTTTACAAAAACACATGTACACAACCTAGTGATTTTTTCGGAAAAATGAAGTATGTTGTATCACTCATAAAAACTTGATATCTTTGATTTTAAATTATGTGCCATGAAAATCATGATAAAATATTCACAAGAAATGTGTTTGTAATCCAAATTACGCAAATTTCTTTTTGCAAAATTTTAAAAAAACTCGTGTACCGCTGCTTAGGGATTTTTTCCAAAAAATGAAGTATGTTGTATCACTCATAAAACCTTGATATCTTTTATTTTAAATTATCTGAATTGCAAATTATGATAAAATATTCTCAAGAAATGTGTTAGTGATCAAATTTATGCAAATTTTAGTTTTGCAAAATTTTACAAAAACCTGTGTCCCGCTGCCTAGGGATGTTTTCTAAAAAATGATGTATGTCGTATCACTCAAAAAAAGCTTGATATCTTTGATTTTAAATTATCTGCCATGCAAATTATGATAAAATATTCATAATCAATGTGTCTGTGACCCAATTTACGCTAATTTTAGTTTCACAACATTTTACAAAAACTCGTGTACCACTTACCTAGAGATTTTTTCCAAAAAACGATGTCTGTTGTACCACTCATAAAATCTTGATATCTTTGATTTTAAATTATCTTTCATGCAAATTATGATAAAATATTCACATGTAATGTGTTTGTGACCCAATTTATGCTAATTTTAGTTTTGCAAAATTTTACGAAAACTCATGTACCGCTGCCTAAAGATTTTTTCCAAAAAATGAAGTCTGTTGTATCACTTATAAAAGCTTGATATCTTTGATTTTAAATTATGTGCCATACAAATCGTGGTAAAATATTCAAACAAACTATGTTTGTGATCCAATTTACGCAAATTTTAGTTTTGCAAAATTTTTAAAAAACTCGTGCACTGCTGCGTAGGGATTTTTTCTAAAAAATGAAGTATGTTGTATCACTCATAAAAGCTTGATATCATTTATTTTAAATTATCTGCCAGGCAAATTATGATAAAATATTCACATGTAATATGTTTTTGACCCAATTTACTTTAATTTTAGTTTTACAAAATTTAAAAAAACTCGAGCACCACTGCGTAGGAATTTTTTCCAAAAAAATGAAGTTTGTTGTATCACTCATAAAAGTCTGATATCGTTGATTTTAAATTATCTGTCATACAAATTATGATAAAATATTTACATGAATGTGTTTGTGACCCAATTTATGCTAATTTTAGTTTTTCAATATATTACAAGAACTTGTGTGCCGCTGCCTTAGGCTTTTTTCCAAAATATGAAGTCTGTTGTTTCATACATAAAAGCTCGATATCTATGATTTTAAATTATGTGCCATGCAAATAATGATAAAATATTCACAAGAAATGTGTTTGTGACCCAATTTACACTAATTTTAGTTTTGCAAAAATTTACAAAAACTCGTGTATCGCTACGTAGGGAATTTTTCAAAAAAATAAGATTTGTTGTATCACTTATAAAAGCTTGATATCTTTGATTATTAATTATTTTCCATGCAAATTATGATAAAATATTCAAAAGTAATGTGTTTGTGACACACTTTACACAAATTTCAATTTTACAAAATTTTACAAAAACCCGTGTATCGCTGTCTTGGGAAATTTTCAAAAAAATGAAGTATGTTATATCACTTATAAAAGATTGATATATTTGATTTTAAATTATCTGCCATGCAAATTATGATAACATATTCAAAATTAATGTGTTTGTGATCCAATTTATGATAATTGTAGTTTGGTAAATTTTATGAAAACTCTAGTACCGCTGCCTGGGGATTTTTTTCGATAAATGAAGTATGTTGTATCACTCATAAAAGCTTGATATCTTTGATTGTAAATTATGTGCCAAGCAAATCATGATTAACTATTCACAATAAATGTGTTTATAATCCAATTTAAGTAAATTTAAGTTTTGCAAAATTTTACAAAAAACTTGTGTACCGCTCCCTAGGGATTTTTTTCAAAACATGAAGTATGTCGTATCACTCAGAAAAGCATGATATCTTTGATTTTAAATTATCTGCCATGTAAATTATGATAAAATATTCACAAGTAATATGTTTGTGACCAAATTTATGCTAATTTCAGTTTTGCAACATTTTACGAAAACTCATGTACCCCTGCCTAGGGATTTTTTTCGAAAAATAAAGTATGTTATATCACAAATAAAAGTTTCATATCTTTCATTTTAAATTATGTGCCAAAAAAATCATGATAAAATATTCATAAGAAATGTGTTTGTGATCCAATTTTGGTAAATTTTAATTTTGCAAAATTTTACAAAAACTCGTGTGCTGTTGCCTAGGGATTTTTTTCTAAAAAATGAATTATGTTGTATCACTCATAAAAGCTTGATATCTTTGATTTTAAATTATTTTCCAAGCAAATTATGATAAATTATTCATAATAAATGTGTGTGATCGAATTTACATAAATTCCAGTCTTGCAAAATTTTACAAAAACTCATGTACCGCTGCGTAGGGATTTTTTCCTAAAAGTGAAGTATGTCGTATCACTCAAAAAAGCATAATATCTTTGATTTTAAATTATCTGCCATACAAATTATGATAAAATATTCACATATAATGTGTCTGTGACCCCATTTATGCGAATTTCAATTTTACAAAATTTTACGAAAACTCATAAACACTACCTAGTGATTTTTTTCGAAAAATGAAGTATGTTGTATCACTCATAAAAACTTGATATCTTTGATTTTAAATTATGTGCCATCCAAATCATGATAGAATATTCATAAGTAATGTTTTTGTGATCCAAATTATGCAAATTTAATTTTTGCAAAATTTTACAAAAACTCGTGTACCGCTGCTTAGGGATTTTTTACAAAAAATGAAATTTGTTGTATCACTCATAAAAGCTCGATATCTTTTATTTTAAATTATATTTCATGAAAATTATGATAAAATATTCACAAGAAATGTGTTAGTGATCAAATTTATGCAAATTTTAGTTTTGCAAAATTTTACAAAAACTCGTGTACTGCTACCTGGGGATATTTTCTAAAAAATGTTGTATGTCGTATCACTCAAAAAAAGCTTGATATCTTTGATTTTAAATTATTTTCCATGAAAATTATGATAAAATATTCACAAGTAATGTCTATGTGGCCCAATTTATGCTAATTTTAGTCTCTCAAAATTTTACGAAAACTCGTGTACCACTTGCCTAGGGATTTTTTCCAAAAAATGAAGTTTGTTGTATCACTCATAAAAGCTTGATATATTTGATTTTAAATTATCTTCCATGCAAATTATGATAAAATATTCACATGTAATGTTTCTGTGACCCAATTTACGTTAATTTCAATTTTGCAAAATTTTATGAAAACTCGTGTACCGCCAAGGAATTTTTTTCCAAAAAATGAAGTCTATTGTTTCACTCATAAAAGATTGATATCTTTGACTTTAAATTACGTGCCATGAAAATAATGATAAAATATTCACAAGATTTGTGTTTTGTAAAATTTTGATATCATTCATAAAAGCTAGATATCTTAGATTTTAAATTATTTTCCATGCAAATTATGATAAAATATTCACAAGTAATGTGTTAGTGACACACTTTACACAAATTACAGCCTAAGGATTTGTTCCAAAAAATGAAGTTTATTGTATCACTCATAAAAGCTTGATATCTTTTGATTTTAAATTTTCTGCCATGCAAATTATGATAAAATATTCACAAGTAATGTGTATGTGACCCAATTTACACTAATTTTAGTTTCGCAAAATTTTACAAAAACTCGTGTACAACTGCCTAGGGATTTTTTTCCGATAAATGAAGTCTGTTGTATCACTCATAAAAGCTTAATATCTTTGATTTTTAATTATGTGCCACTCAAATCATGATAAAATATTCAAAATAAATGTGTTTGTGATCCAATTTATGCAAATTTTAGTTTGGCAAAATTTTACGAAAACTCGTGTACCACTACCTAGGGATTTGTTCCAAAAAAAGAAATATGTTGTATCACTCATAGAAGCTTGATATATTTTATTTTAAATTATTTGGCATGGAAATTATAATAAAATATTCACAACAAATGTGTTTGTGACCCTATTTACGCAAATTTTAGTTTTGCAAATTTTTACAAACACTCGTGTATCGTTGCCAAGGGATTTTTTCCAAAAAATGAAGTATATTGTATCACTCAGAAAAGCTTGATATCTTTGATTTTAAATTATATGCCATGAAAATTATAATAAAATATTCACAAGTAATGTGTCTGTGACCCAATTTACCCTAATTGTAGTTTTGTAAAATTTTACGAAAACTTATGTAGCGCTGCCTAGGGATTTTTTACAAAAAATGAAGTATGTTGTATCACTCATAAAAGCTTGATATCTTTGATTTTAAATTATGTGCCACACAAATCATGATAAAATATTCACAATAAATATGTTTTTTATCCAATTTATGCAAATTTTAATTTTTTTAAATTTTACAAAAACTCGTGTACCGCTGCCTATGGATTATTTTCAAAAAAAGAAGTATGTTGTTTCACTCATAAAACCTTGATATCTTTGATTTTAAATTATGTGCAATGAAAATAATGATAAAATATTCACAAGAAATGTGTTTGTGACCCAATTTACAAAAATTTTAGTTTTGCAAAATTTTATGAAAACTCGTGTACCGCTGCCTAGGAAATTTTTCGAAAAAATGAAATATGTTGTATCATTCATAAAAGCTTGATATCTTTCATTTTAAATTATCGACCATGCAAATTATGATAAAATATTCAAAAGCAATGTGCTTCTGACCCACTTTACAAAAATTTCAATTTTGCAAAATTTAACGAAAACTCGTGTATTCCTGCCTACGGATTTTTTCCAAAAAAATAAGTTTGTCGTATCACTCATAAAACCGGTATATCTTTGATTTTAAATTATCTTCCATAAAAATTATGATAAAATATTCACAAGTAATGTTTCTGTGACCCAATTTTGGCTAATTTCAGTTTTGCAAAATTTTACGAAAACTCGTGTACCGCTGCTTAGGGATTTTTTTCCGAAAAATGAAATATGTTGTATCACTCATAAAAGCTTGATATATTTGATTTTAAATTATCTACAAACCAAATAATGATAAAATATTCATAGATAATGTGTCTGTGACACGATTTATGCTAATTTCAATTTTGGAAAATTTTACGAAAACTCCTGTACCCCTGCCTAGGGATTTTTTCCCAAAAATTAAGTCTGTCGAATCACTCATAAAAAAAGCATGATATCTTAAATTTTAAATTATTTTCCATGCAAATTATGATAAAATATTCACAAGTAATGTGTTTGTGACACACTTTCCACAAATTTCAATTTTGCAAAATTTTACGAAAACTCATGCACCGCTGCCTAGAGATTTTTTTCCAAAAAATGAAATGTGTTGTATAACTCATAAAAGCTTGATATCTGTCATTTTAAATTATCTGAAAAGCAAATTATGATAAAATATTCACAAGTAATTTGTTTGTGACCCAATTTGTGCTAATTTCAGTTTCACAAAATTTTATAATAACTCGTGTACTGCTCTGCCTAGGGATTTTTTCCAATAAATGAAGTCTATTATATCACTCATAAAAGCTTGATATCTTTGATTTTAAATTATGTGCCATGAAAATCAAGGTAAAATATTCACAAGAAATGTGTTTGTGATCCAATTTACACAAATTTTAGTTTTGCAAAATTTTACAAAAACTCGTATACCGCGCTGCGTAGGGATTTTTTCCAAAAAAATAAAGTCTGTTGTATCACTCATAATAGCTTGATATCTTCGATTTTAAATTATCTTCCATGCGAATAATGATAAAATATTCACAAGTAATGTGTCTATGACCCAATTTACTATAATTTTAGTTTTTCAATATTTTAAAAAAAAAACTCTTGTACTGCTGCCCAGGGATTTTTTCCCAAAAATGAAGTATGTCGTATCACTCATAATAAAAGCATGATATCATTTATTTTAAATTATATTCAATGAAAATTATGATAAAATGTTCACAAGTAATATGCTTATGACCCAATTTATGCTAATTTTCAGTTTTGCAAAATTTTACGAAAACTCGTGTACCGCTGCCTAGGGAAATTTTCCAAAAAATGAAGTATGTTATATCACTCATAAAAGCATGGAATCTTTGATTTTACATTATGTGCCATGAAAATCATGATAAAATATTCACAAGAAATGTGTTTGTGATCCAATTTACTTAAATTTTAGTTTACCAAAATTTTACGAAAAGTCGTATACAGTGGCCTACGGATTTATTCCAAACAATGGAGTCTGTTGTTTCACTCATAAAAGCTTGATATCTTTAATTTTAAGTTATGTGCCATGCAAATAATGATAAAATATTCACAAGAAATGTGTTTGTGACCCAATTTACAAAAATTTTAGTTTTGCTAAATTTTACGAAAACTCGTGTACCGCTGCATAGGGAATTTTTCCAAAAAATGAAGTTTGTTGTATCTCTCATAAAAGTTTGATATATTTGATTTTAAATTATCTGCCATGAAAATTATGATAAAATATTCTCAAGTAATGTGTTTGTCACACACTCTACATAAATTTCAATTTTGCAAAATTTTACAAAAACTCGTGTACCGCTGCCTAGGGATTCTTTCTACAAAATGAAGTATATTGTTTCACTCATAAAAGCTTGATATCTTTGATTTTAAATTATGTGCCATGAAAATAATGATAAAATATTCACAAGAAATCTATTTGTGATACAATTTATGCAAATTTCATTTTTGGAAAATTTTACAAAAACTCGTGTTCCGCTGCGTAGGGATTTTTTCCTAAAAATGAAATATGTGGTATTACTCATAAAAGCTTGATATCTTTTATTTTAAAGTATCTGCTATGCAGATTATGATAAAATATTCACACATAATGTGTTTGTTACCCAATTTACGCTGATTTTTGTTTTGCAAAATTTCATGTAAACTCATGTTCCGCTTCCTAGAGATTTTTTCCAAAAAATGAAGTTTGTTGTTTCACTCATAAAAGCTTGTTATCTTTTGATTTTAAATTATGTGCCATGAAAATAATGATATAATAATCACAAGAAATTTTTTTCTGACCCAATTTACACAAATTTCAGTTTTATAAAATTTTAGAAAAACTCGTGTACCGCTGCGTAGGAAATTTTTTCAAAAAATAAGATTTGTTGTATCACTCATAAAAGCTTGATATCTTTGATTTTAAATTATCTTCCATGAAAATTATGATAAAATATTCTCATGTAATGTGTTTCTAACCCAATTTACACTAATTTCAGTTTTGCAAAATTTTACGAAAACTCGTGTACCGCTGCCTAGGGATTTTTTCCAAAAAATGAAGTATGTTGTTTCACTCTTAAAAGTTTGATATCTTTGATTTTAAATTATGTGGCATGGAAATAAGGATGAAATATTCACAAGAAATGCGTTTGTGACCCAATTTATACAAATTTCAGTTTCGCAACATTTTACAAAAACTCGTGTACCGCTGCGTAGGAAATTTTTCCAAATAATAAGATTTGTTGTATCACTCATAAAAGCTTGATATCGTTGATTTTAAATTATATGCCATGCTAATTCTGATAAAATATTTACAAGTAATGTGTTTGTGGCACACTTTACACAAATTTCAGTTTCGCGAAGTTTTACAAAAACTCGTGTCGGCCTAGGGATTTTTTCCAAAAAATGCAGTCTGTTGTATCACTCATAAAAGTTTGAAATCTTTGATTTTAAATTATTTACCATGCAAATTATGATAAAATATTCTCAAGTAATGTGTCTATGACCCAATTTACGCTAATTTTAGTTTTGCAAAATTTTACGAAAACTTGTGTACCGCTATCGAGGAATTTTTTCCGATAAATGGAGTCTGTTGTATAACTAATAAAAGCTTGATATCTTTGATTTTAAATTATCTGCCATGCAAATTATGATAAAATATTCACACGTAATGTGTTTGTGACCCAATTTACTCAAATTTAATTTTGCAAAATTTTACAAAAACTTGTGAGGGATTTTTTCCAAAAAAATAAAGTCTGTTGTATCACTCATAAAAGCTTGATATCTTTTATTTTAAATTATGTGCCATGCAAATCATGATAAATTATTCACAAGAAATTTGTTTTTGATCCAATTTATTCAAATTTCTGTTTTACAAAATTTTACAAAAACTAGAGTACCGCTGCGTAGGGATTTTTTCCAAAAAATGAAGTCTGTTGTATCACTGATAAAAGCATGATATCTTTGATTTTAAATTATCAGCCATGCAAATTATGATAAAATATTCACACGTAATGTGTTTGATAAAATTCTCAAAAAATGGGGTCTGCAAAATAATATGTTAATCTTTATTTCTTTAACTCTTGAAAAATATTTTTGTAAGCTAAAACTTCACTATTGTCAAGTTTTAAGAATTTTACAAAAACTATGATTACTACCTCATAGAAAATTCTCAAAAAATGGAGTTTAAAAAACAATAGGTTAATCCTTTATTTATTTAACTTTAAATATTTTTTTATTTTAATTCCAAGTAAAATACTCCTGAAAAATATTTTTGTAAGCTAAAACTTCACTATGTCAAGATTTAAGAGTTTCACAATAACTGTGATGGTATCCCTTTG
Source organism: Caryopteris x clandonensis (assembly GCA_028749325.2). Classification (NCBI taxonomy): domain Eukaryota; kingdom Viridiplantae; phylum Streptophyta; class Magnoliopsida; order Lamiales; family Lamiaceae; genus Caryopteris; species Caryopteris x clandonensis. The sequence continues at coordinate 4,410,646 of JAPYKT020000027.1, read as the reverse complement.
AAAATTCTCAAAAATAGAGTTTGTAAATAATAAGTTAATCCTCTTTATTTCTTTAACTTTGAATAATTTTTGCTGTAATCCCAAATAAAATACACTTGAAAAATGTATCTATAAGTAAAAATTTTCCAATTTTCAAGTTTTAAGAATTTTACACAAACTGTGATGGTACCCCATTGAAATTTCTAAAAAAATGGAGTTTGTAGAATAATATGTTAATCTTTTATTTATTTAACTTTGAATAATTTTTGTTGATATATCAAGTAAAATAAACTTCAAAAAAATGTGTCTGTACGTAAAAACTTTAGTATTTTAAAATTTTGTGAATTTTAAAATAAACTGTGACGGAACCCTTTTGAAAATTCTCAAAAAATAGAGCCTGCAAAATAATATATTAATCTGTTATTTCTTTAACATTGAATATTTTTTATTCTAATCTTAAGTAAAATACACTTGAAAAATGTGTATGTAAGTAAAATCTATACTATTTTCAAGTTTTAAGAATTTCAAAAAAACTGTGATGGTACCCCTTTAAAAATTCTCAAAAAATGAAGTCTATAAAATAATATGTCAATCCTTTATTTCTTTAACTTTGAATAATTTTTGTTGTAATATCAAGTAACATAAATTTGAAAATGTGTCTTTAGGTACAAACTTTAATATTTTCAAGTTTTAAGAATTTTAAAAAAATTGTGATGGTACACCATCGAAAATTATCAAAAAAATGGAGTCAGCAAATAATATGTTAATCCTTTATTTCTTTAAATTTGAAAGATTATTGGTGTAATACAAAGTAAAATATACTTGAAAATGTGTATATAAGTAAAAACTCTACTATTTTCTAGTTTTAAGAATTTTAAAAAAATTGTGATGGTACCCCTTCGAAATTCTAAAAAAATGGAGTTTGTAAAAAAATGTTAATCATTTATTTCCTTAACTATGAATAATTTTTGTTGTAATATCAAGTAAAATAAACTTCAAAATGTCTCTGTAAGTAAAAATTTAACTATTTTCAAGTTTTAAGAATTTAAAAAAAAATTGTGATGGTACCCCTCTGAAAATTCTCAAAAATGGAGTTTGCAAAATAATATCTTAATCCTTTATTTCATTAACATTGAATATTTGTTTTTGTAATCTCAAGTAAAATGTGTCTATAAGTAAAAAATTTACTATTTTTAAGTTTCAAGAATTATAAAAAACAATGATTGTACACCCGTTCGAAAATTCTCAAAAAATGAAGTATGTAACATAATATGTTAATTATTTATTTCTTTAGCTTTGAATATTTTTGGTTGTAATCCTAAGTAAAATACACTTGAAAAATATGTATGTAAGTAAAAAAACGATAATATTTTTAGGTTATAAGAATTTTAAAAAAATTGTGATGGTACCCTTTTGAAAATTTTCTTAAAAAATAGAGTCTGCACAATAATATTTTAATCCTTTATTTCTTTAACTTTGAATTTGTTTTTTTTTTTGTAATCACAAGTAAAATACTCTTGAAAAATATTTCTGCAAGCTAAAACTTTATTATTGTCAAGTTTTAAGAATTTTACAAAAATTGTGATGGTACACCTTTGAAATTTTTCAAAAAATGGAGTATGTGAAATAATATGTCAAACCTTTTTTCTTTAACTTAGAATAATTTTTGTTGTATATCAAGTAAAATAAATTTGAACAATATTTCTGCAAGCTAAAACTTCACTAATGTCAAGTTTTAAGAATTTTACAAAAATTGTGATGGTACACTTTTGAAATTTATCAAAAAATGGAGCCAGTAAAATAATATGTTAATCCTTTTGCTCTTTAACATTTAATATTTGTTTTAATTCCAAGTAAAATACACTTGAAAAATGTGTCTGTAAGTAAAACTATACTATTTTCAAGTTTTAAGAATTTTAAAAAAGTTGTGATGATGCCCTTTTGAAAATTCTCGAAAAATGGAGTGTACAAAAAAATATGTTTTTCCTTTATTTATTTAACTTTGAAAATTTTTTGGTTTAATCCCAAGTTAAATTTTCCTGAAAAATATTTTTGTAAGCTAAAACTTCACTATTGTCAAGTTTTATGGTACCCCTCTGAAAATTCTCAAAAATTAAGTCTGCAAAATAATATGTTAATCCTTTATTTATTTAACTTTGAATATTTTTTGTTGTAATTACAAGTAAAATGCTCTTGAAAAATATTTTTGTAAGCTAAATCTTTACTATAATCAAGTTTTAAGAATTTTACAAAAATTGTGATAGTACCCCTTAGAAAATTCTCAAAAAATGGAGTGTGCAAAATAATATGTTAATCATATATTTCTTTAACTTTGAATATGATGTACCTCATTAGAAAATTCTCAAAATATGGAGTCTAAAAAATAATATGTTAGAGCTACATTTCTTTCACATAAAATAATTATGTTGTATTACCTAGTAAAATACACAAGAAAAATGAATCTCAAAGGAAAGTTTTGAAAACCTAGATGTTTTAAGAATTTTTTTTAACATTAAAAATATGAGGTACCCCTGGAAAATTCTACAAAAATAGAGTCTTGAAAATAATTTGTTAAAACTTGATTCCTAAAAATGTGTTTAAAAGCAAATATTTGAATATTCAGATTTTTTAGAAATTTTCAAAATTTGTGATGTCTATGTTGGCTTAATTCTCAAAAAATGGAGTTTGTAAAATAATATTTTGGAGCTTGATTTATTTAAATTAAAATAATTTGTGTTGTATTCCCTTTTAAGATACACATGAAAAATGTGTCATAAAGTGAATATTTGTAAATTCAGATGTTTTAAGAATTTTCAAAAAACTGTGATGTACCCCTCGAAAAGTTATTAAAAAATGGAGTTTGTGAAATAAACTGTTACAGCTTGATTTGATTACCTTAAAACATTTTTTGCTATATTCTCTAATAGAATACACCTAAAAATGTGTTAAAGAAAATATTTGAAAATTTAGATGTTTTGAGAATTTTAAAAAATTGTGATTTACCTCCTTGGAAATGTTTTTTTTAAATGGAGTCTATAAATAATATTTTAGAACTTGATTTCTTTAACTAAAATAATTTGTGTTGTATTACATAGTAAATACACATGAATAATATGTCTAAAAGTAAATATTTGAATATTTAGATGTTTAAGGTTTTAATTATTATTTTATAGACTCTACTTTTTTAGAATTTTCTTAGGAGGTACATCACAGTTTTTGAAAATTATTAAAACTTCAGAATTTTCAAATATTCACTTACGAAAAAAAATAAATAAAAAGATGCAAGTATATTTTACTAGGAATTACATCACAAATTATTTATAGTTATAGAAATAAAAGTTCTATAAATTCTTTTACACACTACAATTTTCTAGAATATTCCTATGCGATGCATCACCTTTTTTTTTATATAATCCTTAATATATATAAAAGTAGGAATGCTGAAAAGTAGGAATATGACATGTGTCACTATTAGAAAGTTTTTGCATTTTTTACTTAATAAACTATAATTGAAAAAATTAGATGGAAAAAAAAGTAGTTCTTCTTACTATCTTTAATTTAATATCAATATTATATATATGAAAATAAAATATTATATTTAAAATCTAAAATAAATATTTTATGAGTTAAATTATTTATTTTTACATTAAATATGTGTTGAGTCTGAATAAAAAATGGTTAAATTCATATATGAATTTGGGACAAATAAAAATAATAAGTATTTTTTATATTTTTATAAAATAATAATAATAATAAATATTTTCATAAATTAAAAATATCAGATTATTCAAGTATATCTTTAACTGTTTCATTTTAATATTTTTTTCTGATTTTAAATATTTGTATCGACTTTAAAAATTATATTATGTTGAATAAAAGTTATTCTAAAATTCATTTCATTGTATTATTTTTTTTTTTTTAGAGAAATTTTTGAGAGAATGACAATGCACTATACATATGAAATTATACTTCAAATTGATTTCTGTGAAAATTTAAGATTTCTGATTTTTTATATCTACTGCATGTTGTAAATGCTATTTGATATTTGATTTTATAAGCTGAAAAAGTTTTAAATTATAATGCGGTATTTTAATTTCTTTTTTTTATCATGTAAAAAAACGATCAACAAATATGTGCAAGTTATATAATTATATTTAATTTTTTTTCATATCACTTGTATATTACATAATCTTTTACAATAATAATATAATTTTATAATATATTATTAATATAATAAAATATATTTTATCCCGTGCATCATAGGGCGAACATCTAGTTCTTAAAACTTCAAAACTTTTCATATATATATATATATATAGTTGATTGGACAAATAAATCACAAGTATTATAAATGTTGTCAAAATAAGTAAAGAAATGAATTGAAAAAGCAATGAATCAAAGAGGGTGAGAAGTTTTTATTAATATTGTAAACATGGGTTGCCTAGAGAAAATGGGGACAACGCATGTTTTCTTCTACTATCTATCATTGCCCGTCTTCTTCGGGTATTTCTTCGTCAACCTCTCACTCTCTCTTTCTTCTTCGCAAGGAACCTTCGTCTTCTTTGTTGTACATAATAAACAAACATTCTACGTCTCTAATAAAATCGTGCAATCAAATTATTAGATCAATCATTTGTGTCTGGCAGATATATATTCATAAATATTTATGATCGCTAATTATTAATTAAAGAGAATATTCTGGATGTACTTGTACACGCACTCACACAAATACATACTACAGGTTGGAGCATGGAGCGGGGTGTTGGGAGAGCATATATACAGTTTGTGACCTTCCATACCTGAATAATTCATTGTTTGGAAAAGATGGCCCGCTCATCTAATTTTGTAAGTATATTTTCCAGGCCCTGCATGTATATATGCCTAATTTTGCATGCACACCACCCACATATATGATGCAGATTTCTTCATTGCTTTTTAGTGTCCAATGAATACATGTTTTTTAACTAATTAGGGCATACATTTAATTTGGATCAAATCAATCGACATATAGGGTTGGACCTTCTATGCCAACTTCAAATATCATGTCAGAGAGAAGGATACCTCCCCGAGTCGATGGAATTTCTTTTGGAAACTTTATTTGTAGATTAATTTCTTCATTCACATTCTGGATCAAATGGATAATCATCTAAAATTGAGAGTTTAGTAAGGGAATTGAAGTGCAAGATTCTTGAAGATAGTATGATCATAATCTTGTATCTTAATTATCATTAATTGACTTTCTGGTTGCTTCTGCTGGCAAAGGCTGTTGTCATACTTCTGACGGCCTAGGTGTGCAGTTATCAGTATGAAGTTCCGTGGTGACTAATTTAATTTTTGTTCAATTGAATTATATGTCAACTAAACTCTCTGCATTCAAAAAGTTTCCCAGTAGGATAAACATCTCTATCTGATCTGCTCCCTTTTCTCTGACTAGAATGCTCTTGTGAGTGTTGATTTGTGAATGTACATTGTTCTTGCTCTCTAGTAAATGAGATTAATATGGGAATATGATCTTGAAAGAATTCTTTTTAGCAGCATCATCATTTCATATTGCCCTCGTTGTTTCAGATGTCAATATTCAGAGATAAAAAGGTAACGTGGAGAACCTGTTTCTGCAGCAGCATCATTTCTGCAACTTCTTTCTTCCTTTTTGTTATCTTTGTACGGAACACAGAGAGAGCAGAGTACAAGAAAGAGGTTATTGTTACCTTCTATATTATATCCACTTCGAGACTTGAAGCTCATCCGCCCTCTCTCTTTCATATAATTATCTTTTGTGTGACTAACTCCAAGACCTGTAATAATGCAGCTGCTGTTACGCAATTTGCTAAGCAATATCTCCAAATGTGAGGTATGTGATTATGACACCCTTATTTTTCTGGTCACCATTGTCATCTGGTCAGTTTAAGCATGTTGGATGCCGTCATTGTCATCTTACCTACTGATATGCTTATAGTTACATGGATATTTCAGACGACTAAGTGAAATAATGAGACTAATATGGAAAACTAATACGGTGCATAGTCAATATTGATGTGTATAAACATAATGCTTGGATATTCAAGGTATAATTTGTGCTATCTTCTAGAGTAAATGCAGGCCTCCTGGAAGTGAGGCACTGCCTGAAGGTATAGTTGCAACGACATCTAACTTGGAAAGAAGACCATTATGGGGCTCGCCAAAGGTACTATTAAGAGAGTTAGCATATTGAGATATATGATGCATTATCTTTTACAATATTCTGCTTGATAAAAGTGGAAACAATTCCGATTGATTGGCAGGCAAAAGTCGATTTTTTTTTTCATTTCATTATTAATTTCTATGTAACTTATTATGAAGTATTTTCTTGAATATTTGATTATTGGCACCAGTTTGAGAAAATCTAATTAGTGTTTTCACAATTATTTAGCTATTACCTATTTATGGTTTAGTGACTTTTTTTCGCAAGCAGAAGACAAATACGTCTAGAAGTTTATTCGCTGCTGCTGTCGGAATAAAGCAGAAAAAAAATGTAGATAAGATGGTCCAGAAGGTAAAGTTTCTAAAACTTATTTCTTGAAGGTGGTTCCTTCAATAGTTATCATGCTAATTGTCATACTTACTACCTTGAATTGCAGTTCGTAGATAGCAATTTTGTCGTGATGCTTTTCCATTACGATGGGATTGTTGATGGGTGGAAGAATTTTAAATGGAGCAGTAGTGTGTTACATGTATCAGCTGATAATCAAACTAAATGGTATAAGTAAAAGATAACATAGAATCTTTTAGTTTTGCACATATTCATGGAATGTATGAAAACTTACAAGATAACCGCTTTCTTGATCATGGCTTCACTTTAGTCTTATTATAACTTCTGATAATACCTCATTGCTTAGGTGGTTCGCAAAGCGTTTCTTACATCCAGATATCGTGGCAGAGTATACATACATTTTCTTGTGGGATGAGGACCTTGGTGTTGAAAACTTTAATCCTGAACGGTACGCTAAACTCGTATGAATCATTCTCAATTGATTGCTATCACTCATGAGATTATCTGATAAATTAAGAATGTACATAACTTCTTTCCAGTTGATTTTTTATTTTATTTTATTTTTTAAGATGGAGAATACAATGATAGCTACCTGTGTATATTCTGTAGATACTTATCTATTGTGAAAGATGAAGGGCTTGAGATATCACAACCAGCACTTGACATTGAAAAATCTGAGGTACATCATCTTATCACAGCACGGTCGAGGAGGTATATGGTCCATAGGTTAGTTCTCATCTTAATTCGTGTCTCGTGTTACCAAGATTTGTAAACAACTCTCTCAGTTTTCTTTCAGCCAGTCGCTGATTTTTTGAAATCTGCTGATCAAAATTAAGCCTAAAATTGTTTGGTCTTATTTATAACATGAACATTGGCTTCAAGTACATTCTTTTGGTTGCCTCAATGTTGATTAGGTTAAATTAGATGTAATGTAAGCCTATTTCTCGTCTTCTATTGACTATACTGCAGGAGGACCTATAAACGTGACGGTAAGGGCATTCAGTGTGATGATAACAGCACCGGACCTCCTTGCACTGGGTAGAATTTACAGTTACTACAGCTTCACTTTTCTTATATTTATTTTGGGCTATACGTTAGTTTACCATTTATTTCTCTTAACAACTATGTGTAAAATCTTAATCTCTTTTGCAGGTGGATAGAAGTGATGGCTCCTGTATTCTCCAATGCTGCCTGGCGTTGTGTGTGGCATATGATCCAGGTAATTATTATTACATATCTTTGATCTTGACCAGGGAGTAAATTAATGCAATATTCTAGCAGATGATCTTGTTAAATACTCAAAACAAAGATGCCTCGTCAGTTGCTATCACAATTTCATGTTATGTTTGTTCTGCAGAATGATTTGATCCATGCTTGGGGACTCGACTTGCACCTTGGTTACTGTGCACAGGCAATTCTCTATGCCTTGTCTAGTTGTATCCATTTCACTCCATTATTTGCTAACATCGATCATTTACAGGGAGAAAGAACACAACGCATAGGGGTGGTGGATGCTGAATACGTTGTTCACTATGGCCTCCCAACTCTAGGGGAAACTGATAAGGTCATCCCTTTTCATCTTGCATATAAATGCTAGCTTCATCTGTTTCAGTTTGTGTTTGGGATCAAAATCAAACTGACTAGTAGTTCCATATCAGGTCACATCAGCACCCAAAGGAGAGACTTCCGAAGAAAAAAAGGTGCCAACATCTGTTTCAATCTTGAATATGTATTACAGTTAGTTCATCTTCCGGTTCTGTTAAGATTGTAAGCATTGCATGATCTGTATTTTGCAGAAACCAACCCAGTCCAGTACAATCAATCAGAGAATCGAAGTAAGAACTTCACCATCAAAGTTGTTAGAACCTTGAATGCATGTGTATAGTCTTAGTGCCTATTTTATATTTATTTAAAAAGAAATGTATTAGGTAAGAAGACAGTCGTACAATGAGTACAAGGTATTCAGAAGAAGGTGGAAGAAAGCAAGGGAGACGGACAAATGTTGGACCGATCTATATCCGGATGACCAATTGAAGCAAGGCTCCCTTTGGCCGGAGGTTTGAGAAACATTTGTGCAGAGAAGATATGATGAATTCAAAAGCAAAAGAGAGATCTAATTTGAATCATGGAAAGGCCATATGTTGTACACTATGTAACAATATATATATGGAGAGATAGCAATTTATTGATGCATTTTTTGATCTGATAAATTGAAACAAGGATTGATTGTACATTCATACTCTATCTTGTATGGTTGTTGCAAATGATAGAATGGTCGATAAGACTTGTTGGTTCTCAAAAAGTAATACTGCGCAGACAAAAACAATATCCATGGCCAAAAAGCATGAGTATGCATCCTTAAAAGAAGATAAATTAGAACTGTAAATGGAATATTGACGAAGCATGTTTCTGGGGATATATAAATAAAACATTCCTGAAATGAATTGAATTGCAGACAAAATTTATTATGGAAGTAAGGTTACCTACAAAAGAAACTACCTTTCTGGTTTCTTGTCTACAAAATGTATATATGTTTTAAGAAGGGAAACAGAGGTTGGGGGTATGTTGTTGGTTATTGTTCCAAGTAATCTAAATTATAATTATTATATTATATATTTATTTGTAAATCGTTATATTTAGAATGTAATAAATATACATGTGTGTGTATATCACACACATAATACACCTACCTATACATGTGTATATGCTCAATGTGACACGTAATTTTGCATCTTCCCATATACTAATACAGAATTGTGTGTGTGTGTGTGTGTGTGTGTGTAGTGCAGTGTAGCTACTAATATTGTAGTATTGCTCAAGTAAATGCATATATTAGTGCATGGACTAATATTATGATATATATTATGTGTATGTGTTTGGACATTACTAATATTAGTATATACTACTATTTATGCTCTCCTTAAGAACCGCCGGCGAGGCTATGCTAAACTATAAGCAATGAAGCTCTCACCACCATTTCCCCGAGGAATGGGGAGAAGTTGAATCGACGTCATATTTCTTCGTTTTATTTTCTCATCATCTCCCTATTCTGTGTTTTTTTTTTTTTTTTTTCTTGATGATGATGACGACGATGGAAGGAAAAAGATGTATGTATATTCAAAAACTTCAGTGAATAAGTACTAGTTCTTGAGTAAAGAGTTTTAACAATGGCGACGTTGACGAATCAACAATCGAAGAAGGGATCAAAAAGCCCGACCGCGTCGCAGGGAAAGGGGGCTTCATCAAGTGGCCAAACTGTGAAATTTGCGAGAAGAACTTCCAGCGGAAGGTATGTCAGTCTATCGAGGGACGACCTTGATATGTCTGGAGAATATTCAAACGATTACATGAATTATACAGTTCACATCCCACCGACGCCCGATAATCAGCCCATGGATACCTCCATCGCTGCAAAAGCTGAGGAACAATATGTTTCCAATTCACTATTTACCGGCGGATTCAACAGTGTAACGCGCGCGCATCTCATGGACAAGGTGATCGAATCACAGGTGAGTCATCCCCAAATGGCCGGATCCAAGGGCTCATCCTGTGCAATGCCAGCTTGTGATGGTAAGGTTATGAGAGACGAGAGAGGAAATGATGTCATGCCTTGTGAATGCAGGTAATTTAATCAACCAATGTGTGAATTATATTCATTATGATGGCTTTTGTGCTAATTAAATAACTTGGGTTTATTCAGGTTCAAAATCTGTAGAGATTGCTACATGGACGCCCAAAAAGACACAGGTCTGTGTCCCGGATGCAAGGAGCCATACAAAAATGGGGAATATGATGATGATGTACCCAACTATTCGGGTGGAGCTCTGTCGTTACCAGGCCCAGACGACGCCAAGAGGGATCGGAACAACATGTCGATGATGAAAATGAATCAAAATGGAGAATTTGATCACAATAAATGGCTATTTGAGACGCAAGGCACGTATGGATATGGTAATGCGTATTGGCCCCAAGATGATGTGTATGGAGACGATGGGGATGGAGGAATGCCAAAGAGCATGTTGGAGACATCAGATAAACCCTGGAGGCCCCTTAGTCGTGTTATAGATCTCCCAAATGGCATTATCAGCCCCTACAGGTACAAAATACTTACCTTTTTGCTAGCTAGTCACATAATGCGTAATATTTGAATACTTTTTTTATAAGTGAAAATGTTCTGTTATATCAATTTCAATTATCAGGTTGTTGATTGTCGCTCGATTTATTGTAATGTGTTTCTTCTTGACATGGAGAGTGAGACATCCAAATGAAGAAGCAATATGGCTTTGGCTGATGTCTGTGACCTGTGAGATATGGTTTGCCTTCTCTTGGATCCTTGATCAGGTTCCTAAGGTGCATCCAATTAATCGAACCACAGATTTAGAACTTTTGCGTGATAAGTTCGAAATGCCATCACCTTCTAATCCAACCGGTCGCTCTGACCTTCCCGGGGTAGATGTATTTGTGTCCACAGCTGATCCAGAGAAAGAACCACCTCTTGTTACAGCCAACACTATCTTATCAATCCTATCCGTCGAATACCCTGTAGAGAAACTGGCTTGTTACGTTTCTGATGATGGCGGTGCTCTTCTAAATTTTGAAGCCATGGCTGAGGCTTGCAGTTTTGCAGATTTGTGGGTCCCCTTCTGTAGGAAACACGATATAGAACCCCGAAATCCTGATACCTACTTCAGTTTGAAGGGAGATCCGACCAAGGGCAAGAACAGGCCAGACTTTGTTAAAGATAGGAGAAGAGTTAAGAGGGAGTATGATGAATTCAAAGTGAGGATAAATGGATTGCCTGATTCTATTAGGAGAAGATCGGAGGCTTTCAATGCAAGGGAAGAGATGAAAATGCTGAAACATATGAGGGAGAGTGGGGCCGACACCTTAGAGCCAATCAAGGTCCAAAAGGCTACATGGATGGCTGATGGCACCCATTGGCCAGGTACTTGGGCCGTTGCTGCTCGTGAGCATGCCAAAGGTGATCACGCAGGAATTCTTCAGGTATTTCTCTACATTTAAAAAATAAATAATAAGAGTAACAATATTGTCTTCTCTAGTCTTGTTTTAACGATAGCTGTACTACCTCCAACCCCCCCTCATGTTGCTTATTAGGTGATGTTGAAGCCTCCTAGCAGTGACCCTCTCACGGGAAGTTCTGAGGATAAGCTTCTGGACTTTAGTGACGTGGACATACGTCTGCCGATGTTCGTCTATGTATCGCGTGAAAAACGTCCTGGTTATGACCACAATAAGAAAGCCGGTGCGATGAATGCTCTTGTGCGAGCATCAGCTGTGCTGTCAAACGGCCCGTTTATACTCAATCTTGATTGTGATCATTACATTTATAACTGCTATGCTGTTCGGGAAGGGATGTGTTTTATGATGGATAGAGGGGGAGAAGATATATGTTATATTCAGTTTCCCCAGAGATTTGAAGGCATTGATCCATCTGACCGTTATGCCAACCACAACACTGTGTTTTTTGATGGTAATATGCGAGCACTAGATGGCCTCCAGGTACCTCAAATTTTGTTCCCATGGCAGATCGTATGTATTGATGACCAATAGTTGAGACTGAATAGTGTGTGTGTGTGTGTGCTTATTTCAGGGTCCAGTTTATGTCGGGACAGGTTGCATGTTCCGCCGATTTGCTCTTTACGGCTTTGAACCCCCCAAACTTGATACGATTTCTGAGAAAAATTCAGAGACCCAAGCTCTCAAGACAACAGACTTCGACCCAGAACTTGATGTGAATTTATTACCTAAAAGATTTGGGAATTCCACATTATTAGCTGAATCAATACCCGTTGCTGAATTCCAAGGTCGTCCTATCGCGGATCATCCTGCAGTCAAGTACGGACGACCTCCCGGTGCTCTGAGGCCCCCCCGTGAACCTCTTGATGCAGCTACTGTTGCTGAAGCCGTGTCCGTGATATCTTGTTGGTACGTATAATATTATATGCACCTGCTCATCTTGCTTCTAACTAGCTATAACCATAACCATTTTGCTTATATAAAAAACTATATGTGATATAATTGGTGGTGACATAACTGGTAGGTACGAGGACAAGACAGAATGGGGTGACCGTGTTGGCTGGATTTACGGTTCGGTAACAGAAGATGTGGTGACAGGGTACCGGATGCACAACCGTGGGTGGCGCTCGGTTTACTGCGTGACCAAGCGCGATGCTTTCCGTGGGTCTGCTCCAATCAACTTGACAGATAGGCTCCACCAGGTGCTTAGGTGGGCCACAGGGTCCGTGGAGATCTTCTTCTCAAGAAACAACGCCATCCTCGCCACTAAAAAGCTCAATCTCCTCCAGCGCCTGGCTTACCTCAATGTCGGCATCTACCCCTTCACATCTTTGTTCCTCATAGTCTACTGCTTCCTCCCCGCCCTCTCCCTCTTGTCAGGCTCCTTCATCGTCAAAGACGTCGATGTTACTTTCCTCTCCCTCCTCCTCGTCATGTCCATGTGCCTCATTGGACTGGCCATACTGGAAGTGAGGTGGTCGGGCGTGGGGCTGGAACAGTGGTGGAGAAACGAGCAGTTCTGGCTTATTTCCGGGACGAGCGCTCACCTGGCGGCGGTGGTGCAAGGGCTTCTGAAGGTGATCGCTGGAATAGAGATCTCCTTCACGCTGACGTCCAAGTCATCGGGGGACGACGTGGACGACATATACGCGGACTTGTACTTGGTGAAGTGGACGTCGCTGATGATTCCTCCGATAGTGATTGGGATGGTGAACATTATTGCAATAGTGGTGGCCTTCTCCAGAACTATCTACGAGACGTATCCGCAGTGGAGCAAGTTTATAGGGGGGGCATTCTTTAGTTTCTGGGTGCTGGCACATCTCTATCCTTTCGCCAAAGGTTTGATGGGGAGGAGTAAGAAGACCCCCACCATTGTGTTTGTCTGGTCTGGTCTCATTGCCATTACGCTCTCCTTGCTGTGGGTCTCCATCGCCTCCACCGGCGCGCAGCCGGCTCCTACTGCCGGCTTGACATTTCCATGAACACTCACTCATTGCTCAATTTTATTATGACTGCACTTTCACTTCCAAATTACAATTATTTCACCTTTTCTTTTCTTTCTTTCTTTCCTTCTTACACGCACTGGCGCACACACACTCCATTACTCATGTTTTTTGTACATTGAGAAATATGCAATATTTATTTCAAGATCATGGATTTATTTTCACAAATTAATGATGTCGAATACCACATTAAAATATGTATCGACAAAACAAAATAGAGTAGTATGTCAAGTTGCGCTGCCTAATCACCACGGAATTCAATGATAACGAAAACTCCAAATCTTTCTTAACAACAAAAAATAACGTAACGAGTCATAAAGATATTTTAAACGAGATATCATTCTTTTGCTATTATGTTTATCAACTTTTGTACTTTGTTGTTCAAATAAATGTTAGGAGACTAAAGAAGAATCTTAACCACTTGGGGGGGGGGGGGGGGGGGGGGGGGGGGGGGGGCTTACCTTAATATTTATGAATTTAGTATTTTTATTGCATTAAGATGGAGGTTGTGGCATTATGCGGTGCAAGTTGGTCTGGGATTGGATTTTTGCAAGAGTTGATTTATCGTTTCTTTATTTTTTCTAACATAAGTTTGTTGATATAAATTTTGACATGTTATTGAACTAAAAAAATATCTATTTTTCTTGAAATTGATTTTATCACTAATCTAAATTCCTCCATTTAATTGTTACTTTATAAGTTATTATATGAACTAGAATTTCGGAATTGGAACTTTGTCAAAGAAAAACATCTACCAATGAATATTAAAATATCAATAATGAAATAGGGCTCACCCACCACCTCCCGCTCCCCATACCCTACTCATATTTTTTGTAGCTCATACATTCAATATGTATGTATCGTGCCGACTTATATATATATATATATATATACTTATATTGTTTCACATATCATATCAACTACATTTATATGGTAACGATAAGGAGAGTCAACACTTTAATAAGATTGTTATAGCTTTATTTGAAAATTGTATTTGTTTTTAAATGGATAGAAATATTTGGTGTATTAAAAATGATATATGTATATGTATGTATGTGTATATATATATATATATTTACCTTAAAAGAGTAGTTCTAATAGTGAATAGAAAACATAAAAATAAGCCATAGGTGGTTGGCGAGGAGGTCAAAATCAAATCTCAGCATGTGGCCGACTCTAAATTTTGAAATCTAAATATAAAAATACCCAAGGTTTGTCAGGATACAGGAATGCTTCAGAGGGATCTTTGCTGAAATTGGAAGAATCAGAAACCTCTCTCCGGCGTAGATCCCAACTGCAATTTCCATAGGGATCTGCTCTCCTCTTCAACCTCTCAGCTCTAATACTCTCACTCATTCATCAAAGCGAATCCCAAAGAACAAAAGCAGAAAAAAAAAAAAAAATCATGGGGGATTGGTCCTCATGGATATTTCTGAGGAAACCCTTTCGTTTCTACGTTTCATTCGCCTTTCTCCTATTCCTGTTGTTCTCTTTTCCTCCAATTTCCTCTCAGGTATCTTTCCTTTATGTTTTAATGTTATTATCGATTTTGTGGATTTTTATTGCTGGTGTTCAGGAATCAGTATCTAATTTTGCCACCACAATGATTAGGAGAATGAAAGTGACGATTCGAATGCTGGATTCAAGGATCTGGGCCGGCGGAGTAAAGTGAGTTGTGCGTCTGTCCTGTTGTTTGAGTTTTCAACATGATCAGCAAGTTACATTCTTTTTGCCAAAATAGCTTTATTGAAGGATCTGATAGTATGGTGGTCGCTTTGACGGCCATAGAACTAGCTAATTAACAACCTCTAAATGTTCTAAATGTTGGTGTTGTCAGAGTCAACTATTCTCTTTTTTATTTTAGTGCATTGGACTATAAGGAGAAAGCATTCTTGGAGAGTGCAAGTGATGTCAATGGACTCTTATGCGTTTACATGCGTGCATTTGGATGATATTAATAATCAAACACCACTGCTACAGCACATTAGACTTAGTTGTTTTAAGATGAATAAGGCTATTATGATAATAGCAAGTCAACCAATGCTTTTCTCATTATTCATAAGTTTCACAGGGCATTTAGTCACATGGAGCAGTCGTTATGTCAGTAGGATAAGATTTGAGTTTGATAATCATTTGTCGATTGATGGACAGATATTTGTAGACAAAATTAAGACTGGCATCACCGAAGATAAGGAATACTCTGATTCTATTAATCTTGGGGTGGACTTGGACTCTGGTCTTGGAGTCGTTGATGCTTTCTTTGCCAGTCTATCCATGATTCTTGTCAGTGAGGTTAGTTTACTCTTTTTTATAGTATCTTTTTTTTTTTTTTTTCCATATTTATTGTTTGCTGCTTGGCTCTTGCTCGTCTTTGCCATATTTTGAGATCTATTGTGATGGGGCTTGGTTATATTTTGATGATTGTTGAGTGCCTTCACACCTTCATTATTTCTGAACTAACTTTGCCGCATGGCCACTCGGCTCAAGCCAGTGCACTTGGCCAGCCGAGGGGTCCGATTTCTTCGAATTTTTCACCACTTTTAATTCCCACTCAGCCAAGTCCGTTCTAAACGTCCTGACTTTTCCTCTCGCTTCTTTTACTTTTATCTCTTCCAATCACCTTCAATTGATATCCGGGACTAATTTCCTTCATTTTATGCCTGAAAACACATAAATTGCACACAAATGTGTACCTTCCCAAAGTATCAAGCATAAAATAAGGTAAAAAAAGCACAATTGGGCAATTAAAATGGGCCTAATTCATGCTTAAAAAGCATAGATAAACCCTGTTTATGAATTATACATGAAAAATAAATTTTAAAGTTCATCTATATGTGTAAAGATTCTTAGTATAATTAATTACAAGAATATTAAGGTAAGTCTATATTAAATTAATATCATATTAATATACATAAGTAAAATTGAATATGCAAACAAGTTTGTAAATTAATTTGATAAAAAATAAATACTCATACAATAAATAATTAGGAATGAAGGATATCAATTTTGGTTTGCAAAATATTGGCTCCAACTTGGTTTTATATAGTAATTAACACCTGCCCTAACAAATGTCTTGTAATGTTTATCATTTTAGATTGGAGATGAAACTTTCATCATCGCAGCTCTCATGGCTATGCGTCACCCCAAGTCTATTGTTCTATCAGGTGCACTCAGTGCCTTGTTTGTGATGACAGTAAGTCATATCCTGTCCTATCTCCTGAAATGAACTGTTCTGTAATATTTCCTTTAAGCTTCCCTTTCCTGTTTATGCCACTTGCTTACTCAAATGCATGTGTATTGAAAGCTTTCGGATCTGAAACGTACTTTTGATGGATGATACTAAGATTGTATCTCTTACACATTTGTACCAGATACTTTCAACTGGTCTGGGTAGGATTGTTCCAAATTTGATATCAAGGAAGCATACTAATAGTGCAGCTACAGGTTCTTGTTTCAGTTCTCTCTCCAAAAAATATGATGATGCTTTTATTCATTTTGGTTGGTCTTATTGGGGGAATGGCATAATGTTGTTAAATGCTCAAACTTGTTAAAAAAAAATGTCTTCTTGGAATGGCTATTTTCCTGACTTTGCTGAAAGGGCTCATTTTAGAAGCTAAATTCACATCCTTTATAAGAATAAGCATGAGTTTATTTGTTTGTGTATTATTTATTTATTTATTATTATTTTTTTTTTTTATGTTTTCAGCTTGTTTATTAATCTAAAATGAAAGCCTTGTTGCAGTTCTTTATGCCTTTTTCGGGCTCCGACTGCTTTACATTGCATGGAGGTCAGATTCAAAAGCTTCCCAGAAAAAAGAAATAGAGGAGGTACGTTCAACTTTTTAAAATTTGATTTGTTGGTCAATTTATTTCTCTGCTGCTGAAGCTATATTCTGTGCTACTGTTATTAAATTCATTTTGAATTGGTATTACACATTTTGACACTTACAATCTTGTTTGTATGTTATCCTCCTCTGAAACTATTAGTCTTGGTTCTGTTATTTTTATGATGGTGGATTTAAGTCCCCCACCCCAAACCAAAAGAAAAAAACAACTCACTTTGGTATTTTATGTTTGCATGTTTCCACTTGCAATTTTTTTCTTTTTTTTTTTTTTTAATTCCCTTCACTTATTTCCTTCCATGCAGTTCATTTCCTCACTAAATTTCTCTTAAATTGCTGCACAAATATACCTGTTTTAGTCTCTCTTCCATCAATGCCTGCTGTGTGGGTCAACTTGCTGCAAGCTTTATCTATTTTCATCCTTACTTCCTTTCTATTATGTATTCTGGATTGGGTCTGAGGCTGACTAATACTTCAGGTAGAAGAGAAACTTGAAGCTGGACAGGGGAAAACAACATTCCGACGTTTCTTTTCTAGATTTTGTACACCAATCTATTTAGAGGTATATCTTATTTTTCTCTAAGTAATGCCGGTGACATTTTTCTGCATAGTTATATATGATTTTGTTCTTGAATGAAATGTCTTAGCACAATGTAGAACTGTTCTACTTTGAATTAAGACTCTGGAGGTTCAAGTCTGTGTACTAATATTTTCCCCTTCCGATGATTTATGTATGCAGTCATTTATTTTGACATTTTTAGCAGAGTGGGGAGATCGTAGCCAGATAGCAACAATTGCTGTAAGATTTTCTCTGTGGATTCTCTTTCTTTCTCTATATATCAGAGTTCAATCTAGCTGCTCATAAAGTGTATGAATTCTTTTTCTAATCTTCTATTTTCTTTTAAAAGTCACAAGCAAATTGTATTTTCTTTTATTGGTAAAATCGTGTCAAATGATGAGATGTTTTGAGACAGTTTGGTACATATACCCATTCAAGGCAAAAGCCATTTTAAATTATTCTGATGCTTTAGAATATGTTCTTTTCTGGGTTACCGTAAGAATCAACTCAGTATAACAACATTGATATTAATTTTTCCATTACTTTGATTCTATAGATTTTATGCAAAGGCCCTATTAAGCAACAGTCTTTCTTTCTTTTATTTTATTTTTATTTTTATTTTTTTTTTGGTATGGACATTCAAAATAATGAGCATGTTACCAAAGCTCCTGAGGCAATGATGTTCTATTGTGTGAAAAATGCCGAGCATAAGAACAGAACTTTCTAAATTGCTCAAGGACAAAAAAGAAGAAGGAAAAGATCACATGGAACCGATAAGAATATACAATTACATGTACTCCTGCTGAGGCTGAAAGAGACAGCACTCACGGTCTTTTTTGTTGTTGTTGGAGGATCTCATAATTTTCTGTAGGTTTCAAGGAAGAGAGGGATTCTTTCTGAGTCATTCATGGGCATCAAGATAGTGTTAATCTTGAATCACAATGTCTAGTAGTTTGTGGAATCCATTCTCTGTTAATAGCTCTTAGGCATCTTCTTGTAAGTTCAGGAACCAACTGAGCTGTCCGCATGGACAGCTCAGTTGGTTCCTGGGTGGCAGATTGCCCCAAGGACGCAGGATCGAGTCCTGGCAGCCGCAGTGTGGGAGCTTTATCCCTCCAATGTGGGGGATAGCTCCTTGTGGGCACCAGACACTGTTCCTCCCACCTAATGGGCCGCTGAGTTACCATGATTTAATTCCTCCACCAATCTCTGTCGAACCGGGGGGTGGGGGCCCTGGGGGCGAGGGATTTCGCCTTTTGCTCCAAGGAAGTTGTCCAACTTACACTTGGATGACTGGGCGCCTAGACATCAGAGAATTATTTGGAATACAGTCCAATTTCATTTTGGGTACACAGCTAATTTCATGGTGGTCATATTCATTGGCATAACTACTCTCCTTCATGACTTTTACTTGTTAGAGAAAAAGTGCTAACATCATTGAGAGCTTCAAAATGTTTGGGTTACTTAAAAATGGTAATGTATTGTCTGTTTTTGCAGCTAGCAACACACAAAAATGCTGTTGGAGTTGCTGTGGGGGCTAGCATAGGACACACCATTTGTACATCAGTGGCAGTGATCGGTGGGAGTATGCTGGCATCCAGGATTTCACAGCGTAGTGTTGCCACAGTTGGAGGGCTGCTTTTCCTGGGCTTCTCTTTGTCTTCATACTTCTACCCCCCTCTATGACTGTGGGCAATTCATTCACTTAACTGGTGCATGACAGATTGCTCAGCCTTCATTTTTTAATTTTTAAGTATAGACAGCAGATTTGTTGAGTGTTGAGAGCAAGTAGAATTATTCATTACCCATATAATGGCATAGGAAGTTGTCCCAAAAATAGGTGGAATGTTGGATGTTGGAGGTTGGAACTCCAGTCCCGTGCAAATGTTATATATACATCATTAATTCTATTTCTTTTCTGTCTCTTACATTTTTATTACTTATTTATTTACAATAAATGATCTTACTCTTCCTATTTTTTTATTGATGTGGATTATTTTATATAAATAAATACTTTGACCTTTCCTTACTACGTTTCAACTTTTTTTTTTTGCTTTTCACCCAAAAAAAAAAAACATATTTATTTTATTATTATCAATGAGTATTGGAATCACATAGTAAATATCAGATATAATTAAAACAATCCATTTGGGCTTTGCCGCAACGCCTAGTTTCTATGGCATTATTATTATTATTATTATTATTATTATTATTATTAGGGAAATTTGATTTGATTTAGAAAGGCTGGCGGTGGTTTGGCTACAGAAAGAGAAAGAGGTGGATGTCCCCCGCCGGTAAGCCCAAATTGCTTCTCTCTCTAACCAGGGGATGCGTCAAGCATCCAATCAACCCCTCTCTATGCCGCTACTCTTCATTTACTGTCTTCAATACACAGACATATCATTCCACTCTCATTAAAAATGGCTCTACCCATATCCTCCATGTTGTCAACTATCTCTTGAGTCTCTACCTGAAAAATTCTGATATAGACCGTGCCAGGAAGCTGTTCGATGAAATTCCTGACAGAGATGTTAGGACTTGGACGGTTCTCATCTCCGGCTTTTCTAAATACGGGCTTCACAGGATTGCGTTGGATTACTTTACTGCGATGCAGCGTGAGGGAACTGTTGCTCCTAATGCCTTCACGTTGTCCACTGTGCTCAAGTGTTGTGTTTCTGTTCGCAGTGGCCTCCGAATGGGCATGTCCATTCATGGTTGGGCGGTGACTAATGGGATCCATGTGGATGTCGCATTGGAGAATGCTATTCTTGATCTCTATGCTAAATTCCGGGTGTTTGATTATGTCAAAAGGTTCTTCGACTTGATGGATGAAAAGGATTCTACTTCTTGGAATATAGTGATGGTGGCAAGCTTAAGTAAGGGTGAGATGGACGTCAGCCTTGATTTCTTCAGGAGATTGCCGAGCAAGAGTGTTGCAAATTGGAATACTATCATTGACGGACACTTGCAACAGGGGTTGGAGAGAAAAGCATTGGAGCTTCTCTATGAGATGGTCAAAATTGGGCCTACTTTTAATGGAATTACATTTTCTATATCGTTGGCATTGGCGTCTACATTAAAGAATTTGGAACTGGGGAGGCAGATTCATGGCCAGCTGCTTCGGATTGGGATAAATGCAGATTCATTTTCAAGCACTTCACTTCTTGACATGTATTGCAAATGTAGGGAAATGAAAAAAGCTTCCGTTGTTTTCCAAGAATTGCAGGTGAGATGTTCTAAGGGCTCTCATGATGATTTAATGGCTCAAAAGGTTTCTTGGAGCACAATGATTGCTGGATTTGTTCAACGTGGTATGATAAAAGAGGCTTTGGCATATTTCAGCTCCATGATTCTTCAGCAACATGTGGTGGATCCATTTACTCTCACTACAATTGTTGCTGCCTCTGCTAATGCTGCTCTTTTGGAGCTTGGACAGCAGATTCATGCTCATACACTGAAACTAGGACACGGGCAAGATGTTTTCTTGTGTTCATCCATGATTGACATGTATGCCAAATGTGGAAAGCTGGATGATGCTTTGTTATATTTCAGGGAAACTCGAACTAGGAATGTCGTGCTTTGGAGTGCAATGATATCAAGTTATGCAATGCATGGGTTGGGAAAGGAAGCTATTCAGCTATTTGAGTTGATGCGAAAGGAGGGTATAATAATGAACGAAGTGAGTTTTCTTGGGCTTCTCACTGCATGTAGCCATGCTGGTCTGGTGGAAGATGGCTGCAAGTATTTTAAGATGATGATAGATGTGTATGAACTCCAGCCTGGTGTTGAACATTTTGCTTGCATGATCGATCTTTTTGGAAGAGCGGGTCACTTGAAGGAGATCAAAGATTTTGTTTATGAGAATGGGATCCATCATTTAAAAGTAGTCTGGAAAACATATCTATCTTCTTGCTGGCTTCACAAGAATGTTGAGATGACCAATTGGGTGTCCAAGAAAATGGTTGAACTTGGCCCATGTGAACCCGAGCCTTATCTTCTGATATCAAATACTTACTCAGCAAACCATGTCTGGGAAGAGGCCGCTAAACTTAGGGGTTTGATGCAGGAAAAGGATGTTAGAAAAGTTCCTGGTCAATCTTGGATCTAATTGTTGAAAAGATGCACACTTGGTGGGATATGTGTCGATGCAGGAGAAATGAGTAGAAGGGAAGCAGCTTTATGCATTCTTATGTGTCAATGCACACATTCCAGGAACAGCGGTTGAGTTTGGAACTCTACTTATAAAGCATGCTACTTAAAAACAAACATTTAAGTTGAATCCTATAAATTCCCAGGTTTATTAGCAATTCAGCTGTATGGGACACTCTTTACTTTAGATTGTAGCATTATTTTTTAGGTGATGCCAGTGATGTATTAGGACCACAGTTTTCAGATATGAATTCTGCTTTCTTAAGCAATCAAGAAAAACTACTAGTATTGTCTGAACACAATTCGAGAAATTTTCAACTATGTTTACATCATATATTGCCCCATCAGGTCCATTTCAATACATGTTGCTCCCACGGGTGTTGGATATTTGCTTGTAATGCACTTCTTTCTGGTGGAGTCTAAAGATATGGATAATGTGATGTATCTATTTGAGAGAGGGAGAGAGGGGGGGGGGAGAGAGAGGGGGGGAGGGAGGGGGGGAGGGAGAGAGAGAGAGACCATTTTGCAGAAGCCAATCTCACTAGTCACTTGCTGCTACATTTTTCGTTAGCATAGAAAGAAAAAGAATGTAAAGCAAACATTGTTAGCTTCTCCTTTACGAGAGGTAAGTAAAGCATGAGCCCACCAAATGGAAACCAACAGAGAGAGAGAGGGGGGGGGGGGATGGTAGTGGATATTTGACTTCCATTACTCAGTATAATTATTACTTGAAATTAAAGTAAGTATGCAGCATATATATTCCAACGTTTTGATGCCTCCAATCTGCCTGGTAGCTTGAATCGACATGAGGGATCGAATGGAAAGACTCGTACTCTTTCCCTTCACTGCAGGTTGCATCTCTGAATCCAGCATTCCAGTTGTGGTGCACCATACTAAAAGATCAAAGCTTACACACTCAACTCCCACAAGTTCCTCTCTCTCTCTCTCTCTCTCTCTCTCTCTCCAACTCACATACTGGATGCTGCATAAACACTTTCCCTAGCTTTCTTGGTGTTTTGATCCTTTCTTGAGGCTAACTCTGTTTTGACCGTGAAGGGACACATGAGGAAAAGAAGGAAGAAGAAGAAGAGGGATGTTTAGACAATCGAGAAATTTTATCAGGTGATAACTTGAAAACTACCCTACCAACATTCCAGAAGCTGCTCAAGAATATGAAGAGCTTCTCTCAATCATTTGGTAAGCTGGTGATAAAACTCTAGTTTTGACACATTTTTTTTGTTTTTATTACTTTTAGCTGATCCCTTCTTGAACTATATAGTGCTTAACTTGTAATCAGCTTAGTCATTAAGAATGATACAGGTTTGAATTCATGCTGTTCTCTTCGAAACCTAAGTTTAGTAGTGATGATCTTTTCCAGATGATGCAAGTATGAATATCCTCAAGTTTTCACACACAAATACACCTCAACATACACAAATCACTATATACATGTATGCGTGTATATATGTATATCCTGAGGATACTTATTTGTTTTCAGTGTACAAAGATGACTTAGAGCCAGACATAGGGATGGAAATAGGGTTACCAACAGATGTAAAGCATGTGACTCACATAGGGTTGGATGGTGCAAGTTCAATCTTCTCAAATAACAGGAATAATCTTGCTCAGCCAGAGTTTATTAATCTCCATTCCTTTCCTTTGCAACAACTGGAGCTCGCCATCAAAGCACAAGCTGATACGCCCAACACGAGACAGGAGTTTCCTTGAAACCAAATGCAATTTTCATGATGCTGCCATTCCGCAATGAAGAGTGATACAGAGCTAGATAGTACACCGACCAATATCTAATATGTATGTCTTACAACAGACCTATTCTTGGTGATTGATAACCTTTGTGTGTTTGTGTGGAACATCGTAGAGAAAAACTACTTGGCAGTATAATATTTGTCAAATTCTTAGAGATACAGAGGCAAAACGAACAGAACTAAAATCTGATCAAAAGCTTGCAGAAAAAAACGAACTTTCAGGGCATGTATTAGTTACTCGTAAAGAAATTCAGTGCTGTGCTTTGTTAGATAAGAGAGAAATACAACAGAAGATGATTATCAAGATCAGGGGAATCATAATTCAGGGATCGAATCTACTGATAATATGTTGAAAAAATATGCACCAGCATAATAAATCTGGAAATAATTAGGAAAGGGTGAATCAATTGACCTCTTCTGAAATGAAATTGTGGATATCATGAATGAAACTCGAATGGGGCGGCCTGTCTTCCCTCCTCACAT
Source organism: Caryopteris x clandonensis (assembly GCA_028749325.2). Lineage (NCBI taxonomy): Eukaryota > Viridiplantae > Streptophyta > Magnoliopsida > Lamiales > Lamiaceae > Caryopteris > Caryopteris x clandonensis. The sequence goes on along the minus strand of JAPYKT020000027.1, from coordinate 4,386,299 downwards.
ACTTATTCCCCATCTCCACGCTATACTCACTCAACCCCACCTCACTGCACCTTTTCCACAACGCCTCCCCGAATCCCCTGTGCGCAAAGTACGCCTCCGCATCCACCTCTCTCTCCCCCCCATCTTCCACCACAGCCACCGCCAGCCTCTCGTAGTGCCCTTTCTCAACGCCCTCCAGCTCGTCGAGCCGGGCTCGGCCCGGGCCAGAAGACACCGAGTATAGCTCTCCCCGGATTCGGTGGCCCGACCCGGGGAGATTGACCAGGTACGGTATGCCGTGGGGCCCGCACACGAGGGGGAATGTCTCGACGGTGGTATGGGGTCCGACATAGGCGGCGTCGCCCGTTCCGATCAGGTCCTCGATCAGCGTGTGGTTGTAGAATCCCCGCTTGAGCGTGCCGTACACGAAGATGAGGCTGACGTCATCACCTGCTGGTCTATCTCCTCCACCCGCCATTGCCATGCAAATGGGATTCACGGAGCTGTTAACTGAAAGATACCTTCTCCAGCTGTCAATATTATCGGAGTGGGGATGAAAGATTTTGAGGTTCACTGGTTCAGTTGACTGACTCAGCTCAAACACATCCAAAATTCAACCTCAAAATCCTTGCATATAAAAAAATTTAGGGCATAATCTAACCACACCACAAAAATTTCTAAAGACACCACAATTACTAAACACACCACAAAACACTACATTTAAAAATTCAAATTTACTAAACACACCACAAAAATACCAAAAATACCCTTCACCTTCCAAAAAATTCCAAAAATTCCTTCACCCTTCAAAAAATTCAAAACAAAAAAAAAACGGCTGAAAGAAAGGCAAAGGAAACCCTACGATCCGGTCTCCACCGCCGAACACCTCCCCCACGCGAATATCCTGCCCCTCCACCATCCCGAACGCCGAACGCGAAACTCCAGCAAAGGCAATGGACGCCGAACGCGAAACTCCAGGTAATGTGCCGCAATTCCGAGATTTCAATTGTTACATTTCTGTCGCGAGAATCGCAGGCGTTCGGCGCTGGTTGGCCGAACAGCCTGCGAGGCGTTCGGCCAGTGTTGGCCGAACAGCCTGCTAGGCGTCCGGCCAGTGTTGGCCGAACATCCTGCTAGGCGTCCGGCCAGTGTTGGCCGAACATCCTGCTAGGCGTTCGGCCAGTGTTGGCCGAACAGCCTGCTTTTTTTAATTTTAATTTTTTTTTTGCAATGTATGTATGTTAACATTTTAATTATCTTATATTATAGTTTACGAAAGAAGGAGAAGACGGCCTACCGCTTCAAATAGACGATTACGGGCTGCCCAGCAAGAGGCGGGTCCTTCTCAGGAGGCGGGTCCTGCTCACGTGCCGGAAGAACAGGAGGAGGAATATGCTGAAATGCCTCAAGAACAAGTGAGGCAAGCCGAGCAGAACGAGTTATTGATGGGCCCATTTCCCGGCGGCCCCTACGATCCGTCATTACTGCGAAGCTTCAAAACACACGTAGCCGCCGACGTGTGGAATGGCAATGAGAGAGGTGTTTTAAAATGCCTCTGCCACACTTCGAAGCTTCTTCGATGGGTGTATCCTGAGGACGAGACGACCCGAGTCTGGAGGTCGTATGTGAAGCGGTCCGGGCTTCACAATTTGAGCAAGATATCCTACAGAGCTCCCAACCGGAACCTCATTTCTGCATTCGTCGAACGGTGGCAGCCGGAGACCAACACTTTCCACCTACCCTTTGGTGAGATGACGATCACATTAGATGATGTGTCGTCTTTACTCGGTCTTCCGGTGGTTGGGCAGCCGGTGCAGGTGGAAGACGATCCTGCAGAATTCTCGCCTGCACTGGTACATCGGTTGTTGGGTGTGTCAGTTGAGGACGCCGTATTGGCCCTCAATGACAAGAGAGGGCAGTCTGTGAAGCTAGAGTGGCTTCGTAGCACTTTCTCGGACAGCGTTCAGGTTACGCAGAGACGAGTTGCAGAGAATGCAGCTCGAGCTTATATACTTTATATCCTTGGGTGTACCATATTTTCCGACAAAAGTGGTACTCGGATCTCTGCTGGCTATCTGAAGCTGCTGGAAGACACGAGCGTCGTCCGGGAATTTGCATGGGGTGCTGCTGCCCTTGCCTATCTTTATAGGCAGTTAGGCTCCGCATCAAGGGCGGGTATAAAGCAAATCGCTGGATATCTTACACTACTTGAGGTACGTCATTCTTTGAAAATTATTTACTTTTACGTTATGTTACAATTTTTAGTATGTTGTACCCTTACATTTGTATATATGTAGGCATGGATTTACGAGCACTTCCCAACGAGCCCACGACCTCAATTTAATGTGGAGTACGATCCGAGGTTTCCACTAGCCATGCGATGGGCACAGCACGGGCAAGGTGGCCCCAACACTTTGGGCTTGCAGGCATGCAGGGAGTGGTTGGATGCACTCCAACCACACGAAGTAAGGGTCTTTTTAATTATTTTTTCACAAATACATGTATTTTTCAAATATATAACATGAACAATTCAATACGTAGGTCATCTGGGATCCTTATCAGCAAGTACGTGATCGATTCGAACGTCCTGAAGTGACGTTTTATCATGGCTGCATAAGGGCGTTGGACATTGTCGAACCATACCACCCTGATCGAGTATTAAGGCAGTTCGGCCATGTCCAGCATATCCCGTTGCCTCCATTGGATCCAGTGCTGGCAAGAAGAGGAAAAATGCCCGGTCAGTACGTACTTGCATGGGGGGTGCTTGGATCCATGTTTCTCTCATGGGATAGCCACGTGTTGTCCATCCAGCGACGGGGGAGAATTGCACAGCCAGCATGGGAGACTTTACCGGAGTATATGGATTGGTACCGTACATTCTCCCATCCACAAGTCCAAAACCCCGAGCGTATATCCGCAGCACGACATTTTCCGGCTGATACGAACCCTAGTCAAATGTGGGCTCGATTCAATGACGCCCGGAATATTCTTCAGCCACTGGTTCGCATGTGGACAGCCCAGGATCCGCAGCTCTCGCTGGATTACGTGATGCCTAGAGTCGAGGAGGCTACAAGAATACTCGATGGTCTCACGGTGGATGACGGGGGTGATTCCGATGAGTAGAGTAGTGCTTTTGTAAACATATATGTATGACATTAAATTTTTATACATTTGAATGTTAAATTATTATTTTATTCGGTGTTTCTAATATTTTTAAATTATAATTTTAATGTTTGCTCATTACTCTGTTTGCCTACAGTACGCTTGATTTTTGCATTCGTTGGAAAAAAAACTCACCGTACAAAATACATAACCCGAAAAAATCAAAAACCCGAAAAAACAGACTGTATAACACGAAGTTTCAGTGCGTTCGGCCAACACTGGCCGAACGAAACACAATACGTTCGGCCAGCACCGGCCGAACATCCTATACCATGTTCGGCCAGTGCTGGCCGAACGTATTGTCTTTCGTTCGGCCAGTGTCGGCCGAACGCCCTGATACTTCGTTTTTCTGGATTTTGTACATTCTGTTTTTTTTGGACAGAATGTACAAAATCCAAAAAAAATAAAGTGTCAGGGCGTTCGGCCAACACTGGCCGAACGGATCACACTGCGTTCGGTCAGGACTGGCCGAACATGGTATAGGATGTTCGGCCGGTGCTGGCCGAACGAATTGTGTTTCGTTCGGCCAGTGTCGGCCGAACGCACTGAAACTTCATTTTTTATGGATTTTGTACATTCTGTTTTTTGGGACATAATGTAAATAACATTCGAAAATATTTCATCATAACTGTGCAAATTTTGTATTTATAGAAGATGTAAAATAAATAATATTCCACAATTTTAAAAAAAAAGTACATATCAGTTATTTTGTGAACAAATGGTGTGGTACATTTGAAAGCGACTTCTATAGAATATCTCCCATCCAGCAGCACATGGAAGGCGATGTTCATGCCATGCATGCAGAACAGGAGGCAACGGGCATCCAGTGCTTAATGAGACCTGTCACATTGCACGTATGAGAAAAATTTCTCTGAAAATTTGAAAATCTTAAGAAAATGTAATAATAAGAAAATAATTTTACCGCGCAGAAATGCGTGCTTTGTGATACCAAAGCTATGCAAATAAGCTTCGGATCTTCTGGGTTTGCAGTCCTCAGGGGAAGGAAAGTATAGTTTGCAATCTGTGTTAGCACCACAAGTGCTACGTTGTAGACAGTTGCAATCATGTGCCCCATATCAGGGATATCAAGCCAGTGTCGTCTAGGGGCTCTCTCCTCAAAACAGTGTAATGCATCTTCAACTTCCCCAACACGTCCGTGCTCCTTGAATATGGGTGCATACATTTCTCCAAATTGTTGTAATTCATGAATCAAGTCACAACGAACTCTAGACCACGAGTCTTCCCCATAGTTCAATAGCTCGGCAATTGCACGAAATCCACAGTGCCCGTCTCCTCTAACGTTCTTAGTCCCACAAACATATGGCCGAAAGATATGTGGAATGTCTTCAAAAAATTCAATATGCTTGTTTGTGGGAATAACATTACTTGCACGTCGAACCACCTGGATATCATACAGTTATCATTGATTAGGACGGCAAAGAGAAAGAAAACACCACAAATTTTGTTTATACTTCATAAGTACCTTTTGTTTTTCTCGTCGAGTGGAACTAATATTAGCACTGGACACGTTTTCTCCACTTATGAAAATTGGTTCTTCCCCTGGCGAACAACTGTCGTGGATGGATTGAACATACTCAAACGCACTTGAATCTTTTTTTGTGGGGTTGTTCTTTTTTGCTTTTATTTTGGCAGGACGTCCACGCGTACGTAGTTGGACTTGTGGTTCAATGAGGGATGAAGTTGTTGGGTGTGTAAACTCTCTCAACCTCTTCAACATTAACAACTTCTGTGATTCATCATGTGCACCCTCAAATTGGTTGACAATTTCATCAAGTGTCTTCTTGAAAGAATTTTTTATGTCATCCGATATATTTTTATTGACTTCATCCACAGGTTCCATGTCCAGCTTTCTCCAAAATCGGTCAACTCTATCTAGGGGGATAGGCCTATTCTCCCGAACATATTCAGATAGCTCGTGAGCACATGGAAGCCCACAAGTTTTTCGCAAAATACACCCACATAATAAAGGATCGATGCCATCTTCTCCAATACCAACCATTTCATCCAAAATCATATCCAAAGCAGAGATAGAAACCATACCCCTTAACATTTGGAATACAGGAGATGAGTACCTATGTTGGACTATATTTATGCTCTTCTCGAACGAACTTTTGATTGCATTATGCGATGTTTCGAGAAGGATGAAATTTTTTTCCCAACACGTTTCAAAAGTGCCTGTACTCGATTGAAGTTGTTTTTTCAACTTTGCATGATGGCCCTCCGCCCTATATGGAGAAAAAAATATTAATGATCATATAACATATATAACAATATTAATGATCATATAACATATATAACATATACAGAAATAAAATAATTCAATATGCTTGTAAATGATGAATGATTATTTAATACCTATTTGTTGTGGTATTTTCAAAATGCATCAGGTTGTTCACCCAACAAGAAACAAATCGCTCCTTATACCCACTTATCCAATTGTCCAAAACATATTTCACAGCCTCTTTTTTATAAGAAAAATCATTCTGAAACCGCTGCAGCAACTCTTCGAACCTGTGCTCTGATTCGGCAAAAATCAACGAATTCCAGCTGCAATAAAACGAATTCCATTGTTCCTTTGTGCTAAAGTATTTCTTGCATTTATGCATTACATTTCTGTTGATGTGCCACCGACATAGCAAATGATGAGAACTAGGAAACGTTATCTCGATTGCATTTATCAGTGCAAGCTCTCGGTCGGTTACAAATATTTTCGGTAGGCTGGATTGGTCCATCAAATCTTTAAGGACATTGCACGCCCATAAGTAATTATCCTCCTTCTCGGATTCTAGATAGGCACAGGCAACTGAAAATGTCATGTTTGTGGAAGTCACCCCAACAATTTCTAAAAACGGTAGTTTGTACCGGTTTGTTTTGTATGTACAATCCATTAACAAGACATTTGGAAAGGCCCGGAGCAACTTCACACTTGTCGGATGGGCCCAAAACATATCTCTCACGGCATCTGTTTGCTCACACCGCCTAGTATGGAAGAAAAAATCTTTCTCCTTAAGTTTGCCCATGAGATATTGCAGCTGTGACCTGCCACAGTGTTCGACTAGTCTGTTCTTCTGTCGAATATTGTAGATAGTCTTTATCGTAGATTTATTTTCTGTATACCTCTTCTGCAACGTAAACAATATGTCCCTAGGACGGCTATTACCGGTAGATAGATCAGACACCAATTTCACCTCATCCGTAGTTAAACGGCCAGCAAAAGAGTGACCCTCTAAATATCTTGACATCTCGTGATTATGCGAACCACAAATGACCTCCAAGGCCCATGCATCAGTCTCTTTGTAGTATGTTCCTTTTAGACGAAATGGACAATCGCATTTCTTGGTTCCGCGACGACGATGCTCAATTGTTTTACCACCTCGTTGTTATCCAAAATAAAGGCACTTGTTCTTGAGATCTCCTGAAAATAAAATTAAATGAATCAGAAAACAACCAAAAAAGTACAAGACAATCCGTGTTCGGCCTAGAACAGCCGAACATGCGTTCAGCCTGTATCAGCCGAACACAACACGAAGTGTTCGGCTGGTCCCGAACACAACACGAAGTGTTCGGCCGTGGGTAACCGAACGTGACATAATGTGTTCGGCCTTCAGACGCCGAACGTTACATTATGTGTTCGGTCGGTATTAGCCGAACGTTTAGGCTTACGTTCGGCTGATACAGGCCGAACGCACCCGAAATTTCTGCTACGCACTGCAGAATTCGGTTTTGAAATAAAATGAAGGAAAAAACACAATGTAGTACAATAAAACATTCCAAAACTTACCGATTTTAGATGTACTTGTTGATTGTCCATGAATATAAGAAAAAAATATGCTGAATGAATCAATTTTAGGATTTTAGATTTCTAGGGTTTTAGCAGAGAAGGGAAGGGGGAAGGGAGAAGAGAAGGTGGAAGAAAGCTTCAGCAGGTGTCCAATTTTTTTTTTTAAATTTTGAGGGTTATTTTGGTAATTTTGTTAAGGTCCTTTTTTGTAAAATTAAATAGTGTGGTGTGTTTAGAAAATAGTGTGGTGTGTATAGCACCTCCCAAAATTTAGTTTTAAAGGAATTAATACTAATACAAATCCAATATAAAACCTAATTTTTGAAGTTCAAAACAAATATTTTATATCAAATATTTGTTTCCTTAATTATAATTTGATGATATTGCCAAAATTCTAAAAGTTTCTTCACTTCTTGAAATTATGAATTTGATTTGTTAGCTCCATCAATAAAATGATAATATCTTAGAATATACTTCATTTGCTTTTAAAAAAGAGTTTTATCTTACTAGTTAGATAAGGATAAAAACCAATTTACAAACATTTTATATATGATCGATTACGTTAAATAAATTAACAAAAAAGTCATTATACAAATTTATATATTTTAAAATATTGTATCTTCATCAAATCGAAGAAAAGAAAATATTGTACTCTTTTAAAATATATCGTGTTTTGAAAATAGAGTGAATAATTCATTTTAAAAAAATTTAGGATGCTTTCCACTTGACCTTTTATTTAATAGAATATTAAGGGATTTATTAAATATATCACATTGACTAATAAAATCATAAATTATAGATTAAGTTTTAATTGCCACATTAATATTAATGATTGTTTGTAACACACCTCAACAATATTGTCATATATTCACCACATAATTCTTTTATTTGTTGTGGTTAGCATCGGCTAAAGTTAAAATTTGTAAATTAAAATTAATGATGAATTTGAAACAAATTAATCGAGATACAATCAAAAACTGTCGTAGAATCATAATTAAAATTTGGAAAATATGATCAATGTTGTAGTTTTTTTTTTTATAATTGATAATATATTGAATGTGATTCATAAATTTACAATCTTCTTGATGAATCCTACAAAAAATTAGGGTGCATTTCATAATGTTTTTTGTTCTCCTTTTTTTTTCTTTCTCAATTCTATCTTTGGGATTACACTTTCGAAAGGGTAAATATTGATTTATCCATTTTTTTACTTAAAATCAACCGTATAAATCTCCAAAAGCATCGAATTCTAGGGCGCATTCTCCCCCCCTCTCTCTCATCATCTCACTCTATCTTCCTCAAAATCAGGCCCCAAATCAGAAGTCCGTTGCTGTCGGACGCACCTACCCATCATGACTGGCAAAGCGAAACCCAAGAAGCACACCGCGAAGGAGATTGCTGCAAAAGTTGATGCCGCCACAACCAACCGCGGTGGAGGCAAGGCCGGCCTTGCCGATCGCTCCGGTCTGGAGAAGGGCGGTCATGCCAAGCTGGAGTGTCCTCTCTGCAAGGTCACTGCCCCAGATGTCAAGTCCATGCAGATCCACCATGAGGCTCGTCACCCCAAGATCCCCTTCGACGACACCAAAATCAATAACCTCCACTCTACCATTGCACCCGACGCCGCAAAGCCTAAGCCCGGCATCCGTGGTAGCTTGAAGAAGGAAAAGTGAAAATCTCTCCCCTGCTTTTATTCTTGTTTAATAGGAATAAAAAGAAAAAGGGTCTGTCATATTGCTGGTGTTGTTGCTCTCTCGTAGCTAATATTCCGGATATTAATTTCCGGAATCTGTTTCTCTGTATTGTTGTGACATTGTGTTGTTGTTTGTTATTGATATGGATTAAAACTAGTTGTCTTCGCTTAGCCATATTTGTAGTTGTTTTCTTCTTGCTAATTGGTGTTGGTTTTATTTAACTATCTAAACACATGTTTAAGTGTCATGCTTTGGCATATTATGGGACTCCTGCCTCGTAAAAGGAACTTGAAAAAGGATAGTTGGATTTACAAATTTCTGCACCTTGTCACTTTATGGACTCATTTTATCACATAGTTGTTAGCTGATGGTGTAGTTTTGTAAGGTAGGTACAAGGAAATGGACCAAGAATAGAACATAGCTATCATGCTGCATTGAGTTTGGCTGTTTACCAGTTTTAAGTTAAATAATACCTTAAGGGGTTTCCTTTTTATGTGTTCTCTTTTGTAGTTGGATAAGGTTGTCTGTCAGAACACAACTATTGTCTCCCAAAGGTCGGTTAGTTTGTGCATAATATTGTTGGTACAGTACTTGGTAATCAAAATGCAACGAGTTAGAATTTTTCATAGATGCCTTATATAATCAGATGAAAATAGTTTATGCATGTGGTATTGGTATTCCAATAATAGCCTCAAATTTATGCTATAAGGCCTTGTTTCAATATCAAAGACTAATATAACTATGGTTAATATTGTAGTTAGTGTTAAGGTTTCTATAGTGGGTTTCAGAAGAATAAGGAGAGAACTTGGTGCATAAGTATGAGAAGCTCCTTTCTTTTGAGAAGGGTATACTTGAATCTGATTCTTTTTTCTACTTTAAAGGAAATAAATTGTTAAATAGTTGGGATACAAAAGTGGTTGTTATTAATAAATTGTGTGTTTATGCATGTTTGTGGCAATCAATCCATTGACAACTTAGATGGTGCGACTTTATTAGGAAAAAATGCATAATGAATCTGCTGATGTTCCTTACTAGCATTTATGTTTAATTTATGTCTTATTTGAATATTAAACTCATAATAGAAACTGTTGTTTCATGTTGTTATGTCCGTATCAAATCAATCAGCATGTATCTCTATCTGTTTATGGCTTAATCGGGAATTTATGTACAATGATTCTTTTGCATTTGCTATTCATCAGCTTAGTTGATGCATAATTTCTTCACAATTATTGTTTCTTTATGTATTATACTTATGTGTATCAGTTGTGTTCTTTTTATTCTTCAGCAAAAGCTGTTCATTTCCTTTCGTTCAGCAAAAGAATGGAATTGGACAAAGTCTACTGCAGTGTTCAGGAGGGCCTCGGTGATACAAAACTCATCACATCTATTTCCAATAATGCAAGAAGCTCTTTGTGGAAACCATTTCTTGAATTTGAATGATAACATACCATTTTTGTTAGTGACTAATTACCCTGGTCCGAGGCCCTTTTGCACCGTTGCTCTATGTGACTTAGGTTGACCTCACTATTCATGTAGCATGGATTTTCACTAATTTCCTAAATTAGGTACTGTTCATAAATGAATTTCTTTTTATGTCTTTATGGTACTTAACACTGATCCATATAGCTCTGTAAGAATAAAGGACCAAGAATAGAACACAGCTATCATGTTGCATTCTGTTGACTTTTTTCTTCCAGTTTTTAGTTTGATAATACCTGAAGGGTGTTCTTTACAGTGTTTCTGTTGTTGGATAAGAATGTGACTGGTCTCCAGTCAAATTGTCAAACATAATTAGTCTCCCAAAGGTCATTTTGGTTGCATACAATATTGGTGGTTCAGCACATGGTAGTGAGTAAGAATTGTGAATATATGTGACATTATTATAATCACGTGCAAATAGTGTATGCATATGGTATTGGTATTCAATGGAAGGCTCAAAATAATGCAATAAAGCCGTTTTCAATATTAAAACTGAAGTAACTAGAGTTTCTGGTGTTATTAGCGTTGAGATTCCTTCCATAGATTCAGAAGAATAAGGGGGGAACTGTGCGGAAAAATATGAGAAGCTCCTATCCTTTGAGAGGGCTATACCTAGATTCCAATTCTTTCTGCTACTTTATAGATGTTCAGAAGCAAAATCGCTGGGATAAAAAAGGTTATTATTGGTAAATTGTAAATTTTTGCATTTTCTGCAGGATGCATGTTAATGAATCTTCGTAAGTATCAGTTGGCATTCTTTGTTTGCATTTGTGTTTAATTCATTTGTTTGAATATTTAACTTCTTATAGATACTTTTGTATCATGTTGTTGAGGTTTGACTATATAGCCACTGCTGTATCAAGCTGTTGTGGTTTGAATATCAAATCCATTTACATTGATTTTATCTGGGAATCTGTGAATGATTTAATCAATTTATGATTTAGACTGGTTGCAATACATTTTATTGTCTTAGGGTTAGTTGCCGAACTGCATCCTGCATTAACTTTCATAAGTGACATTGTGAACTATGGTACTGGCTTCTGCTGCTGTGGCTGGTTGTTTTGGTAGATTTATTATTTTCTATTCATATGCTTAGTTTACGCATAATATCATCCCATCTGTTCTTCTTTTGCTACCTATAAATGCTGATTATCTGTATTAGGATATTTTCAAGGTAATTCTGGGAAAAGCTGTTTACTTCATTTGCACCTCGAACAGCTCACTCATTCGCGGCATCATAATTTTTGCAATTAATATTGTGATAGTATTGCTGACAAAACTCCGAGCATACTTAGTTCAAGACTGCTGTTTTAGACTAGTACATCTCATGTACATAATGATAATTTGTCTTTTAACTGAGTGTCACCTAAAATTGCGGCCAACAACTTGGAATCCTCCTCAGGGAGTTCCTAAATCTTCTAAAGTATGTTATCCTTGTTCTTCTAGCGCTAATATAGTCAATTGTGATGTACTTCATATTGGTATTTGTATTATTTTATAACATGCAGCAGGCAAAATAGTTTGATTATCCTATAGGAGTTGAAAACTTTGAAAGTTTGTAATGGTGTTGTCCTGTTTTATACTTGCAATAGGCAAAATAGTTTGCTTGTCAACTAAAAATAATTGATACTTGAGCATCTTCATGGAAGTTTCCTAAGTAGTCTAGCTGACGGGATCGTGGTATCATGTATTCTTTTGGGTTGGGGCAGTGTAAAATATTTAGACATACTTTTTCACTCAAAAGTTACAGTACAAGCATGTCAAATTGATATAGCCCTCACATACTAATACATAAACCATCCACTCTGATGACATTTCTGAATTATGATGTTGCGATAGTTAAAAAGCTGCAGTCATGTGCACCACCCATTCAGTTGACTTATTTATATGAAGTCTTGTTATTGGGATTGCTTTCTATTTGATTCCTTAGTTGATTTTATTTGTGTTGATAAATATGTAAAGAATATGAACATTTTTTGTTGCATAAGGATTGCTTACCAATTGGAATTCCCTGGTGCATCCACTTCAACTAAGCCCAAAATAACCATTTGTTTCATGATAATGTGAAGGAGAATATGTATCTTGGCTCTGAAGGTAGTCTCACCCTATAGTGTGGATAGTTGCTGCAATGGAAAAACATAATAACATAATTTAGACCTTGAGGGTGGTAAGCCTAGATATTGCACTGATCTATCCTATCATGTTTATTATTGGCTATTGTTTTTCTCCTTATTGAGCCTTGTGTGTCTGTGTGTGGTATCAGTTTGTTTTCTATATTAGATGTGCTCTCCAGCCAGGCGTCCCAGTAAATAGAGAAGACAGTGGCCGCATCTTTGGTAAGGAATGACCAGCAAGCAATATACATTACCTAGAAACTACAGTCTTGGGTTTGGATTCATGGTGCTTGTTTGTTCAATTTGAGTCCCACCCGATGTAGTAGTTGCTTTAGGGCTCGAGTAGCTTTTTGCTTGTAATGCAATTAACCAGGTGTGGGTTATTTTCTTAGTATTTATGCAAAGAATGTGAATCAGGTGGTAGCGTATATAAGGTGTCATTTTGGACAGCAGTCCCTAAAGCTAGCTACTCTTGAACACAAATATGTACGTGTATGTGTATGTGTATGTGTATGTGTTGGGTTGGGATTGTCTTTGTAGAAGTGATCGGTGAAGGTCTGAAATCATAGTTGAAGACGATTGGGGAAGCATCAAGTGATCGGGGAGCATTGGTGATAACTTCGGCTGGTCGATTTGATAGGGTTGTAGAGCAGGAGTAGGAGTAGGGGTAGGGGTAGGAGTAGGAGTGTAGATCAGAAATTAGAATAAGAAAGCAAAGCAAAGGAGTAGGACTGGAAATGTTACAATATTTTGAATGAATTCAAATATTATGTTGGAATATTAGTGTTTGAATTTGAAAATTGAATATAAGAAGAATTGAAGCTTTGTATGACGTAAGGTAGAGAGAGATCTAAGGGTGGGAGGAGATGGGCATTGCATGCCCCTCGTGGTGTATATTTTATTATTAAATGAAATATAAATACATTTGTACTTTCTATTTTTGTTTAAATATCCTCGCGCCCCACGAGTTATTAATTTCTTTCATTAAATCCTGGCCAACCATTCCCCTTCCGAATTTGTTTGGGAAAAATTGAGTAAAAAAGAAAGAGTGCCAGTTATTTTGAACGTGTGATGTGGGTACACTATTTAATAATATTCATTTTATTTCTTTGGACTCTTTGAATTTTAGTTTCACAATATATATACGGCTGCGCCGCTCCAATTTCCATAGTGTTCAATGCTGGTGTGTGCCGTATCATAGCTGCTCTTAAAAGTCCAACTTCTATTAATAAATTAATTAATATTTTTACACTAAATTTGACCAATGTATAATATTTTATAGTATTATTATAAATCAGGATCATTGGATTGTTGAACGTTACCTTTTATCTGTAGGAACCATATCGTCTCACATTTTTAGTCATCCTATAAATTACAAAACATCAAATTTTCGTGTTAATCATATATTATTGCAAACAACAATAACAAAATTTAGTGAATTCAAAATAATTAGTCATAGAAATATTCCCGAGTCTTCTGCTTTTTTCATAAGTAAGAAATCTGATTTTAATTTTTATATATCTTTGCTAACTGCAATTCCATTCACCCTACTCTAATCTATAAGTCCTATTTTAGAAAAAAAAAAAAAAAAAAGAGTGAGGGCCAAACTCGAATATGACATTTCGCACGTGGTGGGCCTCATTTGTGGTCACCTCCCCGCAACTGTTTTTCTTTCATGTCCAAATAATATTTTACAGAATCATATATTTTCCCGAAACAACACACACACACACACACATATATGTATGTATATATATATATATATATTCATGTGCATGTTCTCAAGGACTTGGAGCAACCAGTCTTGGTAGAAGATTAAAGATTCAAGATTTGCTGGCGGAGACTCTAATGGCGAGAACCCCAATTCAGTATTAAATACGGCAAATTAGTTTGTTGAGGACACATATCTATTTCCTTGAAATAAATACAAACATGTCGTCCTTTACTATCAGTACCGTCCGCCTTCAAAATTTGTTGGCTGCATCACCATCTTCCTCCTCCTCCTCTTCTCCCCAACTCAAATCCCTCCTTTTTAAGCCCACTTCCCTCTCCACCTCCGCCCCCTGCCAAAGGCTCTTTGCTGTCCGCGTCTCTTCCTCCTATTCGGCCGTCACTGCTTCTCCCTCAACTATGGGTGATGTTACTGCTGATTCTGAAATGGATGCTGTTCAGAGACGCCTCATGTTTGAAGACGAGTTTGTGCCCTATCCTCTCTTTCCCTTTCTCATTACTTTACTTATTCACACGCATTCTGGGTCTGGGGATTTCAGGCGGATTTCACTCAAGCCTGCTCTGTGCTGATTTTCTTTCTTTTTTTTCTCCTTTTAATTGATTTTCGAATCCATTTTATATTTTAATCTTGATTTTCATGTTACGGATAGATCTCTGAATTGATTTGGTAGAACAATTCTTTAAAAAAAAAAAAAAAAACTCTTTAAAATGTGTTAGTATTATATATGTGCAGCTTGGACTATTTTTTTTTTTTTATATGTTTTTTATGTTCCTGAAAAAGTAAAGGCCTGAACTTTATATAATTCTAATCCTTGGAACTCTCTGCAGATGTATATTGGTTGATGAGAATGATCAAGTGGTTGGCCATGATACCAAATACAATTGTAAGTCGGAGCTGCTTCTCATCAATTTGTCTGAACTATTTCTGAAGCGTTCGGTAGTGATGTGATTAATTGAGCTTGAAAATAGTATACATCAATCCAATATTGGGTTATAACTTACAAGTTTCTGTCTCTGTCCTTCACAGGCCTGCTCTTGATTTAAAAAAAAAAAAAAAAAAACACTTTTCTTCTGTTCTTTCTGGCCTGGATGCTACCTGTCTTCTGGAAATATAGAGAATAAGTGATGAAAATTGTCACCCCTCACTTTTCTGTGTTAACCTCATTAATCATATGATACTAAACATCGACATAATAGCATCTCTGATCTTGCAAAATGATTCCTGCCTAAATTGTCTACTTGTAGTGGTCTCTTATAGCTTTCTCATGAAGAGAAGGAAGAGCATCTTTGTGTTGTATCTCTGTCTCTCCCCTTATTCACTTGTTTTTATGCAGGCCACCTGATGGAAAAGATCGAGTCTGAAAATTTGTTGCACAGAGCTTTCAGCGTGTTTCTGTTCAACTCAAAATTCGAGTTGTTGCTTCAGGTATGTGTTATTTGAATGCAGTCTGCTGTGTACTTGGGCCCCATCTCCTTTGAAACATCGGATCGATGAATTGTGTGACTGATTAAGGATAGCGACAAGTTGTAATACGAGGACTGTGTTCGTGCTTATGCAAGCAGAAAGAAAGTTGGATTTGGAACACAAATAGTCTAAATGAGTTGTCTGTTCACATCAATTCCCAACTTGTTTTCTTCAAAACCTTTTGGCTTTTTGTGTCTTGAGAGTTTCCTTTATTAGCTATAGCCTTGTAATGAAATAAAGAGTTTTACACATGATTGCGCCTTTAGTCCTGCACAACCATGTGTCAACCACACAATCTAACTAAGAAAGTGCAAATCTCTACTTTCTGATTTTTATTTGTAATTCATGTGGGTTTATCTGTTCTATATGCAGCAACGATCTGCAACTAAGGTGACCTTCCCGTCCGTGTGGACGAATACCTGCTGCAGCCACCCCCTCTTCCGAGATTCTGAGCTCATCGAAGAGAATGCTCTTGGTACAATATTTTCACAGATAATTCAGTTCAATGTTTGCTTTGGCCACACAAACATTATTTCTCAACTGATTTTGGGTTTCAAGGTGTGAGGAATGCCGCTCAAAGGAAGCTGTTGGATGAACTCGGTATCCCTGCTGACGATCTCCCAGTAGATCAGTTCACTCCTTTGGGCCGTATACTGTACAAAGCGCCTTCTGATGGAAAATGGGGAGAACACGAACGTATGTAACAACATTGCTTGCTTCATATCTTTCAAGCGAAAACTATTTTGTTGCACACACTCGTCTTTATGACCAGAACTGATCAATCTTTTTCGTGTTAAAACGCAGTGGACTATCTTCTCTTCATTGTTCGCGATGTCAGTGTCCACCCAAATCCAGACGAAGTAGCGGATTACAAATATGTGAACCGTGATGAGTTGAAGGAGATTTTAAGGAAAGCAGATGCGGGTGAGGAGGGTGTGAAGCTCTCCCCCTGGTTCAGACTGGTTGTCGATAACTTCTTGTTCAAATGGTGGGACCATGTTGAGAATGGGACTCTGAAGCAAGCAGTTGACATGAAAACCATTCACAAATTATCCTAGGCTCACAGTAAACATTATCCAATAGGGTTCGTCGGTCAATCACACACACATATATATGGTACTGCTTTTGCAATAAAACTACACACAGATTGGGATTATCTATATCGTTTATGGGCTTTATAATAAGAAGCTTTTTCATTGCCCCCAAGTATTTGGATTTCTTCTTGTGTATCATTACTATTAAGTCATTTTTCCATAAAGTAGGGCTTTCCTTTTTCTATGAAGCTTGTTCTTACTTACCTAAAGAAGAATATGATTTTGTTTCGGTGAGAGAGAGAGAGAGAGAGATTCCCAGTTTGCTAAAACTGGATTGGCATAACATGAAGCTTCTTCTCGGTATAACAATTCTAATGCAGAACAAAACTATACATCTTATTTTAACTCCAACTCCAAATGCACTCACTAGATATAGTAATGTCTTCCTAGCCATGTCATAACTATGAAGTCACAGCTCTATATCTATAGCCTATAGGCTTATGATCCAACGCAACATACAGATTCAGAATCTCCACTGCCTTCTTCAGCATCTCCCCGACTAACCGTGATGCTAGAAGCTGACGAACAGATGTTGCTCTCCGGCACCACCCCATGAAGAAGGGCGGCCTTCCTCTTACTTCTACTCCTTTGCCATCTTTTCACCGACTCAGACACCTCTCTCTCCTCTCCAGTCCTCCCCAACGGGGCCTCTTCAGAAACCGATTCCTCATAAGAATCTTGTTCCAACTTGCCAAAAGGCATTGCCATGACGGGAAAAACAAGGGGCTTCAGGAAAAACACAAGAACCATAACAAGCATCACGAAGACGTACATGGTTGTCCAGACACAAAATGTCAATTTCCAGTTGTAGACCAATTCTTTTATCCAAGGAGGTCGGGATTTCACCACAACTTCTGCGTCGTAAAACTGTGGAAGGGAGGATGTGCCGGCCCTTGGGATTAAGGTTATTCGAACATCCTCCGTTCGGGGATAACTGGCTTCTCTGTGCTTTAGTATAGGAAAAGTGATGCTTTGAGTTTCCGTGGAGATCCCTAGCAACAAGGGCACTCCCAGCAGAAATGTCCGCATGTACCTGATTGGCCAACTTCTGAATCGCAGCATGCTTGGATGGCTCGATTTTGCGATTATATTCCCTTCCAACGATATCAGCTCAGCAGTCAACTGAGAGAAACAAATATGATTAAATCAGCAGCACCGCGTTGGTTCTTTCAAAATTCTTAAATGGCCTAAGAATTCCAAATCTAACTCGGAAGAAGAAACCAAGATCAGAACTTTAACTGACATTTATCCATAATTTGAAGGAATTTGGCACAGAAACTAATGAAATAAATCTATGGATGCATGATACATTCAATACCTGAAATATCCCAATGTCTCTGTTGTAATCTGAATCAGGCATCAAGAGAAGCAAAGAAACATAAAGGGTGTGGCCAACAGGGACACCTGGCCTGTTCCCAAATGAAAACAGGGCCGTTGGATGAGCATCTGTATAATCAAACTGCAAACTATCCCTCACATAAACGGGCTCTTCCACCCACCCCCTCACCAGCCCAATACCTAGCACCGCCGCCGCCACCATCACTACGATCAGCACCATGCACACATAAGCCGCCGCGAGGAGCCCCATCGCAATCCTCCCGAGGAGGAAGCCGCCGCGAGACGCCGTCGTGGTGGCTGGTTGGAAGTCTTCCTTGGGTTCCGGGGCTCGGCGGAAGAGAAGGGAGATGACATATAAGAAAGGTGATGCAAGGCTGACGATGCAGTTGGAGACGATCTCAGCTTCTAGTGAGATGAGCTTAGTGCAAAAAATGAAGGGGTTGAGGATGGTGGGAGGCCTGTGGTTCTCAACTTCATCAGACTCCATGGACGATTAACTCTTGCAACAAACGTTTCCTCTTTGGTGGGTGGAGAGAGAGAGATGGGATAATGCATTTGTAGAGTAGCAAACAGGTGTAATGAAGGGAGGGTGCAGCTGAGTTGGAGAAGTAGACATGCAGATTCAGGAGGTGACAGGTGTATTCAAATTTTTATAAAATGAGAAATGACACAAATGGCCTCAAGGCTTTAATTTATAAAGGGATCACTTATTCTATTTTTGTTTCTGTCTAAAGAAGTAAATAAAGGTTGTTGTGGATTAACAAAACTATAATACATTAGTTAGCTAGAGAAAAGAAATAAGAAGCTAGTGATAAGCCTTAGCTCGGCCCAAATAGGACGAACTGTTTCCCAAGTACTCTATTCATAGTGGAATTGAGTATTTCCCTTCAATAAACTAAGAAATCTGCCCTAAGACCAAAATTTTGAAACAAGGTAAAGTTCGTGATCGAGGTGAATGATTATCACTAAGGGTGTCATCTCTAACACGAGCGTTCGAAATGCAGATCTTGTTTTATATGAT
Source organism: Caryopteris x clandonensis (assembly GCA_028749325.2). Taxonomy (NCBI): domain Eukaryota; kingdom Viridiplantae; phylum Streptophyta; class Magnoliopsida; order Lamiales; family Lamiaceae; genus Caryopteris; species Caryopteris x clandonensis. The sequence goes on along the minus strand of JAPYKT020000027.1, from coordinate 4,367,420 downwards.
TCGAAGTATCAGAGTACAAAAGAGATCATTCAACATGCATTTAAATAGATTTGCAGTTGTGGCTTGAAGAAAATATTCATTTGAAAGTTGGTCAAGATACAATCTCAAAGACACTCAAACGATCAACTAAATATCTTTGGGCAACCTAGAATCATATGTCACAAAATTGTCTTTTCTTGTGGCCTCCTCATAGTACGAAGGCATACTAAAAAATTAGAGTAATATTTTATCTGTGTATAATCAACAATAATTTGTATTTTTGATCTCGTACGGCGCTATTATCGTGTGGATACTGGCTACATCAACTATAGAACTTTTCTAGCCCCTTGTTGGAATGTAACCGTGCTCATGTCTAGCCATATGTAAGAATAAATTGCCCTATCTATGTGGGTGAATAGGAATATGTAGTATGCATTTGAGAGATTATGTGACTATGTTGAATAACTATTGTTGACTTCTATGTAATATATATGTAGGATTGTCTCTACGTATTATCGATGCATAATAACTTGACATTTATACTCTGTATATGTTGTGCGCATGTATAAATAAGTTTGTTCGTGTTTTGTTAAAAAAAATTATTTTTTTAATCATATAACACTATGGAAATTGTACCAGAGCATCCTCTACCATTGTCCAACTCGTGTAGACCATGAGGTGATTTTACTTGGTTTGATGCTTGGGTGAGATATAGATAACTAATGATTGAGCATCCTAGCTCACCACACACTTTTTGAAAATATATTATTACCGAAATTTGTTAAATTTTCAACTAGTCCAAGTTGGGACCAGAAAAAAATATTATTTTAAAGAGTTTATTAATTTATAAAGTATCAATTTAAAGAGATTTTACTGTACAACACCATTGCAACTCTAAAGAACAAATAAAAACAAACTCCATAATATAATTTACTAGAGTATGTTTCTCAAAAGTACAACATTTTATTTTGGGAGAATTAGATGAAGATACGACCTTCAAAATTGCACTTATACGACTTTTTAATCGTTGACTTATTCAGTCATATATAACTAGTTTTGAATTATTTTTTTTTTAGTTTTTTACGCTGACTAATAAAATGAGATAATAACTTCAGAGACTATGATTCTTTGTTTTTGGAGAACAAATATCTTGGAAATATTACTTTTTTTTTAATACCTTTTTATGTTTTGATAAGAAATAAAGAGATAACTTCTTGAAATTGCCACAAAACAAAAAAAATTATATATCTATATATATATATATATAATTTATGGTTGGAAGAGTAAGTAGTAAGTAGCAAGAAAGTAGTAAAGGTGATGTTGATCTGGACATATTATTTGCATCTTAACGAAATCTACTAAGTAAAAGGTTGAGGTGACATGTGCCTGATATGCCTTCTTTTCCCTCTCTTTCGGATCTCATATCTGAACTTCTAATCATATTTCCCGCTAAACCATGCCCTTCTGCAGCTTACTCGCTGAACCTACTTTAATTATCAATTTTATTAATTTATACTTAACAAACCCTCAATATATTCGATGTCATTAAGGTTAAAAAAAGAAAAACACAGCATTTTCTGTTTTACCACACTCTATGCTGTGTCATCAAGGCAAAACAAATGTCAAAACGCAAAAAGCGCAAACTCTCATAATGGGCTAGCTTCCTACGTTGTGGTTTTTACCTACCTACCTACCTACCTACATACACACACACATATATGTATATGTATTATATATACACAGGTTGGGGCTTCTTCCATTGGAGTTGTTGAAGATTTTCTCTTCTCTTGTTTCTTTCTTTACAAGGTCATTTGTCAGCTACATGTGAACACAGTATCAATCGATCTCTTTTAAACCCTACTTAGGGTTTCCGTAGATTGATACTGTGGGAACTCAGACATGTAGGTTGATGCCTGCTGAGATCTTGATCCCATTATGGCTGCTAATGGAGGAGGACCACCATTCGTCAAGAAAGAAGATCAAGATTTTGATCCAATGCTGCTTAGGGATGATAATAATAATTATAGTAATAATCGCCTAGCAGAAAAAACCAACAACCACAAAGGCATTAGCATTGCTGAGAGAAGGGCTGCCAAATGTGGTTTCAATGCATCCGGCATAAATGTTGCTCGGTTCAGAACCCCTGGTCTATCGCCGCCAGCTCTGTCCCCCTATTTCACCGTGCCGCCGGGTCTCAGCCCTTCCGCATTGCTCGATTCTCCGATCATGCTGCCAAATGCTCAGGTTAAATAATTCAGTTTCCATTCATTAATTACTTGTGTATATGAATCTGTTGACTGTAGTAGATAATTTTTTATTCTTATTTTCCTTGTGCTCAATTGTTATCCACATTTGATTTCCTTGTGGTATATAAATATTTGTATAGGCACAACTATCCCCAACGACTGGAACCTTTCAGTTTCCACCTTCACCTAATCATGAGAGCTTGAAGCTCAAACTGAAAGTAGCAAGCAATGTGGATAGCACCATTGCAATGGAGTCTTCGCCTTCTAAAGCCGAGGCTCTGGGGGTTCCTCTTTCAGAACCCAGTAGTTACATAGCTGGAAATAAGGTAAACTTTTGCTCAAGTTATGTGCTTTCTATTCAGCTGAGACACCCAACTTGCATAACTATAATTCCTTTTTTCCCCAAGCATAATCAATAAATTAAGTTGACAAACATATATATGATGAGCAGCCATTTGAGGAATGTGGATATCCAAAGGATTTGCAAGAAATGACCAAAACTGGAGTCTTGGGAGGAAGCAAGCCAAATTCAAGGGAGGTTGAAAGCTTGAGCATGCAGCCTAACAATAGCAGAAATCAGATTATGTTGAATATTGATCAAAGAGGCAGAGAAAGAATTAATACACATCCAAAGAATGGAAGCAAACCAAATTCAAGGGAGGTTGAAAGCTTGAGCATGCAGCCCAGCAGTAGCAGAAATCAGATGATGTTGAATATTGATCAAAGAGGCAGAGAAAGAATTAACACACATCCAAAGAGTGGATGCCCTAAGGAAGCGACCAAGTGCGCAGAAGATGGATTCTACTGGAGGAAATATGGGCAGAAACAAGTGAAAGGAGGTGAACATCCGAGGAGCTACTATAAATGCACTTATCCTAATTGTCAGGTTACCAAGAAGGTGGAGCGCTCACATGATGGCCAAATTTCAGAAATTGTGTACAAGGGTACTCACGATCACCCCACACCACAGCCCTTTAAGCGGCTTAATGAGATGCCGGAGATGTGTGTCGAAGGTAATCCATCTTGTTTCAGGACAGAAGGCACCAGGAAAGATGCTGCGGGGTTTGGCTCTGAGCGGAGAGGGCATGATGCCTTGAATGGTGGAGAATCTTCATCTTCTTTTCTTGGTCAGGACTTCCCTGTGATCCAACCTGTCGAGAACCAGGAATTCCCACCTGCATTCCGTACTCAAGAAGCCAGCCCAGAGAGCATCTCCACTGAAGAAGATGATGAATGCGAGCCCAAGAAAAGGTACGACTTTTTGTTTCTACTTGTTTGGCAAGATTGTAACAACATTAAAATATAGTCTACTGCCTTTTGATTTTGTAGGAAAAGAGACGGTTTCCCAACTGAAACAACCCCTGCAACGCGGTCTACACGTGAACCAAAAGTTGTTGTCCAGATAGAGAGTGATATTGACATTCTTGACGATGGATACAGATGGAGAAAATACGGTCAAAAGGTCGTCAAGGGAAATCCAAATCCAAGGTATGTCTGTATGTTAGGTGATCGAAGTACTTGACTCCAAATCTTGCAGCTTAACTCCATATGTAATAACTATGAATACTTGCAGGAGCTACTATAAGTGCACAACCCCTGGATGTCAGGTGAGAAAGCATGTCGAAAGAGCTGCAGATGACATAAAATCTGTAATCACAACGTACGAGGGGAAGCATAGCCATGAAGTTCCTTCGAGCAAAACTAATAGCCTTGTGATGTCTGATGTTGCCAATCTACCCCCACCTCTCACCAACACATCCACCCCGAAACCCGACGTCCTGAACTCAGTAAAACAGGTTCAGGACATGCCATTCTACCTGGACAGAAAACCCATATTGAATTACAATGAATTAATGAGTTCTAATATGCCTGGAAATATTTCCAGTGACCTGAATTTCGGACCTTCACCTGTTTATCCACTTTCCTTCCCTCCATTTCATTCCTTAACTTACGACTCTCTTTTGATGAATAGCAATCCAATGAAGAATTACCCGTTGTCTCAGCTTTATCCGATGATTCCGGATTATATGCCGCTGCCATTACAGATCAATAATGTTCCCGGATCAAGTAATGCGCCTCTTGCTGGTAATTTCCACTACAACAACTATGCAGCTATGCAACCTTCCAGTCGAGGGCAGGATATGAGGGATTCGCACTCGAGAATGGTGACGCCGAAGGAGGAGCAGAGGGATGAGGATGAACTGTACGAAACTTGCCTATCTTTACCCAATCATGGAAATGAGACAATGTAGATTGGGTGTTTAGCAGATTTGGGCTCAACAATTTATATGGTTTTTGTTTTCTCTACTTGTTTCCAATGCACAATTTTAGGATAGGCTGCATAATCTTCAAGACTTTGAGGCGATCAAAGTCATAGAAGAGGGATTGATTTGGATAGCTAGGCTGCATGCATAAATTTGTATTCTTTCCAAGATCTGAAGTTTTTATATATGGACCTGTGATGTAGGCTACAAGATGCAATTTCTCAAAATAATCGGGTCGATTGCGGTCCAAGAATCGTGCAGCATAGTACATAGATTGGCAAAGCCAAAATTAAATGTTAAAAAGCAAAAATAGTAATGGAATAAAGTTATTCTATCGTATATTTATATTGTCCAAAGACACATATTGACCATGATCCGTAAATATCTAAATTGCAAAAAAGTCTCTTGCTCCTTATTGCATGCACATATCAAAATGAGCGAGTCATCATTTTCCCCTTGAAACTACATATCAATTTCTAGAAAAAAATTAGTTCCATGGGAAGTCACATAATTACCAACAAAATAATTGAAGGTAGTATTCTTAGTTCAAAATGCAAATGCAGTCAACCCCACAACAAAATTGTTGCTGTAACGAGCAAGTATTATAAAATTATTCAAATTTTTTCCCTTTTTCTTAGAGAAAAAGAAAAAAAACTCTATATTTATATGATTATACTTCAATTTGGTGCTTTCTCCATTAAAATAAATATTTTTTTTAGCTATAAACATTTTTTTTTGGAGATGGGGAGAATATATAATTATTATATTGGCCATAAATGGAGTGTTTCCAATATACTAATAAATTTTGAGGACCAAACTGAATTTACGAAAGAAATAAGGGGCAAAGATGAAATTAAACAGAAAGCGGCTTTCCTAAGAGAGCGCGAGGGTAGACAATAAAAACGGGATAACAGTCAGATGCAGATCTGAGAACTGATCACTACTGCTACTTCTTCAGCCTCCCCTCTTAAAATCAGGGCTCAATCCAATTTAATCATACCGAAACTCGTTCGCTGATTGCCGATCTCCGATCCTTTACTTGGTAACCTGGATTTCTTCTCACTTCTCCATTTGATGTTTATTTTTGTATTAGTACTTAGTTTTTTTTTTTTTAAATTATTATTATTTTTTGCTCTAGATCTGAATTGCTATACGTCTACCATTTGTTTTATGTGATAATTACAACATCCAACAATTTCTTAGGTGCGTACTGATTATCGCATTTAATAATTGAATAGCTCGTTGATTTCTTTTTTTATTTTTTTCTCTTTTTCTGGTGATTTGTGGAGTGTGGCTGTTGATGCGTTTGCATTAGTGGATCTGGGTGATGTGGTTGATCTCGCTTTAAATTTGGCTTATAGGAGGACTCAATTTATGAGTTAAAAAGGTGTGCGTGTGCTGGTATATTTTTCGGCTGCTTTGGATTTTGCATCTATGAGGTTTCCGTTGAGTCAACTTTGATAGTTTATTCATTTTCAGATCCTGGGTTTGTGGAAACTGTGTCTGATTCTGTTTATTAGATGATTGCTTGAGTGGTTAGCTTTGTCATCACTTTTCTTAGCCTGTGTTCTTTATTTTGATAGATCTTCAATCAATAGTACATGTGGAGACATATAATTACATTTGATTGTCATAGCGAAATGATTATACCATGCACAAATGTTATTCTTTTCAACATTTTAGGATATATCAGATAGCAATGTGAGTGAATGCCAGTCTATTCTAGTGTTGTTGGTCTTATGGTGCTGTATAATTCTATCCATATGTGTAAAAAACTGTGTGGTGGATTCCTGTCATGAGATCTTGTTAATAAGTGTAATTCTTTATCAATAAGGTAATTGAGTCTACTTGTGACCAGATAACTAGTGACATATGGAGAAAACGTGTTCTTTGCTTGTACATTTTGACAAGGGCACCCCAGCCCTTTCAAATGAGATCAAAGAAGCACTTGAAGGCAATGATGTTCCAGCTAAGATTGATGCCATGAAAAATGCAATAATGCTTTTGCTAAATGGTGAAACCCTGCCTCAGCTCTTTATCACAATTGTGAGATACGTTTTACCCTCTGAGGACCACACTGTTCAAAAACTGCTATTGCTCTATTTGGAGATCATAGATAAGACTGATGGAAAGGGGCGTGTTTTACCTGAAATGATTCTTATCTGCCAGAATCTCAGGAATAATCTTCAGCACCCTAATGAATATATCCGTGGTGTTACCCTAAGGTTCCTTTGCCGGCTCAATGAGGTCGAAATCATGGAACCTTTGATACCCTCCATTATCTCAAACTTGGAGCATAGAAACCCATATGTCAGGAGAAATGCAATTCTTGCTGTGATGTCAATTTACAAGCTACCGCATGGCGAGCAGCTCTTGGTCGATGCACCAGAGACGATTGAGAAGTTTCTCTTGACAGAGCAGGATCCATCCACCAAGAGGAATGCATTTCTGATGCTTTTTAATTGTGCACAGGATCGTGCTATCAACTACCTTTTGACAAATGTTGACAGAGTATCAGATTGGGGGGAACTACTGCAAATGGTTGTATTAGAACTGATCCGAAAAGTTTGTAGGACGAACAAAGCTGAAAAAGGGAAATATATTAAGATCATTATATCTTTATTAAATGCCCCCTCAGCTGCTGTTGTCTATGAATGTGCTGGAACCCTTGTTTCGTTATCTTCTGCTCCAACAGCTATTAGAGCTGCAGCCAACACATATTGCCAACTTCTTCTCTCGCAGAGCGACAATAATGTTAAGCTCATTTTGCTCGATCGCCTTAATGAGCTCAAATCTTCCCACCATGATATTATGGTTGACATGATTATGGATGTCCTAAGGGCACTGTCAAGCCCAAACCTTGACATCCGGAGGAAAACACTTGATATTGTTTTGGAACTGATCACTCCTCGTAATGTCAGTGAGGTGGTTCTTACATTGAAGAAGGAGGTCATGAAAACTCAAAGTGGGGAGCTTGAAAAGAATGGGGAGTACCGTCAGATGCTTATTCAAGCTATCCATTCTTGTGCTATAAAGTTCCCTGAAGTGGCAAGTACTGTGGTCCATCTGTTGATGGATTTCTTGGGAGACAACAACGTTGCCTCTGCAATGGATGTTGTCATTTTTGTGAGAGAGATCATTGAGACCAACCCTAAGTTAAGGGTTTCTATTGTCACTCGGCTTCTAGATACTTTTTATCAAATTCGAGCAGCAAGAGTTTGTTCTTGTGCTCTTTGGATTATTGGAGAGTATTCCTTATCCCTTTCTGAAGTTGAGAGTGCAATTGCAACCATAAAGCAGTGTCTTGGAGATTTACCATTTTTTTCAGTTTCTGAAGACGAGGAATCTTCTGATTCTTCAAAGAAACCACCCCAGCAGGCTTCCTCAATCACTGTGTCATCTAGAAGACCAGCTATCCTTGCTGATGGTACTTATGCAACTCAAAGTGCTGCCTCTGAAACTGCTTTCTCTGCACCAGCTGTAGTTCAAGGATCTTTGACTACTGGGAATTTGAGATCTCTTCTTCTTACTGGAGATTTTTTCCTAGGGGCAGTTATTGCCTGCACCCTAGCAAAGCTCTGTCTGAGATTGGAGGAGGTTCAGTCATCAAAAACTGAGGTGAACAAAGCATCAAGCAATGCATTGTTGATTATGGTCTCAATGCTACAGCTCGGTCAATCTTCGGTTCTCCCACACCCAATTGACAATGATTCTTATGATAGGATTGTTCTTTGCATAAGATTGCTGTGTAACACAGGGGATGATGTGAGGAGGATTTGGTTGAAATCTTGCCGTGAGAGTTTTGTTAAAATGCTTTCTGATAAACAGCTGCGTGAAACTGAAGAAATTAAAGCGAAGGCTCAGATTGCTCATTCACAACCTGATGACTTGATTGATTTCTACCATTTGAAGAGCAGAAAGGTGACATACTGCATTTTCCATTTGTTATATGTTTGTTGAGTATCATGATTCCTAATGTGCTCTTTAATTTTTGTTTCAAAGGGAAAAGTTGCTAAACCCTCGGAATTTTTTTTTTTTGAATTTTTAAAATATGTTTTACATCAATTTGTGCATTACAAAAATGCATCTGCTTTTTTTGTTCTTCTTTTTAATTTATTTGCTAACCACCAAATGGCTTTTTTTTTTTTTAAAGTTTTCCTTGAATTATTGGAGTTGATTCATGAGAATGATGATTTAGTAATTATAAATTAAATATTTGGTTTAAAATGTTTTTGAATGTTAGATGTGATTTTTCTTAATATTTACAAACTTGTGAGCTATGCAAAAATAAAAAAATAAAAAAGTTTTTGAATTTCATAAATTAAAAATTTTCAATGACAAAAAATGAATGGTAAAATTAATATTTTGCCCCCTAACATTTGCTCTAAGCTGCAATGACTCCCCTAACCTTTTATTTGGGTCAATTACCTCAACATTTTATTTTAGGATCAACCCCCCCCCCCCCCCCCAAACCATTTATTTTTGTGTCACTGACACACTTATTCTGTATAAGGGTGATAACAAGACTAATTATTCCAAATTAATGACCATTTGAACTTATTAAATTTGTTTTCATGAACAAACTCTTCTTATTGGCATCCTTACTGCATAATAAAGGTGTATTGATCCCAAAATAAATGGTTGGGTGGTAATTGCACCTTAGAGCAAAGGTGAGGAGCAAATTGTCACTTTTGCCAAAACTTAATACATGTAGTAGGTGAAACTAATTCTAAAAGTGACTGCTAACAAATAATTTTTCTTAACATGAGAATTCTAGGGTATTTCTTCCAAAAATAGTACCAAAATTCATGGTTGAGTTACTTTTTGGGTTGTTAGAATGGGTTTATGCAATAAAGAGTAATTTTATGGAGCACTTTGAACATGAGAATTTACTCTGTGGGGCTTGTATCTAATCCTCCATATATATTTGACCAGGGTATGTCATTGGAATTTCATGTTTGCTCGTCTCTCTCTGTAGGTTTTATTCTGTTTGAATTGGAACATACTCATGCTGTGTCCATCACCATTGTGTTTATGTTTGTACTGTTCTCTAAGTTGTTGAATGCTGTTAGCTACTGGTTTAGTTTAGTCGCGTTTGTTGCCATGAAAATATGTTTGTCTTGTACCTTTTCATATTATGCAGGAAAGATGCATAAAAACTCTAGGACCTTAACTACAATATATTGCCGTTTATAATGCAGTTGATATGTTATATCAGCTGCTTATGTCTGTCATTGTTATATGCACTTCAGGGCATGAGCCAGCTAGAGCTAGAAGACGAGGTCCAAGATGATTTAAAACGTGCTACTGGAGAATTTGTTAAGGATGCTGATGATGCAAACAAGCTGAATCGTATCATTCAGCTCACAGGGTTTAGTGATCCAGTATATGCTGAAGCTTATGTGACAGTTCATCATTATGATATTGTCCTTGATGTTACAATCATCAATAGAACAAAGGAAACCCTTCAGAATTTGTGTTTGGAGTTGGCAACAATGGGTGATCTTAAACTTGTTGAGCGTCCACAGAATTACACTTTAGCACCTGAGTCAAGCAAGCAAATAAAAGCAAACATTAAGGTTTCCTCTACTGAAACTGGAGTCATATTTGGAAATATTGTCTATGAGACATCAAATGTGCTTGAGCGGACTGTTGTTGTCCTGAATGATATCCATATTGATATCATGGACTACATATCTCCTGCTGTTTGTAGTGATGCTGCTTTTAGGACCATGTGGGCAGAATTTGAATGGGAAAACAAGGTATGTTTATCATTTCTTTTTCAGCCATTACCCAACTATGGTTTGCTTCAATGGTGCTATGTATTTTTCCATTATCTGCATTGTTTTGGATAGTATGCATTGAAACTGGGGGTAATCACTTGCTTGAACTCTTTAGTATTTATGTGCATGGTAGTTCTGTGCTAAGTGGCATGTTGCCTGTGGTGACTAAACATTTATGAACTATTGCTGATTTGGTAGAATATGAGCTTAATGAGTCTAGTAGCTACCCCCCACCCCCGGCCCCGGGAACAGGGTTAGCTGGCAAATCTTTGTATGATTTTGCGCAACTGTAGTTAACTAATAATATATCTATTGCATCTGTTTTCTTATCAAGTAACAAATTTGGAGGAATTATATTGTTGTACTATCCCTAGCTCATTTGAAACTCATTCACAACCAAACTAATATTTAGGTGCTTATGTGCTCCAGTACTTGTGCTATGCATGCAAAGAGCAAATGAGTAACTTGACTATCAAACTCCTTTTAAATAAATTTGGACTAGGAAACTAGTAGTTTCTTCTGATGCGAGACAAGCTGACAACCTTAAACTTTCAAGTGATTCTGCACTGAATGTCAACGGTACTTCATACGGTAGCTATTAGGCCTCCACTATCATATTGTAGGAAGTATCTGTTTCCGTACATGCTCAATCATAGTATGTTAAGTTTCATCTGTGTAATTGCATGGATTTTTTTTATTTTTCCTTCTTTCCCTCTGCAGTTTTAGGCTAAATTTGTATTTCTTGTGTTCACTTTAAATAAAACCGTGTCAGTTCTTACAAATTATCTCCAAGTCATACCTATATTTTTTTTCTATTACTCATTCCCATGAAGCACGTCACCTTTCATTTCTATTTTTTGTTGTTTTGTCTAGCATGCATATCCTTTATCTGCCTCGTCTTTCTGGTCTAAGCAATAAAACTCTCTTTTGTTATCTTTGCCTTCCTTTATTACATGTGATTGTCATAATATAATTGTTTGTTGTGATGCTTTTCCTGATAATATAATTGTTTGTTGTGATGCTTTTTCTTTTGCCTAAAGTCCTTATTCTTTTTTGGCAGGTTGCTGTAAACACCACAATCACAAACGAAAAAGAATTTCTTGATCATATTATCAAATCAACCAACATGCGATGCTTAACTCCACTGTGAGTCATACTGTGATCTTTAATTTGCAGTGTTGGTGCTACAATATTGGCAGAGGTTTCCTTGAAATTTAAGCGGTTTTTGCACTTTTCCTTTTAAATGAACAAGATAGTTATTATTATTATTATTTTTTTTTTTGAAGCAGGTTTCACATCTTTTTTGTTTGTTTTGGGGGATGAGGTTGGGGGGATTGGTTGTGCTTTGGTCTTTTTCCATCTGCATCACTGTTGAGTGATTTTTGCTCCTCATTTTCATTTTCCATTGATGATCTCCTTCTGAAGAAGAATTGTGGAAATATTTGTTACAGGTTATTTTGCCAAAATGAGAATGATATTTCTTAAGGAGGTAGCTTTATTGATCTGGGACCCAAAATCCATACTTGTGGTCTTGTTTTTGGCCCAGCATAGAATGTGTGATATCAGAAGCCAAATTGCCATATTAAAATATTTTGACAAACATATGTACATGAGTGTTTGATCATTATATGATAAGTTTCATTTACCGACATTTTAACTATTTTCAGCCTCACCTAGTCTAGTATATGATTTGCCCTTGTCCCTCTTTAACTCATAATACATGTGCATTTTTTGTGGTTGTATTGTTATCTCCAGGTCTGCTTTGGATGGTGAATGTGGGTTTTTAGCTGCTAATTTATATGCAAAGAGTGTGTTTGGGGAGGACGCTTTGGTGAACGTCAGTGTTGAGAAATCAGATGGAAAGCTGAATGGATATATTCGGATAAGGAGCAAGACTCAGGGGATTGCTCTCAGCTTGGGTGACAAGATCACTCTTAAGCAGAAGGGAGGACACTGATGGTAAATGTAGCGTACCTTTTCCAATGTTGCAACATTGATATACATCATGACAATGGATATATGTTGTTTCTCATGCAAATCAAGCTTACCATCTGAAAAATTCTTCTTTCTGTGCTACATATTTATAGAGGTCTATGTATGAAAGTCAGGGTGGCTCTTGAAGGTCTTGTAATGTTTTTGTCTCGTTGAAGGATCGTGTCTTGTGGTCAAAGCATTGTCAATAGGTGTTTCTGTTGGTCTTCTTTCTATTTTTTATTTTTTGTTTTATCAGGTCTTTTTGTGTTATGATCTTTGCAGGCTTCGCGCTCAAGTTTTCCGTTGCTCCTACTAGAAATCACCTTGGGGAGGATAGTGAGAAATTTGTTCAGAATACATGTTTGCTTTCGACATGCACATCTTTTAATGTATTTTATTACGGGAAAAACACAAAATTTGGCAATTGAACTATGTTGGGGTTATTCTTTTTTTGTAGAGGAGATTGAGAAAGAGATGTTGTTGGTATGTACTTATAGGTCTGACTGTTAAGAAACTATGAATGAATCTATACTTTGTAGTACATTCATTTAAAAAATCCTCTTTGAACGAGGGAAATTTGTTAAGATTGTGTTTCTATTGGAGGATTGATGTGTTGTAATTCCATATCTACTCTAGATTCGAGTCTAGCTCCTTTAAAACGCAAATTGTGTTGTAATATGCTGAGAAACTGTAAAAAATATAAATGCTTAAATCTATGAAGTCTAATTGGATTATTATAATGAGCTTTTCAGTATTATTTTCAAATTAAAACACATTAACTTAGTTGATTTGTTAAATGCTTCTCATGCACCTTATTACCAGCCAGTTGTTCCTTGGGAAGATACAACAGTTTTGAAGGAAATTAGGCAAAGCAAGATGTAAATATATATACATACATTTTCTTTCTTCTCTTTAAAAAAACCAACTGTTAACTTAATAAATTTGTCTCTTTTTTTGCGGAAAATTTTTCTTAATAGTTGCCAGATTGTTGCATTCAATTATTTACTTACATAAATGTCTTTTACTTGAAATTAAATAAAAATTTATTTAAAATAAAAAAAATTAAGAATTCAAATATTCTACTACAAACTCCATTTTTTTTCAAAAGGGTACCATTAGAGTTATTTTTATTTTTTATTTTTTTTAATTCTTAAAACCTTATAATAGTAAATTTTTACTTGCAAACACAAGTTCCAAGTGTATTTTACTTGATATTTCAACAAAAAATATTTAAATTAAAACTTTACTATTTTTGTTGGTAATCATTTGTTTCTATAACTTTGAATAATTTTTGTTGTTATCCTGAGTGAAAAACACGTGCCTGTAATTAAAAAATTAACTATTTTCAGGTTTTGAGAATTAAAAAAAAAAAAAAACTATAATGTAACCCCTTTAAAATTCTAAAAAATGGAGTCTAAAATAATATTTAATTTTTTTTTAACTTTGAATAATTTTTTGTTGTTATCTCAAGTTAAACACACTTAAAATATGTGTATGTAAGTAAAAATTAATATTTTCAAGTTTTAGTAATTTTAAAAAAATTGTGATGGTACATACCCTTTGAAAATTCTTAGCTAATAGTCTCTAAAATAATATGTTAATCCTTTATTTTTTTAAATTTGAATTTTTTTTGCTGTTATCCTAAGTTAAACACACTTAAAAAATATGTTTGTAAGTAAATACTTTACTATTTTTAGGTTTTAAGAATTTTAAAAAAACTAATAGTACCCCTCTAACAATTCTAAAAAATGAAATCTCTAAAATAATATGATAATCCTTTATTTCTTTAACTTTTTATAATTTTTGTTGTTTTTCCAAATTAAACACACTTGAAAAATGTCTATATAAATAAAAAAATTACTATTTTCAAGTTTTAAGAATACTATTCTTTAGGGTGTTATTCAACCATTCCATGCCTCTATCAATGGTTAGTTGGCGGATATTTTTACCAAGGCATCAGAGAAACGAAAGTTTGATTGGGCGTTTGGGATTTGCATTATCTAACTTAAGGGGAGTGTTGGACTATATATTGTATTGGAGACGTACATATAAGTGGGTCGTGAAATAAGCCCTTCTTGTATATATATTGCAGACACATTAATGAATGAGAGACATGATATTACACTTTTTATATATTCGCAAGTAATCGAGTATTGATTTGTGCTCGAATATGTTTTGAATCTGATAAGACTTCCTTTTGTTGAAGAAGTTTGTTCTATACCAATGTTATATTGGACGAAGTAGCCTGTCCTAGACCAATGTTATATTGGAAAAAAAGAGTGTCTTGAGTCAATGTTATATTAGACGAAGGAGTCTTTCCTAAACCAATGTTATATTGAGCGAAGGAGTCTGTCAAAAGCCAATGTTATATTGGGCGAAATAGTCTGTTTTAAACCAATGTTTTATGGATAAAGGAGATTGTTTTGGGTGAATGTATAGACCATTCACATCTCTTATTCTCGGCCAATACTATGTAGGGCGAAGAACTTTGTTCTGGGTGAAGGACTAGGTCATTCACATCATTTCTTCTCGGTAGTAGTATAACATAATTGCAATCATACTCTCTACTACTCATTCACATCATTTCTTCTCGGTAGTAATATATATAATACTATTTATTCTGTAACCTAATTGCATTCATACTCTCAATATGGAGTCTGTATTCGTGTATTATAATAAAGAGTATGTACTCTAAATATTCTCAAAACAATAAAATGTATCCTTTCCTTTATCCGTGGATGTAACCAACAAATTGTTGGTGAACCGCGTAAATCTTTGTGTGTTCTTTACTTCAGTTTTAAGTTCTTTCTTGTATGTGGTTATAAAAATTTGGATGATTCAGTCTTGGTTAATTCAACATCCATAGGTAAGGAAGCAGAAGCTCCAGACAAGGTATTTGTATAGAAGTGGCGCCCGCACCCACTACAGTCTTGAAGGATTAAGAAATAATATTAAACTTCATTTATATTCACATCAAAGTAAAATATGTCATAAAATTATAACTCAGAAGCACACAGGCTAAAAGCTAATCAATTTGCTTAATGCATATATATTCACAAACTACAAATAAAAGAACAAAAAATATATATATATCTGATAAACACAACCATGCTGCATACATTGCCAATTGGTGAATGTAAACATGATTTTAGCAAATGAAAGATACAGAAAGTATTGAAACATGATTATAATATATGCTTCAGACCTTCAGCAGCACCATAAATTAAACTACTCCTCTATATATATTTCATTGTCCATTCACCCAGCCACCACTCCTCTAAGATCAATGTTTTATCATTTTAATTCTTTCTTCTCTTTATAAATTAAAAAGTCAACAAATAATTTATTTATGTAGTAGGTTCCAAATGCAAATATTGATAAGGTAATTATTGTCAATATTATTCGAAAATTCTAATTGATTTATTATTGATTGCAGATTTAAAAGATATTGTGGAGATATTCTTGGAAGAAAGTCAAAGTTGAATAAGAAGAGAAAAGGAAGGAAAGGCATGGCTAAAAATAAGGAGAATCAAGAGTAAATCTGGGAACAAATCTTACAAAGATATGATGAAGATATGAGATATGCATATCCAGGCCATATATACAAAGATATGCATATCAACACCAAGATATGAGAAGATACCGGCAGATCTCGTGGAGAACATGAGAGACTATAAATACAACCTCAAGCTGTAGAGACTGCAGCTCTCCGATATATTCATTTACCATTCATATGGGCAGAGAGACATAGAGAGGCTGATGAGTGTGCTGTTATATTCGTAAGAATACAACAGACTGGGAAGAACTCAAGGGCGAACTAAAGGCGAACCTCGCGGAGTCTGGATTACTTTGGAACTTCACCGCACGTTGATTTCGGGAGATCTCAACTCAATACAGACGGGAGTTTGTATTCAAATCCATCTAGGGGACTAGATGGTCAAGTAAGTGTTTTAGAAGAATTAGTTACACGGGTAGACAAGTATTTAGGGGGAGCCAAATACGTGTAAGTTCTACGGTAACATTTGTGGGAACAAATATGTCTTCTAATAAAATTACTTGAGAGGAAGAAGGGATTTCTTCCTCGCTTAAAATCAAATCTTATTTTAAGCTTCCGCATGTTCATTTACAGTTCGAACTACTGTTGAACACATACACACGCGCACATATTCTGATCTTACAATTGGCACCAGAGCAGGTTCCAGTTTATTTTCTTAAACAGGTAGATCCAGGGACAGACACATGGGTACAGAGGGGACCACGCTACGCCCACCTTCGCTTGATGGACAAAACTATCCGTTCTGGAAATCAATGATGTTTATCTATCTAAGATCCAAACGATGTGGAGAAGCAATCCAAACAAAGTGGACGTGGCCTAAGATGCAGGATGGAACGTATATAACTAAAGTCGTAGACAAACCAAGAACACTATGGACGGAGGACGAAAGGTGTGCCGAAGAGGCAAACTACACAGCATTGTATGCTATTCTTGCTTCGGTCGATGTCATGAGACACAAGTTGATTATACACTGTCAAAACCGCCAAAGATGCTTGGGACGCTCTACAAAAACAATTTGAAGGAAATGAGTCTGTAAGGAAGTCAAAATTGCAAAGATTGGCCACACTATTTGATGGAATACAAATGAATGAAGATGAAAACATTGAGATGTACTATGCTAGGTTCAGTGACATTGTAAATCAATGTTACACTCTTGGTGATGCTATCAAGGAAGATGTCCAAATCATGAAAATCATGAAAACATTAGCTCCTAGATTCAGAGAAAAAATCACAGTTCTGGAATCATTCATGAGAATCACACCGATGACATTGGATGACTTGATGGGAGAGTTAAGGACGTTTGAGTTGAACAATGGCATGGACACACCAAAAAGCAAAGGAATAGCCCTAAAGACGGAGACAACAACTGAACAAATCGAGGATGATATGACATCAGTTGCTGACAAAATGGCACTTCTCACGAAAAATTACAGCAAGCTTGTGAAAAAGTACAATCAGGGGCAGCAGTTCAACAAAGGTCCGAACACTGAAGAGAACATCAGAAAAGGTGGAAACAAATTTTTAAACACTAGGCAGGTAAATCGAAAGGACTCCAAATGCAGAGAGTGTAGTGGATACAGACACTATCAAGCAGAATGTCCAAATTTTCTAAGAAAGAAGAAAGCACTAAAAGCCACCAGGAGTGAATCTGAATCTGAAGGAGAAGAAGAAGCTGACGAACAAGAGACAGAATACCCCAATGACCTGGGATGTCTTACATCTGATGTTCGAACTAAGGAAGAACTTGAGTACACTGAGGACCCCGATCTAGACGATCCAACTCTGGAAGATCTTGAGAAACTGTTTCTAGACATATCTGCCAGATGTACCAGATTGGAGAATCAAGCAAGGGAATACAAAAATAAAGACGCACTAAGCATGGAACATCAGGAACTCTGTCAAGTGAAACATGAGTTGCACATCACTAAGGAAATAAATGAGAGACTGAGAGATGACTTGATTATGTCCCAAAAGAATGTGAGGAATCTCGAATATCAGGTTCAGCTTTACGAGACAGAAATTGAAACACTTAAAGCCGACTCTGAAATAGCCCGGACAACTACAACAAGCAATCACCAGGTAAATTCTTCCTTTACAAATGAACTAACAGATTACTCCTCAAAATTGCAGGATAAGGATCGTGAGTTAGCAGCGTCACGAGCCGAGCTGGACAAAGCAGTGCGAACCATACAAGGACTGAACAAAGGAAAAGCTAAAATTGACGAAATCCTGGCATATGGGAGACCACAAAACAATAAAACAGGAATAGGATATATTGAAGAAAGAACATCTGGATCAACAGTTTTTGTACCAGCTACAGTTCCTACGTTCGACCATGAAGGACAGAACACTACAAGACAACCTGAGAAACAAAACACAAAAGGTATGAAAAAATTTATTCCTATCTGCCATTACTGTGATGCACCTGGACACATCCGACCAAGATGCTACAGAATGAAACGTGACCTACAATCAGGTAATATTTCAACTTGGAATTTTTATGGTGTTCCTGTAAAAAATCATAGGTCACTCTTCGAAAGTAAGAAATTTCAAAAACAGTAAAACAAATGTGAAAAAGGTTTGGGTTGTCAAGAAAAACATGTGCCTTACTTCATCAGTAGTCTCACTCGGGGCGAACAACACTGGAACATGGTTCTTTGACAGTGGATGCTCACGACATATGACAGGTAATGCAACATACTTATCTGATATCACCCCAATAAAAGGACAGTCAGTAACCTTTGGAGATGGTAAGAGTGAGCGAGTCATTGGGAAAGGGACTCTCAATATAAGTGGCATGCCTAAACTGTTTAATGTTTATCTTGTTGAAAATCTTAAGGCAAGTATTAGCCAAATTTGTGACCAAGGACTCGAAGTCAACTTCACTCATGACAAATGCTTGGTGTTAAACAAGAATAATGAATGCATGCTTACCGGAACTCGGTCCACTAACAACTGTTATCTTCTTGATAGGAGTCATGGATGCTACAATGCTAGCTCGGGAGCAACAAAAATATGGCATCAAAAGTTGGGACACATATGATACAAACATCTCATTGCCTTGTCTAAATCAAAATGTGTACGAGGACTGCCTAAGCTCCCAAGCAAAGATCAAGGTATATGTGGACCATGCCAACTCGGTAAACAGGTAAAAAGCTCACACAAGGTAACACAAGACGTTTGCACTAAACAAATCATGTCCTTGCTACATATGGACTTAATGGGTCCTGTTCAAACTGAAAGTGCGGGAGGTAAGAGATATATTTTTGTTTGTGTTGATGATTTCTCTAGATATACATGGGTAAGATTTTTTCGTGATAAATCAGACACCTTTGATGAATTTGAAAAATTGATACGTCTGATAGAAAATGAAAAACAGGGTTCTGTTGTTCAAATACGAAGTGACCATGGTAGAGAATTTGAAAATACTGCATTCACTCAATTTTGTGCCTCTCGAGGTATTGCTCATGAATTCTCTGCACCAAAAACACCTCAACAAAATGGAGTAGTAGAAAGGAAAAATCGCACATTGCAAGAAATGGCTAGAGCCATGATGATAGGCAAGGAAGTAGCCCAAAAATGGTGGGCTGAAGCCATAAATACAGCATGCTATGTTACAAATAGGGTATATCTTAGGAAAGGATTAGAAATGACGTCTTATCAAATCTGGAAAGGAAAAAATCCTAATTTAAGTCACCTCCATGTGTTTGGTTGTAAATGTTATGTATACAATGATAGACAGCAATTAGGTAAATTTGATGCTAAAAGTGATGTTGGTATGTTCCTAGGATATTCGACCAATAGCAGAGCCTATCGTGTCTATAATCTGAGAACTCAAACACTCATTGAAAGTACTAACATTGGTTTTGATGATTCTGTGATAAGACAGGAAGTTTACTTGGAAGAAGCAGGTTTATCAGCAGGTCGACCAATGGGAAACCAGAATAGTGAGAACATCGCAGAAACTGACCTAGTACCAACGAATGAAAACAGTGATAAAGGTGAACCCTCAACAAAGATTCAGAAAGAACATCCCAAGGAACTCATCATTGGAGAACTCAATGAAGGGATAAAGACACGATGCAAACCAAGACTTGACTATCGGAAAATGGAAGGACTGGTTCACCACGCTTGCTACACCTCTGTGGTTGAACCCAAAAATGTCAAAGAAGCGCTCAAGGATGACAACTGGATACTGGCAATGCAGGAGGAATTGGAACAGTTTGCCAGAAATGATGTCTGGACACTTGTACCAAGACCTGACAGTGCGAACATCATCGGAACAAAATGGATCTTCAAGAACAAAACTGACGAACAAGGTAACATCACTCGAAACAAAGCAAGACTTGTGGCCCAAGGATACACACAGGTAGAAGGAATTGACTTTGAGGAAACATTCGCTCCAGTTGCACGACTGGAGTCAATAAGAATCCTTCTCTCATTTGCATGTCTTAAGAAATTTACTCTTTATCAAATGGATGTAAAAAGTGCATTCTTGAATGGGTTCTTGAAAGATGAAGCATATGTTGAACAACCAAAGGGGTTTGAAGATCCACACTTTCCGAACCATGTCTACAAACTGAAGAAGGCTCTTTATGGGTTGAAGCAAGCTCCAAGAGCATGGTATGAAAGACTGACAAAGTTTCTGATCGGTCAAGGTTACAAACGAGGAGGAGTCGATCAGACTCTGTTCATCCAGTGGTCGAACAAGGACATCACTATTGCACAAATCTATGTAGATGACATTGTGTTTGGATCCACATCCAAACAAAAAGTGAATGACTTCGTCCAGGTAATGTCTCGTGAATTTGAAATGAGCATGGTTGGTGAACTTTCCTACTTTCTTGGTCTACAGGTCAAACAATGCAATAGTGGAATCACGATACATCAAGAAAAATATGCCAAGAACCTAGTAAAGAAATTTGGACTTGAAGGATGCAAAGTAGCTCATACACCCATGGGGACAAATACCAAATTATCCAAGGACGAAAGTGGAACATGTGTTGATCCAACACTCTACAGAAGCATGATAGGAAGTCTCCTGTACCTCACTGTTAGTCGACCTGACATAAGCTTTAGTGTTGGACTATGCGCTAGATACCAATCAAATGATAAGGAGTCTCACCTCAAGGCCGTAAAAAGAATCATACGATATGTGGCAGGTACCACTAACTATGGCTTGAAATATTCCTTTGAGACTAAACCTTTCATTGCAGGATACTGTGACGCCGATTGGGCCGGCGGCGTGGATGATAGAAAGAGTACTTCAGGAGGATGCTTCTTTATCGGTAACAATCTTGTATCCTGGCTAAGCAAAAAGCAAAACAGCATTTCACTATCAACTGCAGAAGCTGAATACATAGCTGCAGGGAGCTCATGCTCTCAACTGGTATGGATGATGCACATGTTGTGCGACTACGGTATGAACATGACTTCCATGACTCTGTTTTGTGATAATCTGAGTGCCATTAATATGTCTAAAAACCCTGTGCAACACTCTAGAACTAAACATATAGACATTAGGCATCATTACATCCGAGAGTTAGTTGAAGATGGAGTCATTATCCTTGAACATGTTCCTACCATAAGTCAACTGGCTGATATTTTCACAAAGGCCCTAGATGCGCAAAAATTCATATCCCTGAGAAAATCTCTAGGGATTTGCTGTGCTATGTAAATGCTGTATTAATAAAAAAAATAATAATAAAAAAATAAAGGGGAGGTGGAAGTCTCGGATTGCCTAGGATAACTATAAGTCTCGCACAGGTTCAAAATTTTGTTTGTCTTGAACTTTGAATCCATTATTTCTTCTCCCAGTATAAGGAAAAGAGCTACGACCTTGAAATGATGCTGTGGAATGCTATCACCAATGTGATAGAGCACCAAGCACAGAAAATAATAGGTATGTGAAAGCTTCCTTAATAATGTTCACCTCTAAGTTGCATCAAATATAGAGGTTACAAGGTTCTGAGCTCGTCACACAGGGTTTTCCCAGTGTGGTACTTTATTGTGTGGTTTGCGAGCTACTACACAAGGATTCGGCAGAAGGAGCAATAAGGAAAAATCATACAACTCATTTAGCAATCAAAATGGGGTGAACATATACTGGAGGAGAAGACTTGCGGATTTTTCTTAGTGCATTGTCAAACATTGTTGCCTGACTGAGACTTGTGTTTAATATGGTGATCTATGATTTCATTCCTCCAATATAAAAAAAAAAAAAAAAAAAAACACACACACAGTCTCTCTTATTTTTTTGGGATTATATGGATTATTTTGTGCAAAATGGGCCCGGATGATTTTTTAGTTGTGACTTATTTTCGGAACACGTGTCAAAATGGGGACATGGCCTTCCTTGTTTCAACCGTCTGGACTTGTGATCGTGCTCCTTAATGCCTATTTCACTGCAATGAGTGGGCGCCGAAAAAAGGTTTGAATAGCCCACATAAAATCTTGTGAAATTGACATAAATCGAGGCGTCAGCCGCCATCACTTCACGTCATTGACTGTCTATAGTTGATGGTGTTCCTTCTCTTCTCAGTTCACTTTCACGCTTGTGCTCCTGTGTTCTTGTTTTCTTTCCAAAATTTCTTCACAGACTCTTCATGGCGGATAAAGGAAACTCACCCAGCGGGCGACGACCAAGCTGGATTCTGGTTCCATTCTTGGACCCAGAACCATTGGAGACGATTCCCCCTCCTGAATTTGATGAGCAGCCCTCGGCCGACCCGGGAAAGGACCAGCCCTCTCCAGATCCTTCGTCCCCACAATGTACTGATACTCCACCGACTACAACCGCTCCAACTGATGTTCCACCACCTAGAGCCGCAACTCCGCCGCCTACTACCGCAGTTCCACCGGAAGGGAATCCTTCGCCCATGGAAGAATCTCCGCTTCCTCCTCAAGATCTCTCTTCCCGGACATCCCCAAATCCACCAGCAAAATCCAAGGTTCCTCGCAAAACAAACCCTACAGGCAAAACCCCAATTCCTCCACCACGGCGTCGCCATCTCGTTGATGAGTCCTCATCCGAGGAAGAACTAACGCGCTCTCCGCCACGCCGTTCGCATCGTCACAAAAAGCCTTCCCCTGCTACATTCACTGGGTCATCTCCAGGGCGCCTTCGCAACGAAAACGATGTGCTGGTCAGAGGAAAGGCCTTCTCCAAGTCACTCTATACAAAGGCAGCTTCCGACCGCTACAAACTATTTTCTGGTATGGACTTCTGGCCTGAGCGTAACCTTGATCTTAAGCGTTTTGCAAAAACATCGGTTATGGATTATATCAAAAAGTCAGGGTTAGAAGTTACAGTGACGAATTTGGGTAGGTTTTATAGTTCCATTGTTCATGAGTTTTATGCGAATCTGGTCACTGGCATTCAGGATCCCGAATCTCCTCGGTTCGGGAGAGTTTTTGTTCGAAATAAAATTGTTAATTTTAGTCCTGATGCCATTAATGATTATCTTGAACTAACTGGTTTGGATGAGGAAGAGGAGGTTGAAGTCAACCTTGGAGAGGTGGTCGACTTTCTCAGCGAAGGAAAGCTCACCCGTTGGACTAAGCCTGAGATTTCTCCCTCGATATTGACACAGGAGGCCAACTGGCTTCATAAAATAGGGAGGCAAAATTGGATACCCACGTCCAACAAGTCTCACCTCACATCAGCCCAATGTCAAGTCATCTTTAAGGTCCTGAAGGTCATACCGATTGACTTTGGGAGGATAGCATTTGAGACCATCATGGGTTTTGCCGAGAAGCCCGACTCTCGCAAGAAGCTTCCGTTCCCTACCCTCATTTGGGGCCTCTTATCGCATCAGGGCATCCAGGCTCAGTCCACTGATGTCCTTCAGAAAGCCGCCCCTCCGCTGAACATGGCCTCCAGAGAGGCTAATGTTGCCTACAGGCCACGCACCATTGCACCCACACTTCCTCCCTCGGAAGTCGCGGCCAATCTCCCGCTCTTTCTACATCAACAACTAGAGATTCTTGATACTCTAGCTGCTGAGGTAGCTGCCCAGAAGCTTTATTTTACTATTGTCTTGAAATCTCTGGATGTTCCCTCTCAGGGCGCACCACACAGAGATTCTACTCCTTTGGCAGGGTGCTCGAAAAAGGGGGAGAAGAAGAGACCATCTGCCGCTGATAAAGGAAAGAGAAAGGTGTCAGGCAAGGCAACAAAAAGAAAAAGGGTGGCTGAGGAAACTGAAGTGGATGATAATGAGGAAGAAGAAGAATGGGAATCTGGGAGTGATTCTGTTTGAATTAGGGGATGTTTTTATCTGAAAAAATTTCTAAGGGTCTGTAATATTGATACTACAATCTCCAGTAGCTAGGATGCTAACAACAATATCTGTAGTTTAGTTGTTTTTATTGACTATCTGAACATGATGAATGATGATTCTGCTATATGTGAACATCCTTCATTTCTGCATACAGTTCTCCTGCTTGTTTCTTTTTGCAGGTAGCAGATGTTCCTGGAATTTTCGAACAACATGCCAAAGGGGGAGATTGATAAGGTAATTATTGTCAATATTATTCGAAAATTCTAATTGATTTATTATTGATTGCAGATTTAAAAGATATTGTGGAGATATTCTTGGAAGAAAGTCAAAGTTGAATAAGAAGAGAAAAGGAAGGAAATGCATGGCTAAAAATAAGGAGAATCAAGAGTAAATCTGGGAACAAATCTTACAAAGATATGATGAAGATATGAGATATGCATATCCAGGCCATATATACAAAGATATGCATATCAACACCAAGATATGAGAAGATACCGGCAGATCTCGTGGAGAACATGAGAGACTATAAATACAACCTCAAGCTGTAGAGACTGCAGCTCTCCGATATATTCATTTACCATTCATATGGGCAGAGAGACATAGAGAGGCTGATGAGTGTGCTGTTATATTCGTAAGAATACAACAGACTGGGAAGAACTCAAGGGCGAACTAAAGGCGAACCTCGCAGAGTCTGGATTACTTTGGAACTTCACCGCACGTTGATTTCGGGAGATCTCAACTCAATACAGACGGGAGTTTGTATTCAAATTCATCTAGGGGACTAGATGGTCAAGTAAGTGTTTTAGAAGAATTAGTTACACGGGTAGACAAGTATTTAGGGGGAGCCAAATACGTGTAAGTTCTACGGTAACATTTGTGGGAACAAATATGTCTTCTAATAAAATTACTTGAGAGGAAGAAGGGATTTCTTCCTCGCTTAAAATCAAATCTTATTTTAAGCTTCCGCATGTTCATTTACAGTTAGAAATACTGTTGAACACATACACACGCGCACATATTCTGATCTTACAAATATTTTAATTTGCTGAAAATTCTACATCATATATAGTTGCCACATTGTTGCATTCACTTGACATTTTAACTACTACTCTTAAAATATGATGCTTCTCGTATTTCTCGTTTATGGACTGAGTGTGCAGTGTTTTTTTTTTTTTTGACCTCCGTACTTAGTGGCATCTCAGGAATAACAAAAAATTATTGGAAGTGGTAAACTGTAGGTACATAGTTGCTGGAATTTTAGAAAGGAGAGTAGGGTTGGTGTATGACATAGTGGATGGAATGAAAGACAGACATTTTCATCACTCTATAAATTATATATATATATATATATAGCAACTTGCTTACATCTACACACGTCCACCCCCAACAAAACTCACCTATAAATACACTCCTCCCTCCCATCTATGACCAACCAATCCACAGCATTTACATCAATTCATCACATCTGCAAAGCAATTTCTTGCACAATGGCTTCCAACACCAGAGATTTGGAAACCATTGGATTGGTTCTGCTGGCCACCTTGTTCGTTTCTGCATCTTCTGCACCCCTCACTGTGGGCTTCTACAGATACTCATGCCCCCAAGCTGAAGCTGTTGTCCAGAAGTACGTCAACAAGTTCGTGTCTCAGAACCCTGGCCTTGGTGCTGGCCTTGTCAGGCTCCACTTCCACGACTGCTTCGTCAGGGTACGTATCCCTACTACTTCACGTGCATCTATTACCTTTTCTATGCATGCTCCTCTTTCCAATTGATTCTATGCTGACATTACATTACATTCCAGGGATGTGATGCCTCTGTCTTGTTGGACGGACCCAACTCCGAGAAGGAAAGCATCCCTAACAAGGGCAGCCTCCGAGGTTTCGAGATCATCGACGCCGCTAAAACCGAGCTCGAGCGTCTGTGCCCAGGAACCGTTTCCTGCGCCGACATCCTTGCCTTTGCAGCTCGCGACAGCGCCTGCAAGCTAGGCAAAATTAATTACCAGGTCCCGTCCGGCCGCCGCGATGGCCGGGTCTCCTCGGTTAACGAGCCCCTCCAGCACCTACCGCCCCCATTCTTCAACGCCACCTCTCTCAGGGACAACTTCGCACGTAAGGGGCTCTCCCTCGACGAAATGGTCACCCTCTCCGGCGCCCACTCCATCGGCGTTTCCCACTGCTCCGCCTTCTCCAGCAGGCTCTACCAGACCCAGGACCCCACCCTGGACCCCAACTACGCGGCTTTCTTGAAGAAGATTTGCCCTCGCCCGGCCGTTAACTCCACCGCTCCCCCCACCGTGGACCCCACTGTGAACCTGGACTCGCTCACGCCGAATACGTTGGACAACAAGTACTACGTGGCGTTGAAGGCCAACCGGGGCCTCCTGACGTCGGACCAGGTCCTGCTGACCAGCCCACTGACTTCGCAGCTGGTTCTGAACAATGCTCAGTACGGCGACGTTTGGGCCAAGAAGTTTGCGGCGGCAATGGTGCGTATGGGCAACATTGAGGTGCTGACAGGGAAGCAGGGCGAGATCAGGAAGAAGTGCCGTCTCGTCAACTGATGATCCATCCACCATGCAGAGTGGCAAGACTCGTTCCTATTTCTTTCGAAATCATTTTTTGTTTATTTGTTGTTGATTAATTCAACGTTTCCATTTTTTGTTTTCTCCCTCAAAATGAAGAAGTATCGATTCGAAAGATTTCTGGTAGATTCATAATGAAATCATGCATTAACTTAATTAAAGAAGATACACTTGAGATCTTATATTTAATTTCATGTTCTAATTTCACTAACTAATATATACTATGTGTAATAAATATATAATATGCATTGATAAAATTAAAATATAAATAATAAAAGTTTCTAATATGCACGGTCTACATTAATATTCAACATATTTCTGTAGGAGAAATTTTGTTTTACAAAGATTAAGAAATAATATTAAATTTAAATAGGAAGAACAATAATTAACATTACTTAATTTGAAGATATTAATTAAAGTATACATGATTATATGCAGGTGAAGAATAAACAATCATAAATTATTCTTTGAAATGGAATATTTCACTAATAGATCAGGAAAAGAAAATATTATTTCATTTTTATTATTATAATATTGACAGCATTTTATAAATTTTGCTACGTCTACGTACCATTGTCCTTATTAAATAATGTTATAAACTTTATTTTTTATTTATTTGATTAAAAACATAAGATCTGTTTTATATTTCAAATTTCATAACATGAGCATTGAGATAATAGGTTTGGGAACATAATATTTCAAAAAAATTTACATTGTTGATTATGAGACAATATAACTTATAAATTATAAGTATGTATATATACGGGAACAACATATTCCGAGCATGTCAGCCAAATTTAATCGATTTTGTTAAAATTTAAAAGTGGGAGGAGTCGCCAATCGGATCGAGGCATTTCAGATTACTAAATCAGTTGTGAAGATAAATAAATAAAGTAGATGAGGGTAGGCAGGGGGATGAACTTGAACACGCAATGGCATTTCAATAATTCTTCACACTTGCAATTTTGAAACAAACTTGTTCATCATCTTTTCTTCTATAACTCAAGTACCTACATTTACAAACATAACCCATTCACACTTTTCTATGTTTGTTAATCCATTCATACAATTAAATTGAAACCCTAACTGATCAATTCACAAAATGACAGTTGCTCCTGATCTCTCCCTGTTTTCCTGTAATCACCTCGATCCCTCCCATCCGCACCATTGCCGCCGCATACTTCTTTGCCCATACCGACCCGTATTTCGCATTCTCCACAACCCGTTTCCTAGTCAGGGGACTGTCGAACAGCGTCTGATCCGAGGTCAAAACCCCCTTGTGCTTGATCAAATTACCATAATACTTGTTGTCCAGCCGGGTTGGCGTCTGAACATCGTTCGCCACGATTGGATCGTCTGTGCGAGAAGCCGGGCACCTGGTCTTCAAGAACCCGGCGAATCTGGGGTCGAGAGAAGGGTCCTGATCGAATGTGGCGTTGAACCCAGAAAGCCTGTTGGAGAAGGAGGAACAGCGGGATACACCAATGGAGTGGGCCCCAGACAGCGTCACCATTTCATCAAGAGACAGCCCCTTTCGCTTGAAGTTGTCTCTCAGCTGAGTCGCTGTGAAGAATGGAGGAGGCAGATGCTGCAGCACTTCCGAGCTCAGAGAAACACGGCCGTCCCTTCGCCCGGAGGGGACTTCGTACCCGACGTAGCCGGCGATGAGGGAGCTATCTCTAGCAGCAAAGGCCAGAATGTCTGCACAAGACACGGTTTTCGGACACACGGCTTCGATCATGGCTTTTGCCTCGTCTATAACCTCGAATCCTCGGAGGCTTGGGAAATTTGCTACGTTGTCTTTCTCAGCAGCTGGCTTTCCAGGCACAGTGTCCAGCAGCAAAGAACCATCACAACCCTGGATTCACGCATATATAGTTAGCGACGGAGATAAATAATCTTAATTAATTTCTTCAGAATTAGGGCTATCACGAGTACATACCCTAACGAAGCAATCATGGAAATGCATCCTGATTAGGCCGGCGGCTAAGCCGGGATTCATAGATACAGCTTTGCTGACAGCTTCCCTGACAATGGTCTCAGCATGTGGGCATGTTTTAGCGTAAAATCCCACTCTCAGTTTACCTGATTTAGCCACCACGGAGCAGCAGGTAAGGCTCAGCAGCAGCAAAACCGCTGCAAACTTGAAAATCTTGATACTCATGTTATGAAGAAGCTAGCAAGGAGGAGAAGTATTTGATAGCACAATTAATTCAGATGATTAATTAGATTGAGGTTGACGGTATATATAGTAGGTAGTGAGATTTTCACAGCAGAAAACCAGCTTTGAACCAGTTGCATGGAACCGTGTCTACTTAGCTGTTCCTGATTAGTTTATTATATCTAAAGGTTGAAGAATTCTTGAGTAGAATCTGTCTGACTTTATTGGCAGACAAATAGTTTAAAAAGAAACCTTTCTACTTTTAACATGCTTCCCTCTCATTCTCCCACGGAATTGTTTTCTGCAATATTTCTAAAATTGGAATAAGGTCGATTAAATAGATTATTTGCAAGCTGTGTTAGACTGCAAAAGTTTAAACGTGTATGAAAGTTTCAAAGAAGAGGCTCATGAGGTAATCATGTTGGCCAATTGGAGATGTTAAAGGATATATATACATACGTTGTCTAGTTTTGCAAGCCTCCCAGTTGATTTTCTATAAAATACTAATGGACAGATGTGAATAAGTCAAGGTATCAATATTTCAATACTTATATATTAAGAGGAATTGAGTAAATAATAGGAATATGATAGCAACTTATTTGCCTGCAATCCGTACAATAAAATTATTTTCGAGCAGGTGTAAGGTCCTAAAAGAAAAAAAGAGTAAAAATATACATTTTAGGCGCTCCTAGAAAAAGAAAAGAAAAACGGAAAAAAGAGATACAAGATTTTGTGTATTTTCTTTAACGGTTTCTTCTCCATCCAAAAACCCTATTATATACGATATAATACATATAACTCGGGCTTCAGCTTACGCTAACAACTAAAAGGATATGATTTGGTAAAATCGAAATTGAGAATTTTAAACAATACCTAATAATATTCATAATAATATATCCTTTTGTAATAATTAATAGGGTGCAACCTTAACAGGTACGATATTTAATTTTTTATTTCCCTAAAAAAGTTATTAGTACATTGATTCTCTATGTTTATTTTATACTTTTTCCAGGTGAGAAAATTTCAATTTATACGTATTAATTGACTCGATTCAATATATGACTTTCAAGCTTACCGCGTTTTGAAAATAACCTTTATTTTTTCAATTTAATTTATTGTTTAGTTTCATGGGAACTCCTAAAGCTCGTTAAAATTGTAGATATGGCAGTCGGATGGTCTACGTAACAAATGAAATTTTGAGTGTCACAATCATCATTTTTAATTTTTGAAATTCTAATGAATTGGATATAAATTAAACAAAATTAAAAGTTATAGACATTATAAAAAAACTTGTGAAATTAGATGTGGCTAGAACCAAAGCTAACGGATAGAAAATAAACTTTTACCTTTTTCAAGAGTTTTTTTTTTTTTTTTACACTGTTGTACACATTTTTATTAAATTTCTATATGATTTTGTTAGTTTGATCCTAAATAATTATTTAACTTTTATAGCTTAGATTTTTAACTTTTACACGATTATTCACATGTACACAGTTAATTATTTTATTTTATTTCATTTTTGTAATCCTCTGTTAGGTTAGATTCATATATTTATACAGTATTCTTCATTTTATTTTAAGTTTTAATAAATATTTCAAAATATATAATACACAATATGTATATATATTATATAACCAAATGAACACAAAACTTGGATTGTAAATTCAGGATCACCCATAATTTACATAGAGATTTACAGTTTCCCGAGTTTATTTTCGCTAAACAAATGAATGCTTGATTTCATCATTAATGAAATCTTTCGAATCAATACTTCTCCATTTTGAGGGAGAAAACAAGAAATGGAAACATTGAATTAATCAGCAACACCCAAAAATAAAACAAACAAAGATTTCAAAAGAAATACGAATGAATCTTGCCATTCTGAATGGTGAATGTTTCATCAGTTGACAAGACGGCACTTCTTCCTGATCTCGCCCTGCTTCCCTGTCAGCACCTCAATGTTGCCCATACGCACCATCGCCGCCGCAAACTTCTTGGCCCACACGTCGCCGTACTGAGCATTGTCCAGAACCAGCTGCGAAGTCAGCGGGCTGGTCAGCAGGACCTGGTCCGATGTCAGGAGCCCCCGGTTGGCCTTCAACCCCACGTAGTACTTGTTGTCCAACGTATTCGGCGAGAGCGAGTCCAGGTTCACAGTGGGGTCCACGGTGGGGGGAGCGGTGGCGTTAACGGCCGGGCGAGGGCAAATCGTCTTCAAGAAAGCTGCGTAGTTGGGGTCCAGGGTGGGGTCCTGGGTCGGGTAGAGCCTGCTGGAGAAGGCGGAGCAATGGGAAACGCCGATGGAATGGGCGCCGGAGAGGGTGACCATTTCGTCGAGGGAGAGCCCCTTACGTGCGAAGTTGTCCCTGAGAGAGGTGGCGTTGAAGAATGGGGGCGGCAGGTGCTGGAGGGGCTCGTTAACCGAGGAGACCCGGCCGTCGCGGCGACCGGACGGGACCTGGTAGTTAATTTTGCCGAGCTTGCAGGCGCTGTCGCGAGCTGCGAAGGCAAGGATGTCGGCGCAGGAAACGGTTCCGGGGCACAGACGCTCGAGCTCGGTTTTAGCGGCGTCAATTATCTCGAAACCTCGGAGGCTGCCCTTGTTCGGGATGCTTTCCTTCTCGGAGTTGGGTCCGTCCAATAAGACAGAAGCATCACATCCCTGTAATGTAATGTAATGTAACGTAAGCATAGAATCAATTGGAAAGAGGAGCATGCATAGAAAAGGTTATAGATGCACGTGAAGTAGTGGTGATGATGATACGTACCCTGACGAAGCAGTCGTGGAAGTGGAGCCTGACAAGGCCAGCACCAAGGCCAGGGTTGTGAGACACGAACTTGTTCACGTACTTCTGGACAACAGCTTCAGCTTGGGGACATGAGTAACTGTAGAAGCCCACAGTGAGGGGTGCAGAAGACGCAGAAACGAACAAGATGGCCAGCAGAATCAATCCAATGGTTTCCAAATTTCTAGTGTTGGAAGCCATTGCGCAAGAAAAATGTTTTGCAGATGTGTTGAATTGATGTAAATGCTGTGGAGTGATTGGTTATAGATGGAAGGGGGGAGTGTATTTATAGGTGAATTTTGTTGGGGGTAGACGTGTGTAGATGTAAGCAAGTTGCTATATATATATATATATATGTATAATTTATAGAGTGATGAAAATGTCTGTCTTTCATTCCCTCCACTATCATATCTGATGTCATACACCAACCCTACTCTCCTTTCTAAAATTCCAGCAAGTATGTACCTTTCAGTTTACCTTTTCCAACATTTCTTTGTTATTCCTTAGATGCGACTAAGTACGGAGGTCAAACAAAATAAAAAAATAAAAAATAAAAACTGCACACTCATTCCATAAAACTGAATTATGTTTCAAAAATAGTTTTCGTGAAACATAGTTTTTGTTATAATAAATCAATGTCTCGTCTTATTATTGAGGTTGAAATTCTGATTTTTTTTTATTTCACTAGCATATAATATATGATTGACTACGTTAAATTGGCAAATAGAAGAAGTTGTAAAAGTACGAATTTTATGATGTTTAATAAGGTTGTACACTAATTTAATCAATCAAAAATAAAAGAAGTATACTTTTTCAAGAAACAAGACTTTTATTTAGGGACAAAGGAATCCATTATCATTTAATTAAGCTAAAATACGAGAGAACCAACATATTATAAGAGTTTTAAATTAGAAGTAGTAAGAAAATAAAAATGAAGATATAATTAAATTGTTAACTGAATGCAACAATCTGCCAACTATTATGTAGAATTTTCAGCAAATTAAAATATCTCAATTTGGAAAACTTTTTAATTTCCTACAACATGAATAAAATATTTGTTGACTTTTTTAGAGAGACGAAAGAATTATAATGAATATACATACAGGCAAACATCTTATAAGAGTGGGTGAATGGATTGGATAATGAAATATAGACAAGTTTGACTTGCCCTTACATGAGCTTACTTGCCTTTTTAGCAGAATTCAAGAACAATATGCAGGTATATACGATCTTTCAGACAAAGAGGAAGTTGAACCTCATAGTTAATTTATTGATTGTGTTGTAAACAAACATTCAAAGTGCTTCCATCGATCTATTCTATTTTATTGTTTCTAATACATGTCATGTATTAATTAATTATGTCATTATATACCTGTGGTGTGTAGTAATTATTTTAGAATACGAAATGAAATAAAAAACGTGAAGAGACTACCATTTTAGATGTGGGAGTTTTGTAATTGTTATAATATCTTGCAAGCTATGGCTTTTAAAATTTGTAACTTTGTTTGGTAGAAACTTTTACAAAATACTTTCAAACCATTGTTTGTATATAATCATTTGTATACTTGAAATTTTAGATTTAGTTAGTATGTTGATTAATTTTATTATTAAAGTATAAACAATATTTAGTATCTTACAAGAAATTTGAACATTCTATAAACTTCACAGGTGTTAGACTAACTAGTTTGATATTATTTCTTAATCCTTGTAATTAATGTATATTGTGTAGGCCTACTAGAGAAAAAAATTTGAATATAGCATGAGCATGAGTATGATTTTTTAAAATGTGATCAAGTTTATTTTATCTTATTTTATAACACATAAAATGTATCCATAAAATTGAAATATTAGATTATATATAGAATAAAATAATAAAATCCCAACTCAATTGACACTTGTGATGAAGTTTATGTTTATAATCAAATTAATGCATGATTTCATTAATCGTCGAGAAATCTTTTGAATCGATACTTCTCCACTTCGATGGAGAAAACAAGAAATGGAAACATAAAATTAATCAACAATAATACCAAGAAAAACAAAAATTGAAAGGAATATTTAAAAAAAAAATACGAATGAATCTGCAAATTGGATAGATCATCAGTTGACAAGACGGCACTTCTTCCTGATCTCGCCCTGCTTCCCTGTCAGCACCTCAATGTTGCCCATACGCACCATCGCCGCCGCAAACTTCTTGGCCCAAACGTCGCCGTACTGAGCATTGTTCAGAACCAGCTGCGAAGTCAGCGGGCTGGTCAGCAGGACCTGGTCCGATGTCAGGAGCCCCCGGTTGGCCTTCAACCCCACGTAGTACTTGTTGTCCAACGTATTCGGCGAGAGCGAGTCCAGGTTCACAGTGGGGTCCACGGTGGGGGGAGCGGTGGCGTTAACGGCCGGGCGAGGGCAAATCTTCTTCAAGAAAGCTGAGTAGTTGGGGTCCAGGGTGGGGTCCTGGGTCGGGTAGAGCCTGCTGGAGAAGGCGGAGCAATGGGAAACGCCGATGGAATGGGCGCCGGAGAGGGTGACCATTTCGTCGAGGGAGAGCCCCTTACGTGCGAAGTTGTCCCTGAGAGAGGTGGCGTTGAAGAATGGGGGCGGCAGGTGCTGGAGGGGCTCGTTAACCGAGGAGACCCGGCCATCGCGGCGGCCGGACGGGACCTGGTAATTAATTTTGCCAAGCTTGCAGGCGCTGTCGCGAGCTGCAAAGGCAAGGATGTCGGCGCAGGAAACGGTTCCTGGGCACAGACGCTCGAGCTCGGTTTTAGCGGCGTCGATGATCTCGAAACCACGGAGGCTGCCCTTGTTAGGGATGCTTTCCTTCTCGGAGTTGGGTCCGTCCAATAAGACAGAGGCATCACATCCCTGAAATGTATTGTAATGTCAGCATAGAATCAATTGGAAAAGAGAAGCATGCATGGAAAAGGTAATAGATGCATGGGAAGTAGTAGTGATGATGGTACGTACCCTGACGAAGCAGTCGTGGAAGTGGAGCCTGACAAGGCCAGCACCAAGGCCAGGGTTGTGAGACACGAACTTGTTGACGTACTTCTGGACAACAGCTTCAGCTTGGGGGCATGAGTATCTGTAAAAGCCCACAGTGAGGGGTGCAGAAGATGCAGAAACGAACAAGGTGGCCAGCAGAACCAATCCAATGGTTTCCAAATTTCTGGTGTTGGAAGCCATATTGTGCATGAAAGAGCTTTGCTTCCACTAACAGACGATTGATTGATTGAGATGGATGGTGTGGATTGATTGGTCATTGATCGGATGGAGAAGTGTATTTATAGCATAATTTTGTTGGGGTCCAAGGACGTGTGTGCATGTAAGCAACTTGCAATATTATATACTCATACAAATGTCTTAAGTCGTTCTATCCACTATCTTATGAGGCCATACAATTAACAACAATCCAATGGGCGCACGATATTAGAATAACTACGTTGTTTTTGCTTTATTTAATAATTTAATAAAAATTACTATAGCTTATTATAATTAAACCTCACTAATATTTTAGTAGAAGGCTGCCTTGTCATACTTGCATTGATTGTTGACTATCTTTTGATAAGATCATATGTCTTTGGATCCCAAACTCTTCCTAGCCCGTTTGTTCAAGTAATTTACTGTTCTTTTGTTTTGACTCATCTCAATATCACCCATTCAAAGTCAATCATTAGGGTCACATATATTCCATCTTCATAATAACTTTGTTATACTTAATGTCCTATAAGTAGGAATAATTTGAACACAATCTTTAACCCAAGTTGTAGTTTTTCACCATCCTTAGCAATTCTTGATATGACTTGTTTAACATGATTTGTCATGTTACGATGACTATTTACAATTATTTTACAAAAGTGCAGCTTTCGTTTACAAAAAGAATCATGTTTCAAAAATATTTTTATTCCTAAAATTAGTATTATTTTGAAAGTCAATATCTCATTTTAATAGGTAAAATAAAAAATTATATGACTAAATAAGTTAGCAATAAACGAAATCATATGAATCTTGACAAAGTTGTACATTTATTTAATTAATAAAAAATAAATATAAAAATGACTACTTAGAAACATCTTTTTTGGCAGTATGTTATTCTTCAGATTAAAAATTTCAGAGTTTAATATTTTAATTATAAAGTATTTAAATAAATAAATAAATAAATAAAGATAAGGTAAAACATTTTTTCAATTAACAAAAAAAAAAATTAAAGATAAGGTAAAACATTTTTTCAATTAACAAAAAAAAAAAAAAGGTCAAAAGGGACATGGGGGTTGGTGGGAGTGCCAACAAACGGGATTAGTGGAACAGCAAACCTTTTTCCAAAGTGATCTGTCTCAACTTGGTCGAACATAGAACAAAAATGAGGAGAGACAAGAGTCCCGGACTCAAGATTCTCTGGATATGGACCTTCGGAACTGCGGCTGGTACTGTTCTCTCTCTCTCTCTCTCTCTATCTCTATCTCTATCTCTTATCCTCTTATACATTCATCTTAATTTGTTTATACATACATAAACATCTTCCTTGATTTGTGTCCCGGTGAAACACAGTTCTGGTGACGAGTGTTATGAGGACAAGAATGAGAGACATGGATCAGCTCGTTAACACCCAAGGCGAAGACCCACATGTTGCCGGAATTATTTCCGACGGCAATGGCTCCCCGGAATCCGTTCAAGTCATCGAAGAGGAGAAACCTTGACTGATGAAAGAAACGATATAAAGTGGCAGTCTTTTTTCTCTTTTTGCACACCATGTGTTTGATAAATAGCCTGAATGGCTAGAATTTTTTAATGGTGAAGCTCGGGCTTCTCTTGGTTTCATCTACTTATGTTAACACAATCTTTCTAAGTCTCTTGTCCCTTTATATGCCCGTAATTTCTGAATGATTCTTCATTCACACACATCAGAGTACAAAAGTTCAAAACATTTTAGTGTTGGGGCTAGAAGTTCCTCAATCCTAAAAATTCTTGTTTGTATAACTAATAAGAGAAATAATGTGCAATACTTTTTAAAATCAATATGCAGGAAACTATGTTAAAAACCCACTTCTTTGAGTCCCAACGACAACCATCCTTGCGCAGCGCCCCGTTGGTTGGCTCTACAACAAGTATTGTAACTGAGTCGAGTCATATACAGATATCATCTGTGATTATATACAAATTGTGTGAATACACAAAAAACGGATTATTCTATGAGATCGGAACACCAAAGTTAAGTTGTATTATTGCTTTTTAGGAGTTAGAAGAAGCAGTAATTGGTGTCATTTCTATGGTTGCCTTTTGTTTGAGGTTAGTTTCTCAAGAAGAAGAGCTGGAGGGGGGCTGAAGGGTGAGCAGAAACCAAACAGAACTTGGAACTGGGCTACCCAGGAGAGTTAACCTTTTTAATCTGGGCTATTATACTGATGGTGGATCATAATTCGGCCCATTTCATGATGTCAAGGTCCAGGATCTGTGGACTGTGGCAAATGGTAATTTGAATTATATAATCTGGGCTCCTCTCATAAAAGTAAAAGGGTTCTTTTTTCATGTGGAGCCCACAAGACCACTAAAACAAAAAAGTAAGTCTACTTCCTTTTCAACACTTGTCCTCTGCGCTTCGGCAGTCGTACTTTCCTTTCTCAACGTTGCCATGAATTCATTTGTTCATTATTTGTAATAAATTTCGGTTCCTCCTATATATATTTATTTCCTCTCGCTTTTTACATTGAACAATTTGCAGCCACCCTAATTTTCCTCTCTTTCTGTATAAACTTTTTTCTCTTCGCTTCGCGTGAGTCTCTTAAGACTCTGCCCCATCTTTGAATCGCCTAAATTCGGTTTATGAGGTAGTTACTTCAACTTCAGATCCAGTTCGTTTTTACTTCTCTTGAGATTTATTGTTCTCTGGTGATTTTCTTTTAATTTTCTTCTGGTTTGCATACTCAGATCTGCCCTTGTTTTTCTATTACTTTTTTATATAAAAAAATAGATGTGTTATTAGTAGTATCATTTGTCTATTGCCTGGGGTGAGTTTGGTTCGATCTTGTTAATTATGGAAATTAGTTTTGCTTTTATTTTTCTTGATTTATTTAGGTAAAGGTGTTCCTTTCTTTTAGTTTTGTACTTTTTGCTTGTTCTAGGTGGTAATCTGTGTCTCGAGATCTGGAATGAGGGATCTTTTATTTTTATTTTTATTTTATTTTAGCATTGTACTCTTGTTTTTTATGTGCCAGATTTCCTGATTCTCGTTCTTTATTGTTTGTTTGTTTCCATTGCAGCTCGAAGGAGAAACCCACTCTCGGGTGAGTCTCTTGCACTTTTCTGATGCTTGTATTATCTAGATATGTGTAAAATCCGGTTTCTACTTCATTTTCAGCTCTCTCTTATTTATAATTTTTAAGATCATGTAGAAGTTGTTAACTTTTGAGTTTCAAAGCAGCTCATGCGACTTTTTTTGTTTATGCCTTTCGTTTTAAGTGTTAATGTCTCTTGAAGTAAACATTCTTTCCCAGAAACTGAACCTGTTAATTATTTGATATCATTCTCATCGGCTTCCTCAGCTTTTATATTAACGTGCATTTTTTTTCTCAATAATTTTGTACAGTGGTACGCGGATTAAGACCCGCAAAAGGAATATTGCTGAGCCGCTGGACCCTGCAGCATTTTCGGATGCAGTGGTCCAGATTTATTTGGATAATGCTGGTGATCTGGTACTTATATGCTCTCATATCTAAATTTTACAGATTAATTCTGGCTTGATTGTGTTCTTCTTGATGCATCCATGACCAAGTGTCTCTGTGCACAAGCTTTGCATGTAGGAAGTTTCATGTGTCAAGTGATGTAAATGTCTTGTTATGCAGGAACTTGTCGCAAGGAGCATTGAATCTTCAAACCTTAATTTCTCAAGATACGGTGACACCTTTTTTGAGGTAGGTTTCTGAGGATTTTGTCTGCTGGATATGTTATATTGGTAATTACGAAAGTAGACGCATATTACTGGATTGATTGTGCTTTATTTTTTTTTTTTTTGTGTCATATGAAATATGTGTAAATTGATTTGTCTTTGTCATGCAAATTATCTAACCATGCTTGCAAACATTCAAGTCAATTTCAGCGGTCAAGAATCAAAGCATTGAAATACACCTGCAGTTTGCTGGTGTTATCAATTAATAGAATGTGGTGCATTGTTTTCAAAATATTTATGAAGCATAGGCACTGTTCTCTTTTTCCCTTCTAGTTTCAGGTTTTGCCTGGCACTGTGTTGGTTTCTATAATGCCTTGGACAGTTTAATTATAAACCATTTTTTCATTCTGTGTTTATCACTCATTTGATGATACATTCCCCAAAACACTGCAAAAAACCTGCATATATGGTATGGACTTCTAGTCTCAGGGTTAATTTACATGTTTTGTTCTTCCTGCATCACATGTTCGGTTAATTGGCGAATATTATGTTAGAGAAATTATATTTAAGCTTTGTTTGGTGAACATTGTCTTATATGTTTCTGTTGCCCATATTGTTGCTTTTTTGGGTTGAACTTGTTGTTTCATGAATACAGGTGGTCTTCAGAGGGGTCCGTACACAACCTGGCACTATCAAACTTGATGAGGGGGAGCGTCACCCTTACGCTATAATTGAGTGTGAACCTAAGCGTGAAGTCATTTTGCCATATGTGATATATATACAGAAACTTTTGAGGAGAAGGCCTTTTCTCATAAAGAATCTTGAAAATGTTATGCAAAAATTCTTGCAGTCTTTGGAACTATTTGAAGAGGATGAAAGAAAGAAGCTTGCTATTTTCACTGCACTTGCTTTTTCCCAGAAGTTGTCTGGCCTCCCACCTGAGACTGTTTTCCAGCCATTGCTTAAGGATAACCTTGTTGCCAAAGGGCTAGTTCTCTCATTTATCACTGATTTCTTCAAGGAATATCTGGTTGATAATAGCCTTGATGACCTCATTGCAATTCTGAAGCGAGCTAAAATGGAGGACAATCTTCTGGACTTTTTCCCATCTTCAAAGAGATCACCTGAAGCTCTGGCTGAACATTTTACGTAAGCCAGCCCCTGAACCCCCCACTTCGAAGAAAAAAATTGGCAGGAAATTCGATTGAAAGAACAAAACAGTTTTGTGAATATCACCTAGATTGTGCCACTGCGCCATTGATTGCTCTTTCATTTTATGCCTTTTATTTTCTGTTTTACTATTGCATGATGCCTGATAGGTCCCTTGTTCTTTTTGTTATATGATTCTAGATTCAATATATCATTCTATTACATACATGGCTTGTCATTGAAAGATTAAGTTCTGATTAAAGAAATTTGTTTTAATTGGGTGTTGGGACATGCTAGGCAGATATTGAAAGGTAAAGTTTCTGAACCTTCCGTAGGTTTATGTTGAATTGTTCAGCTTGACAGTATTAATATACTATGCTAACTTTAGAATCTACTTGAATTTGTTTTCTCTGTATGACCGACAGGAAAAATATAGCTGCCTGTTGCTTTTGGTCAATGGAGTACAACCAAATATTTTTATAATAAATGCCATGATTGAGCATTCAGCATTGTAAAATGTGTGGAGTTCCACTTTCTGGAGAATTTTGCCTGTTTTCCACTATCATGTTGAGAGTGTAAAAACTGTCATTCGAATTTTAGGGTAACAAAATTCTTCTGGGTAACAAAGATCACAACAAAATGGAAGTAGTCATTGTGTGGTGCTATTAATTGTCAAATGAAGTCATCTCTAGATGAAATTATCTTTTCTAACATTTCGTCGTTCTGGATTTATTTTGTATTCTTATCATTTGTCTATAGTTGATTGCTGTCACAAGTTTTGAATCAACAGTATTGTGACAATGTGAACATTGCACTTCATTATACCATTGAGCAGAAAATTCTTTGAATATTGTTTTTTTCTTATCGGTGTATTTGCTGTTCTCTTTCTAATCTGAATTCGTTAACATTTGAATTATTTTTATATCTCAGCAAGGAAGGGCTTCAACAATTGGTTCAGTACAATGAGAAGAAGATATTCGAGGTCAGGCTTAAGGAGATGAAAACTGCACTTACAAGTCAGATAGCAGAAGAAGCTGATGTAGGTGAAGTGATAGAAACAGTCAAACAGCATGTTAAAGATGCTAAATTTCCTGATATTGAGGTTGTGCGGATTCTTTGGGATGTCCTTATGGATGCAGTGCATTGGTCTGGGAAAAATCAGCAGCAGAATGCTAATTCTGCTCTGCGCCAGGTATAATTTAATCCATACGCAATTTTATGCTACTCAGTTTTAGTCTGATGCATTGAAGCACCCTTTTTGTACAGCTTTCAGCTGCTTGAATATTTAAAATCATCTCTAGATGCATTGCTACACGGAAGTTAAAAATTGCATGTTTGTAAGAGTGCAGTTTTTTTATTAGTAATGATAGTTAGAATTATACCATGTGATTCTCTGATAGCCAACACGAATTATGGATATTTAGAAACTGAGCGAAATTTGAAACATTCTTTTCATCCCTTGTGCCTATTTGTTGTTGTGGATGTAAAAGATTTGGTTTAATGCAAAGTGTAGTTAACTAATCATCTGCACAACACAATGACTTATTAGGGGGTTGTCTGTTTTTATATCCAGGTAAAGACGTGGGCGGAGTTGCTTAACGCCTTCTGCACCACTGGGAAGCTGGAACTTGAACTGATGTACAAAGTTCAGATCCAGTGCTATGAGGATGCTAAACTGATGAAGCTGTTTCCTGAAATAATAAGGTCACTTTATGATCAGGATGTTCTGGCAGAAGACACCATTCTTCACTGGTTCCGAAAAGGAACAAACCCCAAGGGCAGGTATGCTGTTTTCTCATGTTCCTTGAAGGAACAAGCTCCAATGTTGCAGTAAACATACAATAGGTTGTTGGTTATGTTAATTGTCGTCTAAATTTAGTCAATAATGGGCGGATGTGTGTGGGTGTTGCAGGCAAACATTTGTGAAGTCGTTGGAGCCATTTGTGAAATGGCTGGAAGAGGCAGAGGAAGAAGAATAAGTAATCTGATTATATTTATATACCTTGTGCCCTGCCTGGTTGGATGGCATATTTATGTACCCTACCCTTTAAATGGGATTTGGAACTCTGGGTTTGGTAGTATTGTTGTGTTGGTGGAAGAAAGCTGTCTAATGTTGTTTTTATATTATGGGAATGGGATGTTTGTCATAATATTTATGCCATGGATGTTTATCTTACTATTATTAATTTTTGTTTTGGGTTTCTTCTTCTCTTTTTGTTATATTTTATTATGAATAGAAGAAATAACAGAATTAATTAAGGTTTAAATAGATTTGAATATTTATAGTTTTGTGGAGGAATATTCATATTATTGGCCTCAAGTATTAAATTTATAGTTTTGTGGAGGAATATTCATATTATTGGCCTCAAGTATTGATAAATTCTTCACTCCATCCTGTGCTCTCTGCTATAATAGCTTAATTACTGCCCTTCTGCAGGCTGCACCCACACTAGACATCATCTTTTACTCAACTCTGTTTGGAACAAATTTACATCATCCATTCATATTCTTATTCCACCAATGTAATTAATTCAAATCAAACAGTTACATATGAAGAGTTAGCGATCATTAATGATTTACACACATACATCCATTAATGATTCATGGGTTGGGTATTGCGATCCCAGGAACCAAGAAAAGATCAACAGCCGCCCTCAATTTGAATCATACATACAGTATGGGTCCTGACAAAATAAACCAAGCAGCAGTATGGCCCCCCTGGTGAAGAATGAAAGCACGCAGGCTGCACCAGGATCTGCCTCGACCTTGTGCATTGCACCCGCTTCCTGTTTGAAGGTGTAGGAGCGCTGAAGATCATCAAATGGACGACAAGGATCACATTGATGCTTTCAATGACCAACTCGCCGGATGCATTCATCTATCATAATGTGTATTTGGTTTATTTACACTACTACTGTCGCCTTCTCTGTTATTTTGTTTGCTTGGAGGACTGTTATGCAGTTGTCCACATTACATGAGATCTTCTATTTTATTTTTCCATTTCACACAATAACAATTACAGCTAAACCACATGTATTAAATAACATCAATAAGTAACACAACATGTATTACAAATAATGAAGCATCAAATGGAATAAATTATCCAAACTGAATACCTCATTGTATCGGGTTGTTTTAAGAATGAAGAGAAGAGAACATCAGAAACCTACTGATTTTCCCATACAAACAGATCAACTGGCAAAAAGAATTCATCTTTTGCTGTAAACAGATTCAGTAAATGGAACACCGGATCAATTGGGAATGGCCGATTGTGATAATTATGAGGCTCTCCGTCA
Organism: Caryopteris x clandonensis; assembly: GCA_028749325.2. Taxonomy (NCBI): domain Eukaryota; kingdom Viridiplantae; phylum Streptophyta; class Magnoliopsida; order Lamiales; family Lamiaceae; genus Caryopteris; species Caryopteris x clandonensis. Next base: position 4,324,480 of record JAPYKT020000027.1, on the reverse strand, counting down.
ACTACATGGTTTTGGTTGTGGTTGCGATCGGTCTAGATGCACCCATCAATTCAACCAGATATAAGGTTTTATCAACCATAACCTCTGTTTTATCATGATGCATCTTTAACTAAAGTTATGTAGATGATGATGAGTGAAATCAACCATAAACAAAACGAAGATAAAATTTATCGACCAAATATAGTAGCAGTTGAACGGAAAAGAAGATGCTTTCATTATCACAAATTATTATCACCATAATAATGCAAAATACAGATCAAATAAAATTTTCAGGGACCTACAATACAAAAAACAAACACTGGCAAAAAGGAAAAGGAAAAATATCCAAGGAAAAAGACGGAGAGCTGGATGCATAAAAACTCCAATTTCATCCAAGACAAAGAGAAGGATGACTGCTCCCAGACCCCTCTAATATTAGCTGGGTCCACGTCTCCCATCCACAATATAAATATACATATACATATATGTGTGTATATATATATGCCTACTAATTCTAACCATAACTCCCTTACCCCAAAAAGAATGAAAAGTCAGTTAATTACGACAGAAAACTGAGATGCAAGCCATACATTATGGTCTGGTCTTTCATTTTCTTGCCTTTTTCTCTTCAACTGCTTTGATGTCGTCTTTGCCTGGCACAAACCTTGGCAAGGTCAAGAGTGTGTTCACACGCGAGACTCCTTCAAGAGCAGACCATTCTTGTCCGACTTCCATATTCATCTGTTCATAGTCCGACCCATCCTCATTAGCTTCTGAAACTTCTTCATTTCCTTCTTCAATGGTCTCACCCCCACCCCTAACCGTACCAGAATGGTTCAATCCAGTTGCACCCGTACCAACAGCTACCTCCTCGGGTGAGGGAATATTCTCTTTGGATTTCGTGGTTGAAACAATGGACTCGTTTGAGTCGAGGAAAAGGCAAACCACAGCACAGTCATCAACTTTAGAAGTTGGGTATTTGGACCTCCAAGCCCGTACTGCTGATTCCACCAGGGTTCGAGCTGCATTCGACCGTGAGGGGCAAGAACCCACGATGTCCACCACGTCCTTGTTGGAGAGCACATCCCATATCTGCAAGAGACACTTTTACTGCATCATACTAGAAAATATGGAAAGAAAAAAAAAATTGTAGCAGCTGATGATACCCCATCTGTGGCTAAAACAATGAACTCGTCCTTATCAGTAATGCGTCTGTAAGAAACTTCAGGGACGGAGATAAGACCAAACTCCTTGAGACAGAAATCGCCAAAGGCACGTGCCATTGCAAGGCCAGGAGAGTCATTGTTTGGTAGCCACACTCTTGCAACCTCTGGTTCATCATGAAGGGCAAACACACGTCCTTTAGATTTGCGAATCCTCTCTGCTTCCGCTGCAGGGCAAGACAATGTACAATTAAGAAAGTGAAAGTTAACAAAAGAACTGAACTATAATTAGATTTAGTCAGCATTCTACATCATGAATTAGAGAGCATCAAAGTAGATACCCCTTAACTGTGAGATGTAAACTTCCAGACAGGCAGCACAGCCATAGTTATCGAATTAAGTAAGTAATTCTAGCACTCATGACTCTTCCACCGACCATGTTAAGCTTAACTTGAAATGTAACCCACAGCTGCATTGGCTAATTCCAAAAATTTATAGGTACACAGAATGTTTTACTTTGTGGCCTGTTCTCATGGCGATAAAATCCTGACTATAGTTTTAGAAGTTGCCACATAATTATGTCACAGTACTCCACATAAATGCATCACAAGGTCCAATTAACAACAAAAAAAATGATAACGTGAAATATCCAATGCCAAAGTTCACGGAGAGTATGCAACATGTTTATAGTATCACACAGGCTCCAAAAAAAAAAAAGGGCAAAAGGCAAGGGCAACTGACAGAAGAACATGTCAATTAAATAATATCAACCTAATACACCATATCACTATGAGCTTTGTTATTGCAACTATGCTAATTAGCTGTTCAGGAGAGAGAAGATCTGCACCTGGAAGATTAGGTTTGAGATCCACAGTCAACTGGACAGGAGTAAGTGAATTACTTTCATCTCTAGTAGCCAATACAGCTCTCGAGTCACCAACATTTCCAATTACAAGATCTTGACCCTGCACAAAATTATCAAGGGAAACATTGAGTACAACAAGTATATCACAAACCACCATTTTGTAACTTCCGCACTGTACCTGTTTCACCAGAGTCACAGCTGTTGTTCCACTGCAGAAGCAATCAATATTTGGATACATTCTCAACTCCCTGTCCATGACCTTAAAAGCTTTTAGAAAAGACTCCTTCAATGTCTGGAATATCTCTGGCTGCTTTCCAGTTTCTTCAACATCCATGGAAGCTCTAGCTTCCTCATCAGCCGACAAGAAGGATGTATCTTCTGAGCACAAACTAGCTGCAGTATTTAAACTGACCTCCCTAAGAACCTCATCACTCTTTATATTGACTTCCCAGTGTGCACTCAGTTTCAGAGGAAGAGAATCTCTAACTCGCTTCGCAACCATATGACCGTAAGGACCATGGCCATCGAAAACCCCACAAAAGACTGTGTCTGTTCTCGAACCAAAGTTCTGGGTTTTCCATTGCAAGAAAAATCAGTTAAGAATGTCTGTGTAACAAAACTAACATAGTAACATGGGCTCTGAGGTTATAGGAAGTTCAGTATATAACGTAACCAAATATCATTCCTGGTAGCTGGATACATTGTTGGACAAAAGAAAGATTGATGCTATGCATATTTTACCATGAATGATGATAAATAACAGATCAGAAGTTCCAAATATTATAATAGGTTTGATTAAGTCATTTTATTAACATCAGCTCTCTAACAAATACATTCGCATATGGTACATTAAAGTAAGGCTGCCTAAAAAAAGACCATATCAACAGAAAAAACAATGATGTGGGCTGCATCTAATGCGTAAATTAGTAGTTTTCACTTTTCAGGCCATATCAACAGATAAACAATGAAATGTGCTTAATCTACTACGTGAATTAGTAGCTTTCACGTTAAATCATTTAGTAATTATTTTTCTCATCAGATTAAGAAACCACATCAGGAAGAAGAGAGAAGGAAACTAACCTCCCAAACAATCATGGCATCTTGATTGGTCCCTTTCTTGCCCTGCTGGGTAAAAAGTGAAGCAATCTCACTATAGCCATTCACGAACATGCGCCCAGGAGTCCTATGCAGTTGTTCCTCCCTCCTGTAGTCGAATGATGAATTTCGAGACCCAAGCCTCCTTCTTGAGCCCTTCCTCTTTCTAATCCCCATTGGAGAACCGGGCCTCGGGCTCCTGCTTTCATTGGACAAGCAGGAACCCATTCTGAGGGCCCGGATTACATTCAGGATGCACTCCAGACCAGCCAGACAGTAAGTACCCCTATTTTCCGTATTTGGATCCGTCACGAAATTCGAAAAGAGATCCTTCTGAAAGTTCTTTCAATCCTCAGATATTCACTATTGCACCCAGAGATAAACTACTCCATTGTATGTCATTCCGAGCAAGAAAATCACTTGACACACAGTCAATAATGTTTTTCAGTTTCTGAAGAAGGATCTATCAACAGCCCTTTCGAATTGAGTAATTAACTGTCCAATTTATCCAGAAAGCACGCCCTTGCAATTGGCAAATTCTCTCTTATCTTCACAACAGGCTCAAATAATAATATCCCAAGCTATAAGAGAAATGAATTTCAACTACCCTTATCCCTAACAGGACCCTATTAATTATTAAGTATAGATGCAAAAAACACATTAATATACACTATATTTTCCTTATCCTTCTCCTATAAATAATAATAATGATGAGCAAAAGCCAAAAAGGGTACACACCAGTGGAAAAAGAACAGATCTGTGAGAATAACTACGCCCTTTTCCACAATATCTAGAACCAAAAAGAAAAGAAAAAGTAGAAAAATCCTAGATACACACTTGATTGCTTATAGAAACCAATATTAGCAAACAAACATAATTGAAGATCAAAACCCACTTTGCATAAGCCTTAAAGAGCCAGAATCTCCAATCAATTTAAAGCAAGGAACCAAAAAAAAAAAAAAAACAAATCTTGGAGCCCAGCAGATCAAACCCAAAAAATTGCTCACTCCAGATGAAATGAGCTCTGGAATCAGTAATACACCCCCGAGCTCTGTTATTTTAATCCAAATAATTGGTCAAAATCAACATAGGAAAACACAAGGCGATGCCTTTGACACGGAAAATGAATGAGAGAGAGGGAAAGATATTTAGTGGCAATAAAAGAGGAACCCGCTGTAAGGAAGCGAAAAAATATATATAAAAAGAAAAAAGTAAAGGTGGAAACGACCGGGATCGCAAAAAAGCCGCCGCTACGACTTTTTACTACAGAAAAATATTTCAGTCAGAGAGAGAGAAAGAAAAGAAAGAGAGGGACAGGAATGTGGGAAAGTTGTGAAACGTCCTAGACCGTCTCCGTCATTTTCAACGTCTTGGGATATATATATATATATATATTGAAAACACACACACACACACACACACACAGAGGCCACAGCACAGATTTATGCGGAGCTGTAGGCCCATAATCTGCAATGACATTGTGAAAATACAATGTATTATCCATAAATGTACTTATTTTCGGATAAGTGTCTGCGCATGATGGATAAGAACACACAATCATTACAACATAAATTGATTGATTTAAGTTAGTTTAACTGAATACTTTAAAAAATCTTAGGAAAAATAAATGTCGGCTGGGAAAAAGAGTTGGCTTTTATTGATGGTCATTTTTTAATTTCTCATACAAATTATTAATTTGTAGAAAATGGCGTATACCTCCTATTACCCAGGCAGAGAGAGACGCAAAGACAATCTTTTCTTTCCCTCATTGCTTTTCAATTTTCATTTAATAAATTAATAATTTTTCATACTTATTAATCAAAGCAGAAAACTAATTATTGTCTCCCCTTCTTCCTTCAATCATGAATTCATATACATTAAAAATTAAATATATAAATAATCATGGCTGCCCCTCACATCTGCCCAACTTCTCCCATCCATGTAAAACATATCTATGTTTCCAATATATACAAAATAACTCATTTTGGCCGACCTGTTTTGAGCTTCAAATTCCAAAAAAAATATCTCTTGAAAGAAACATAAATATTGGAAAGGGTAGAATAGTAATTTGAGAGAGCATAGATTTTGCATGTGATGACAGGCAATGGTGTTCCCTGGGGCCACGTCATTCCACTAATATTCCCATCCACATTAATAATATTTAATAAAACATATATACATATTATACTTGCATTTTTTGTATTATTATTTTTTTAATTTATTCATATTTGTCTCAATGAATGAGAGCCTGCTAATACAATAAGGCAAGTTCCCAAAATTGGTTGATGACAATCTTCATTGCAATTTCCTAACCCCACTCTCCACTTTCTTGCTGTCTGCATTTGATGCAGAATCCGCCATAAACTCGGATCTCAACTGCATTAGCAGCCTCCCAAGATAGTTCAGCCCTTCTCCATCTCGACCTCCACCCCAGAACAGATCGTGTGGTGAAGCTTCTACGAGAACAGATCCAACAGTCGACAGTAGCATCGACTTCAACTCAGGATATGTCGAGAATTTACACTTTAAGGCTCTATACATGACGTCGATCTTCACAGATTCCCAGTCTGCCCTCACCTGCATGTACAAAACACCACATTTCACACAGTCGCTGCTGATCAACATTAGCCTTCCTAAAGTTTCATCATTTTAATCGCAAGAATGTCCTACATTAAGATGTAACATCTTATAGGCTCTAAAAATAGCTTATAAGATGTTTTAAATAAGCTTAGTCAAACAACTTCTAAGCCGACAGCACCAAATTCCATAGACGCGTATAAGTAACATGAATCCAAAAGTCATACCAAATCTGGGCGCTGCCTCTGTGTTCTCCTTCCTATGCGTGCTGCTTCCTCAGGGCTTTTTGCATCTTTTATTTCTTTCAAACAGTCATTTGCAACAGGATCATCCACCCCAACAAACTTATGAGCCTGCAACACTATAGAAGTTTAGAAACATCTAGATAAAACAAGTATTAGCAAAATCAACAAAAGTAGACCAAAAAAGGAACCTGGTAGTAGTGCTCCACACTGGGCCAGCTGGAACAATCTCCATTTTCACCAGGCATTTCAATTGGATGCAACGAGAAGTTTGAAAATGCACCATAAGGATCCCATGTTTTATAGAAAAAGATGATGCTTGCTTCATACGGAGAAACTGTAGGATCAATAGCAGAAGTTTCATCAACTGATGGAATCACAGGTGTCAAGTCAGGCACGGGCTGAAGAAATCCACTTACAAGCATATCAGGACCAACCTGCAATAGGATGGCAGAAGTATCAAATCATTGGTGCAGTCTCAACTAGGAGATTGTTGGAGCTACAAACATGCTACCATATAAATTCAAGAAAGCAACTGAAAAGATACTGTTGACAGCATATCTGAAATATTCAAACCTGCTCATAGCGTACATCAATTAATTCCAGTGCTTGAGACATCTCCACCATCCCAAGTTCTCCAACAGGAGATGGTGCATTTTTCCCACCAATAATTTTAGGGGCAACAAATGCATGTACCTGCAGCAACATAGAACATGTGCAAGTAGATAGTCAAAGAGAAGGAGAGAGAGAGAGAAGTAATCCCACTATAAATCGTCAAATAACCTAAGCAAAGTCAGGAAACAGACAAGAGAAGGAACTGAGCAATTGTTTAGTTTCTTAATGCTGGTCCACAGAATAGAAGAGTTTCACTTGTAATGTCTGATGGAGCAAAAACATTTGATGGAATAGCTCCACATATACCCGGACGCACCTTGTGTATGACACCAGAAGAAATGGCAGATGCAGCTAATGTACCTCCACATTCCCACAAAACCGAAAGACATCCACGATCACACAAGTATTCCATTACGACTTTGGGGTTTAAAATTTCGAACTCAACCACTTCAACACCCTTCGAAGCAAGAAACTTCTGGAAACTTCTTCTAGCGCCTCTCTGTGTTGCAACCATGGTGGGAACCTCAGTAACATCCCACAAATGTGCCACCTCAGGAAGATCAAGAGATGTCGACATTACAATCCGTTGGGGTAAATGCCCACCTCCATGTCTTGCCGTTAGACGTGGATCTACATTTCAAAGTACAGTTAGAATAGTATCTGACCGATACCAGTATCATCAAATACATACAAAAGTAACAGCCATTAAAGACTCATACTATCTTGGCGTACAGTGTTTCCTCCTACAATGACGGCATCACTCCTGCCCCGCAATTCAAAGACTCGGGTTCTTGACTTTTTGCTGCTTATCCATGATGCATGTCCACTACTTGCAGCAATTTTTCCTGCATTTATACATGCACAGAACAAAAATTGCATCAATTAACTTTGATGGTTATTGGTATAATGAAATAGTTAGTGGCATTTTAAAATAGGAGATGAATAGATAAAGCCAAAAAAATAACTACCCCGTACTGACCATCAAGGGTCATAGCGTATTTGAGAACAGAGAATGGAACTCGACAAGCAGTTCTATACAGTAAAGGAGCATTCACAAGAAGACAAGACTTCAGACTTTCCTACAGGCCAAAGTCAAAAATGGAATAAGTAAAAATGCATTCTATGATATTTATGAAGAGCACAAGTTCTAGCCAAAGAAAATCAGCTGAGCATGAAAGAAATGAAGCAAAGCATGATAGTATTGCATCTTCACAGTTAAGCTCAAACATCTACTTCGGCAGTCTGAACATAAGATTAATTTATTTGAACTTAAAGAGATATGCAAGTTTATGTCTTGAATGCATTACCTCCATAGTTTTACATTGGAGATCCTCACCAAGAACATCAACCAGCATTCCTTCACTTCTAAGAGCATGAACAGCCTTGCCCCGTAGATGTTGCAAAGGATGCCTGATCCCAATTACAACTCTGGTGATTCCAGCCTGAATATATGTAAGAACGGGAAGTTTTAGTTTGAAAATCAAGGTGGACGTCACACGTAGTTAATCAATCAAAGAAATAATCTGGCACAACATAAGAAGAGCATGATTAATAAGAAGAAGCTGTGAATTCAAACAACCATTTGTCAATGCAAATAATATAGCAGTGTGTGGAGCGGTTTGAGGCTCAATTATGGGTCAAAAGGGGGATGGTATTTCAAGTCTGTGCATTGAGCCAAGTCTAGTTACAATAGGAATCAAACAATTTTCTAGTATCCCCAAAATAATAGTAACTCACACTTCTTAAACAAAGGCTACAGCTTTTAAGCAATGTAATCCAATAAATTTACTATTAGAACTTCATAAAAGTGCTGTCATCAAAAAGAAGGGTCCAAAGTGACAATGCAGAAACACACACACACACACACAAAGAGCCTTTCCCACAAAATTTAAAACCAAGTTCATAGTATAAAAGATCAACATTGTTGTTCAAAGTTCCATAGTTTCAGTAGAGATTCAAGCGAGCAATGATTCAAGCAAACCACACTTAAAGTAGTGCTGAAGCAAAATAATGTCATTTCCAAACACCATGTGCAAAACACAAAAGTCACTGGAGAGCAGTTTACCCGAATCAGGGCAGAGACCGCATTTTGGTCGCTGAGGCAGTGATTGGGCTCCATGTTAAGATAAGCTGTGGCGCCACGACAGCGTTCTCCGGCGGCCTCCACCGCCTGAAGCTCCGCCGGGGTGGTGCCCTGCGCGTACAAATATCCTTCGCCGACCACCACCTTTTCTCCACTACCTGAACTTGTGGCAATGACGCAACCAAAGTTCGGGTGCGGCGCCGTGAACCCAGCAGATTTGTCCGCTAACTCGGCGGCGCGTGTGATGTAGGCGGCGTCGAAGGCAAGTGATGATGGTGGTGAGGTGGACGTGAGAGTTGCCCTGCAGGTAAAGGAAGAAGGGATCTTCACTGGTGCCAGTAAGAACGCCATTAGATCTGGCGCCAATTGGGCTGCCGGGGCGGCGGTTTTAACCTTTAGATTCCTGACTTATCTTCCTAAAGTCGCCGGAGAAGTCTGTGGGTAGTTCTATTGAACTTTCAAGAAAGGGGGAAGTTTGGGATAACAGTTGGCAAACGATAAGTTTGTTCCAATTGCAGAAAGTATGGTAAATACCATAAATTTTGATTTCAAAAATATAAATAAGCAAAAATAAAAGTTATCTTTTTTTTCTGCAAAATAAAAAATATAATTTTCAAGACTATAATTTCTCTAATTTAAGTAAATAAATATATATAATTATATTTATTTGTTGTTTTAATTTATTTAATTATATATAATTTAGTTGTAAAATTTTCATTTAATTTTTTTTAATCATTAAAACGAGATATTAAACTTTGAAACATGATATTAACTAAACATATAGCAGAAATCATATAGCTCAACGTGATCAAACGCACAACGAAAGATTAAATACAACATAAACCCAGAGCAACTTCATAAATGAAGCCTCTATGGAGTAAGATACAGAGTGAAATGTGTAATTGTTTCCAATCCATCAGTTGTATGCTGATCTACATGAGGGAGAGTCTCTATAGTTGCATGCCCTTTCGCGTTGTCGAATTTTCCGGTGCCTCCGACGATGGCTATATGCGATATCGGAGTCGCCGTCCTGTGAACTCCGAAGAAGCTAATAGTGTCCTCAGTCTCATGTTCGCCGCCGTGGAACAATGCCGTCAGCGCCAGCGAGTGGCTGCTGCCATCGGTGGAGCTGACAATGTAAAAGCCTTGGACTTTTCCAAGAACAGCGGACCCCAGCTCGTGCCCTTCCGTTATCTCATTGTCGACCACCGTTACTGACCCAAACATGAGCTGCTGGAGGGTCAGGCCCTGAGGGAGCTGTCCTGCAGTCACAAAGGGCTGGTTGTTGTTGCCAGCGACGACATTGTTGCCGTTGTTCTGGATGAGTGTGTTGGTCGGAGAGCCGTTGAGGCCGACGAGGGAGGGGTAGTTGTTGTTGTTGATGACGCCGTTGATGGTGTTGAGGGGGACGCCGCCGTTGATGGGGAAGATTTGGTTGTTGGGTTTGGAGAACGGGAGGTTGTTAGCATCGGTGTTGGCCACGACGCCCGTGACTACTCTGCCCGAGGGGTGGGACCCGCCAAGTATGTCGTGCATGAAGAAGGACAATGCTGGCTGGCCACCGGCAGCAGCTACTCCACCAGCTGGTGCGGTAGTGGTGGCTCCGCCAGTTGGGGTGGTTGCAGGGGCAGTTACCGGTGCTGCAGGTTCTGTGGGGATGACTGGTGGCAGATTGGTGGAGGGAATAGCAGCAGTGGCTGGGATTTGGCCGCTGGGGAGTGCGGCGGCAGGTGCTACAGCCGGCGCCACATCTGGGTTGTCCGTCCCTGGTGGTGCTATGGGATCAGATGCATCCGGCGCATCAACTGGAAGAGGAACTGGCGTTGTTGCCTCGTCGAGAATTCTTGTGGAGGTTGCTAGGGAGGAGGCTAATAGCAGCAAGCAAAAGATGGAGCAGAGCATTTTTGAGGTCAGCATAAAAAGCTTTGCCATTTGAGATATGGAATAATTGCTATTGATGAAGATTGTGACTGATTTGTTGGTGGGAAAGCACTGGTTATTAGAAGGGTATATATAGATTTTAATAACTTTGTAAGGACGCAGTGGAGCTGATGAATTGGAGTTGGTGCATGATTAGTTAAGAAACCTAAACTCTTTGGTCATGGTGAAATGGTTCGGTTGAATTGCAGCATGTAATCACATATCGTATGTGCGTACAAAATCATTTAAAGTAAGGAGGGTAGATTTATTTCATTATTTCTTCTCATCTCGTACGTTTCTCTGTTTTATTCACGTAAGATGTGAGATGAAATATAAAATGGAATAGAAGATTTTGTGTCCTGTCAACAACTTCCACATATTATATTCGTTTCCCTTCCAACCAACGGCTGAAGAAATCGGTTGAATTGCAGCATGTAATCACATATCGTATGTGCATACAAAATCATTTAAAGTAAAGAGGGTAGATTTATTTCATTATTTCTTCTCATCTCGTATGTTTCTTTGTTCTATTCACGTAAGATGTGAGATGAAATATAAAATGGAATAGAAGACTTTGTGTCCTGTCAACAACTTCCACATGTTATATTCGTTTCCCTTCCAACCAACGGCTGAAGAAATCCAATGATTCTCTGGGCTTGTATTCAGGAACCGTATGTCCAGCTCCCTACACCATCACGTATCAGATCTCGATTTCAGAAACATCAAGAAAGTAGAGAGGAAGGGTACGTAGTTCATACAGTCATACCTTGATAGTGAGGAAAGTGAAATTATTAGCATACTCCTGTATGAATCTGCACTTCATAGGATGTGCAACGAGGCAACAATGTAAACAAGTTCGATAAAAGTATGCCGATATAATAGATACTGCTGTAAGAAAATTTACCAACCCTGCAATTTGATCATTGGATTTCCAGGGTCTCCATTCATCCACTATTTCGTATCCCAAAGATTGAGTCCATGCTTGAGTTCCAGTGAATGGAACACACATGTCGTGATCTCCGCTATAAGACCGGGAAAGTACCGACTGAAATCAGACTCGCACAACCCTACATTCTGGACTTTTACTGAAACCTTAAGTGTGTTATTACCTATAAATCAAAACCCTGTAGCCACTGGATGTCAGGTTCTTGTGATACTCGAGCATGCTCCCTGCGTCGTGAGTGTAGCGCATATCCACGCACAAACTCCAATTTCCGCTCTCCTGTGCAGCTACTATAATTAGAAAGCAGAAAGAAGAGTTCACAATTCTCTAAGGTTATGTTTGGATTGAAGGATATGGGGATGGTTTTGAAATCCATTGATCGTTGTTTGGATTGGTATTCGTACCGGATCAGCATGAATTTCTTTCCTAACTCCATCATTATTCAACCATATAGTTGCCTGTACATCGTCCTGCATAAAACAATAATCACAAGTCACTTGTTCTGAAAGTCTGCATCAGTATCTTGTTTTCAACACGTCAGATTGGATATTGTACCAACACGATTTCAAGAAACACAAGAGGGATGTGCTTGTTACTTACAACACACTGGACCGTGATCTTTCTCATCAGTTGTGGCCATAAAGGGATGACCCCATCTTCAACTGGCGCACGGAAGGGCCAAGCGCGGCCAAACATCCTCTTTCTCACAGCAAGAGGCTTCTCAGTGCCCCCCAGCTGCTTGAAGCTCTCAGGTATGAAGCTCGTGTTTTCATTTGCGATGTCTTTTAGTTCACTACTATGGAAGCAGGGCTCGAGGATGTCATATCTGTTTAAATCATCTAAAACCTGACCAAAAAAAGTGGGGAAAAGTAGTAGATGCTCACTTTTAGAGAACCCAATAGAAGCAGCAGGGAAGGATATCGACACTCAGATTCATTCTTACCATATCTATCTTGTATAGTATCTTTTGGCAATCAATGTTGGAGTTGTGATAGTTTCTTTTGCAGAGAACTTCAGCTTCCTGAAAAACAAGGCGTCGGGTTCTACAATTATCGGTTGGAACTTTTTTAGATGAGAAAGAAGCTAACTTTAATGATGTTCCACTAACCTTGAACATAATATCAGATATTAGGCCCATCCCATGTGCAAATGGCACAAGAGCATTGCCATCAAAGTGAGGGTCACAAACACCATTTCCCACCATGTAACCCTGCGTTGGATCATGTCCAGTTTCAATTGTTCCAACACCAAGTTTCAGAAACATGCCAACGGAAAGGTGAGAAAACACGAGTCAAGAGAAAGACATGGGAGGAGATTACCTTAAAATTAATAACCGGTTTGATGCCAGTTTTGATTCCTGCATGAAAACAATTATCAACACAGTCTTTCATTACAATTGCTACATGTCATTTCTAAATAATGGGATTCGATTCCAAGTTTAATACTGAAGTTATTTATACCTTTGACAACTTCAGAAGCAAGAGTTGGGATATATATTCCAGCATAGGACTCGCCTGAAACGTAAAATGGATTGGCAGTGAACTCCGGATATTGCTCAAACCACTCCGAAGCCAAAGGAAGAATCCAATTAGTTAAACAAAACACGCGCGCACATACACACGCACAAAAAAAACAATGCAAGATTACCTTAAGAAGGAAAAGATGAGTTTCGGCTGCAGTCTGTAAGTCTCCATTTACATAATACGAAGTATTTACACAATAGGAGAATCCGACACCAACTGGGGAGTCCAAATAGATTATATTGGCAACCTTAGTAAATACGAGAATTTGTAGAAATCAAAAGAATGATGAAGTATTCTAAATTTAAGTATTTGTAGAAAACATGTCTTAATAGTAATCTCAACCTTAGACCAACTGTAAGGATTAAGATGCAAAACCGGCAAGCCCCCTCCTTTTGATGCTTCAAAATTAAAAGGCCCTGTGCAACATGTATGACTAAGATGACATAGTTTCATATCAACAAGAAAAAAAAAAAAAAAAAAAAAAAAAAAAGGAAATCATTCGACACGCAATGAACTTTACGACTGTGTAGACTTCTAGATTTGATGTTCCATAGGTTCTATTATGTTCTTTTCAATCCGACAATTTTCATATGGATACAAATATGCTGTGTGAAGATGTGAGAGTTTTTACCATGCTCATAAACAAAGCCATCAAAGCTCGAGCAACCTGGTCCTCCATTAAGCCACAAAACAACAGGATCCTGCACTGGATTTCTTTCCGATACGACAAAGTAATAAAAGAGGTTCTTCGGAGGGTGTCCCTCCAGTGTCACATACCTTGAAGAAATAAAAGGCAATTCAGTTTCTCTCTCATAAAAGAAGTCAAGGATAACACAGGAATTAACAGATGGTATATGACAAAAAGTACCCTGAGTGGTGCTTTGAAGGGAAGGAGCCCTTGAATCCAGGAAGTCTCCTCACAAGAGAAAGTTCAGGAGCTGCTTCAAGATAATACAACTCTAGAAACATGCACACTGATATACTAACCAGAAATAACCTAAATTTGAGCATGCCCATGGTTGCTCTCTCTCTCACTCTCTCTCTCTCTCCCCTCCCCTTCTCTCTCTTTGAGGAAAAAAACAAACAAGTTGGTTGTGGGTGTTTTGTCAAGAACCATTGAAGATAATACCTGGAGAAGTGGAAAGACAAGACAAATGAGTATACAATATTGAATTTGAACAGTAAATATATCTTCAATAAATGAGTATAAAGTATTGAATTTGAACAGTAAATATATTTAGTGTATACTCATTTATTGAAGATATATTTACTGTTCAAATTCAATACTGTATACTCATTTATTGAAGATATATTTACTGTTCAAATTCAATACTGTATCTTCAAGACAAATGAACAGTAAATAACATCCGGAAAGACCCCATAGGGTGAGTTTGCAGTGATGTATACATACATATATATATATATAATGTGGGTGTGTATTTATGATTAAATTGTGTCGCTGTTGGTGGTGGTGGGCTTCTACAGGGCGGTAAAAACTGTCACTCTCAAACTAACTTATGAAGAAGAGTAGTGGACTTTTGACTTTTTTTTTTTTTTTCTTAAAGAAAATTACCCATAATCATTTCTTTTTAAAAAAATTAAGATTAAAATTCAGAAAATTGAATAAGAATATTGCATTTATATTTAAATATATCTTCATTGTAAATGTAATATGTGGTTAGGCTGACGTGGCGACAACCAGCAGCAGATACGTCACAATATTAATGAGCTCTCATTCAGACCACATAGCAATTTTCAGACCTTATCCAAGAAGCAAGATTCTGTGGGGAGAAATTAGCTGCAATATTCCAAATTGTATCCTTGCAGTATGGGAAGAATCTGTAATCACACACACAAGAAATGATCCCTTCTCCCACACCTTTCCCTTCCAATTCTTCATCTTCTTCTTCTCTCACCTTCAACTTACCATTACTCTCCCCTCCATTCAACACAACCAATCCCCGTACTACTACCGTCTTCTACTTCAAGCATGGACCTCTCTCTCTTCGTCTTCACCATGCTAATGTTTCTCTCCGAGGTACCCTTATTCTTGTCTGGTTATAAGGAATTGTCTGGTTAGAATAAGTTTGATGAATTTATGTTGCATGCAGTCGCGAATGAGTCGGGCAGAGCAGAGGTGTCTGATGATCGAACCTTGAGTAGATCAGAGGCGGACAAGATTGTCGATGGGATGGACTTTGGCGAACTCTGCAATGAGTTTGAGTGCAAGAGCAGCCCTTTAGTGGAATCGAGCGCTAGACAGCTTGTTCGGGACATTCTTGAACTCAGACAAGGCAATCGGGCTCTTGGAACATTTGTTGTTTCTGTCAGATACAAGGTACTTACACGTACCTTGCGTTGCTAGATTAGATTAGTGCCTGCATGCAGTCTCTTCTTATAGGAAATAATTTGCAGGATCCAGTTAGAAGTTTTACTGGTAGAGACAAGTACAAAAGACAACTCTGGGCAACTGATGCACTAGAGAATCCCACTGTGGTGAGTTTTCAGATATCCCAACAATGTTTAGTTACCGCTCAGCCAGAGATGGAAAACAAACGCGCTAATGGGGTGGTCGAAACTCCAAAACTTAGCCATATGCGAATTTCTTTTACCTGTTCCCGTCCCATCAAAATAAAATTCATTCTTTTTTACTCGACATAATTTAGTTTCTTTCATCATGAGTATAACCCTAAATGGCTAAGTGCTTATACCGCAGAGTGTGCAGCAAATGGTGATGCTATCAACAAGTGTGCTAAACATCAAGTGGACTCTAAGAGGAAAACCCAAGTCTCCAATTTTCAGCATTGGTGGAGACTTGATTCTCAAAGTAGACTCCAAATTCAAACTAAATCAGATCAGTGGGCAAGTAATCAAGCATGAAGAATCGTGGGATTTATCAGCATCGTCCTTCATTGCTCGAGCATATTTCTGGTCTTCAAGACGGATTTTTGCCACATTCGAAGCTGGAAAAGATGCTTCTGATTCCCTTAAACACTTGACAAAACGAATGACTCAGGAGAGTAAGAATGTTGAAATGTATCCAGACCCCACTGGTGATCCAACAAAGGTAAAAACATTTTCTGCAACTATTCTCTTAAGTTAATATTGTATGCATAATTGACAAATGCATCCACACATTTCTTGTTCCAGTTTTTCCAGAGGGATGACAGCTTTCAGAGAGATTTTTACCAGATTGCACTGTTTCTGGCTCTTGTGTATTTTGTTGTACAGTTTTTGAGGACAACATTGTAAAGCATATATATGATTCAACAATTCAATACCTGCAAATGAAGTTTCATTGTGTAGATATGATGAAGCAAGGGCACTTCTATGCAGCTAAGCACATTAGAGAGAGAGAGAGAGAGAGAGAGAGAGGTCAAAAGTTCCTCCAAACCTTTTTCATATAAATAGTTCAAGGATTCGATACAGAAGCCCCTCGGCATCAAACACTTAATTATGATACAAGATGCATCTTGTGTAAAACTCTCAATCTATCAATTTGCTAAGGGCAACTATAAATAAAAGGATTGTTATAACATTAACCTTTGACAGACTAAAAGCAGAAGATATGTTGTGTGAGGCAATGGAATAAGCATTCCCCGTTGCTTCGTCCCTTACTTTGATGCTTGATGAACCTGTGGTTGACATCACAAGACAGAGTTATGCCTCCCATTTTCATGAACATTATATTAAAGTTCGATCTTGATATGAAATTTCAATTCATTCATTGATTTATTTAACTCTCAAATGGAAATCCAATTGAATGTTGGTGATATATAAACCAAATTCCAGAAGATTGGTAATATAGCAGCAATGAACAATAAAGTATACTCACAGTTATATTGTGTCCATCCAATGGTCTGATTTTCGAGGTCATACACAACAAGCTTGTCTGATAATACTATATCTGAAAGTAAAAGAATAAAAAGAAAATTTGTATCAGCTCTCTATTTCATGTCCCAGGAAACAGTCAACATAAAGAATAACCAATTGACTAGAAGAAAGAAAAAGATACCCAAAAACTCTAGGAAGGCCATGGTAACAATACAATATCCATAAATGTTGCAAATTTCATTTGCTAAAAGAGAACATATTTTCATTATTGTTGAGCAGGGGGGGGGGGGGTCTTTAGCATGAAGGCCAAAAATAAAAGGTTAAGTCCCAAAAATATAAATATTTGAATATTGATTGAAGAAAAAAAGAAAAGGTAATATCCTGCCTTCCATTGATCTGGATAAAGTAAAAAGCTTGTGCAAAAAGTAAACATGAAAGGTACCTCCCAACAAAGTTATTTCCTTTCCGTCCCTTGTCTGCATTCCACTATTTTGCCAACCTATACAATATTCATTATCCTGCAAAATTTAAATTTACACCGTAAATGTATAAATTGAATAAAATCCGAGGACAAAATAATGCAAAGATATAGATGACCACAACCAAGGAAATTAGGTAGGATTAAGGTGTGTGCAATGCCTATGATGGCTGCAGTAACTGTTTCAAAGAAACCCAACAACACTGTAAACAATAACATAATCAAGAAAGACATTTAAAAAATGGTTTTACTGTGAAAATCTTGATAACGATCTAAGGATTGTCATTCAACTTTCTCCTTTTTTAACCCCCTTTAAAATGTTAATAATTCCTGTAATATCCAGTAGTTATCCAGTAGCAGCAGGTGAAGGATAACAAGATTATAGCCTGCTTATAGCATTCATGGAAAGTATCATTTATAACTAATTCAGAAAATTCCCAACAAAGGAGACTGTGAAACTATGTTGAGACACGTTGAAGTCAGGCTTCAGCTGCTGGTGGCAATTTTATACAAGAAAATCACAAAGCAATTTTATGAATTCATCAAACCAGAAGCATTCATTTCTTTTAAGATTGTTATTAACAAATCAGTATTGTATATCTTATAGGAATGAGGATATTTCAGCACTAAGATGTAAAGAAGACCAAGACAATTGTAATGCCCGAGACTCCTACAATTTAGTATCCAACCTAGTTAATCTGATTAACTTACACGGACTTCAAAAAGATAATTATGGGGATGAACCGGCAAAACGAGTGAGTCCTCAAAATGAAAATTGACAACTGGAAATCCATCATCAACACTGCCCAAAAAAAAAACATAAACAACCATTATTTCATTTTCTTGGAAAAAGAATAAAAAAACTAAAGATATACAGCAACATGAAGAATGAAAGGGCAGTTAAATGAAATATATTATTCTAGGAAGCAATATTTGCATCCCATTGAACTTCACTTATAGGAGCTCTTACAATAAAAGCCACTTGACATGACAGATTAAAGACTTATCTAGTAGAGCAGGAGATAAATTTAAAACTTGTGAACCTATAAAGAAGATTTAGCACGATATTGCATATGCAAAGAAAATAGCAAAGCTACAGAATCTGACCCGGATCCAAATTTAGTTGGATGCTATATATTATATAACATGTAAACGATGAACAAAATCAGACAAATAAACAACAGACTGAAACACACCAGTACACCATACACAAGTGTTAACAGGTGATATCAATGTTAGCAGATTGGACCATATTATCTGTTTTCTCAATTTACCATCTTACCATAGCTGAACAAGAATATTAACTAAAATAGACAATTTAAATTCAAGTATGGTCATATTCATTGATGACGGTCTTCCTTCAATCAAGTTTTCCATCCCATCTTCAACTTTTTCGGTGAAGAAATTTTGGGTCTGATAAGAACTAAATATCATGCTGTTCAGTCGGGTTCTCAACTTATCTTTGGTGAAAGCAAAACCAACACCCATCTTATGTGGCAACGAGGGATTTGTGGTTGGGAGGAGTGAAAGGAATATATAATCTGACAATGTCACGCACATAATTGTTAATGATTGCACTATCAACTGGCGAAGTAACATCATACCAGCACTTAACATAAATAAGAGTAAATAGCATCAAGGAACTTGTCTTGAGCATGTCAGTGTGCGCTATACAAACAGACTGCATGTACACACACATACAGGCACACAGAAAACGTATTCTTCCATAATCATGGAAAACTTACTTCCCACTGTACCAAACACATCTGAACTGCCGCTCAACTATATGAGTTTGCATATTTGGTTGCTGAGCCATCATCTGGTGATAGAAAAATTGACAGACAGATAATCAGAGATAGGAGAAGAAAGAACGGCAAGAAGCAAAACAGTGACAGACTGAAATGAAGCAATCAAAGTTTGTAAATGGGGAAATCCTTGCAATTTTTTTGGGATACCTTGTCTACAAGCTGTTGATAAACCTCAGATGGAAGGTAGGCCAAGGTAGTACCACTGTCAATTATAGTCCCTCTACTGGATCCAGAGTCAAACATGTCCGTTGGAAGGTTAAGAAATTGACCACCTACCTCGACTGACTTCAGATTCACATTATAATGCATCCTGAAAGACACCAAAATGTTACAAAATAGCATATTTAGGTATCATTTTAGGCATGTGAATGGTGCATCTAGAAAGCCTCTTACGCATGACATGGAGACACTAAGATATGTGAATATAACCAAAAGACCGGAGGCTTAGGACACCATATGCACTATGTAATGCTTCAATTCATAAGCAATGTCACAAAACTGTAAGAATCCACTTTCTGATATGAACACATAGTTGCAACTTGCTAGCAAATTTCTGTATCAAGAAACTTGTACACCATAGATGGGCTCCTATAACACTGACACATTTTTTACCTTCTTCAACAGTAGTACCAAGTACCACTTAAGGTAAACTCCTTTCCATCTACCTATATCTGAAGTTTATGTAGAGTTCACGAGCAGTTAAAAGGTGTTCTCAGATAGGCCCCTGCATAGAATATGGTGAGCAAGTATTTTAGGAGGAAACAAGTCATGTGTCAGGCATATACTCATTTTCCTATGACAAGGACACATGCTTGAACACCAGGAAATACGGCTTTCATATTCATATTGCGTTTCTTTGGCAGCAATAGATTCATCTCCTGCACAATTCAAACCTATAATGCTCCCTGAACTACGAGAGAGAGAGAGAGAGAGAGAGAGAGGGAGAGAGAGAGAGAGAGAGAGAGAGAAATCTCCACTATTTCCTAAAACACTGAACCGAAAAGGAAAGAACAAATGTAAGGGCTAGCTCTTAATCATGATGTGCTGCATTTGAATTATCACTATAACTATTTTTATCATGTTGGTGTCTAAAGGCTGGGAGTCATTTAAGTTCAGGCAAGTACCAAAAATATAGTATAAGACTCATAAATTTTAGTCTCAAACTTCCATAAGTTTGCATTTCAGCTACTAAGACAAATGTAATATAAGACTAGTCGAAAATATGGTTTTTATAAAGAATAAATTAAGATGCCTTTTGTTTTCTTTCTTATAAGTGAGGGGAAGGAGGGGAGAGTGATCTATTTAGTTAACTTTCAGGCTATTAGTTTGGTCACTAATGTTAGTGTTATATATTCAGTATTTGAGTTTAGGGAGCTTATTTTCCCCTACGTGTTACGTTCCATGCTATTGCTATCGCCTTCCAAACAATTCTTGTCATTATTTTACAGCCAGGATATAGTTCTGAGTTGGGAACAACAGTTCCAGTCCACTATCTCTGCAAAAATGAAATGGTTCTCTTCTGATAAGGCAACTGGAATTTCTTCTAGAAACTGAAATCTAATTCAAGGGATGCATATCTTCATAACCACCATCACATATCCAATCAGGTATGATCTACAAGAACGCATTGATAATACAGCAAGTGTAAGAATTGCTTTCTGTAAAATAGATACTTCAGATCACACCTGTCCTAGAACTTTATGATCTTTACATGAAGCTTAAAGCTAGTGCTAATACTGTGAATGGACACCCCATAATTTCCAAAAAGTTTAATGTCAGACAACACCACAGAAAGATTTTACCTTCAAATTTGACTGTTAAACCTTTATTACAATTTAAATACACAACAGAAACTGATAAAACTGATTTCTGCACACAATACTAGACATAGATATAACAATAGGCAGGACTACAGGAAAAAGAAAGAAAAAAAGACTTCATTAGTATATTATAATTATGACCTCAATTCTATATAAACACCATAAACTTATTGCTTTGGAAACATAGAAAATGCGACATGGTTGCATGTAGTAAAGGGATTGGTTGGAACAAACACAGTCATGGGAATCAAGAGGCACTGGGGAAAAAATGTAGAGTAGGTGACGATGATAATTCACATCTTCTTAGATAGTGAAATCTAATTTCTAGCAGCTCTGAGAGTCCACAAGATAGCTCAGACAATTGCTACTTACCGTGAACTCATAAGATGACTTCTTAAACAAAGTGCAATTATCAAATATCTTTGTTGGCATCAAGGATATCTTGTCCTCCAATCTTGTTACCAAAGGTAGCTACCGGCAGAACTCATGCATTAAACCAAAGTATCATTATTCAAATCAAGTTTCAAGTTCCCGCGGCAGCAGTTAGGGGTACTGTCGTTAACCTTCCTCCCAAATTGATCATGAGATTCTCAATTTTTTTGCTAAATAACTCCAATTTTAATCCAAGAAGGAGGAGAAAAACTAGTCGAAAATACGTACTCATTTGGGACCAGTGGTGTTCTGCCGACTTTGGGCTGTACCACTTCTCCAATAGCAAATATCCCACCTCCCTCGTTTCCATCTAAGCAATGTGAAAAGATCTTTTTCACCTTTCTGGATGATGCAAGTTGTGAGAGAATAGATGTATTTGCTTGTCCAAAACCAATTATTCCATCAACTGCCTCAGAAGAGGAACCTAATTCACCAGATTGTTTGGCTGAGCATCTGTCTTAGATCACAAAGACGTAAGAAATAGAAAAGGCACAATATTTAACTCGTACTTGGCTGAAGAT
Source organism: Caryopteris x clandonensis (assembly GCA_028749325.2). NCBI lineage: Eukaryota > Viridiplantae > Streptophyta > Magnoliopsida > Lamiales > Lamiaceae > Caryopteris > Caryopteris x clandonensis. Next base: position 4,302,582 of record JAPYKT020000027.1, on the reverse strand, counting down.
GCAATAAGAAAGACAAGCTTAAACAAGCGTGTTTGAAGCTAAAAACTTGGGAAAAATAAGATTATATATAAGTGTATGCAGATAAGCAACTCAAGAATCTGAACCACCCACTATTATGTATATTACTTCCCAACAAAATGGCTGAAGAATCTCTTTTGAGACACAAAAGAAATGCAACATAATGCAAAATAAACAGACAAGCTTGCAAGAAGACAAAAGTGATTTCATTGAATTAAGAAAACAGGTGATCCATCATACACTGTCTAAACCCATTAATCAAAATTATTGCATGCTCTAGATTACTGGTCTACTTAGCAGTCCTTAAATCTTGTGAGACAAGAAAAACCAACTTTTACCTTCCTTTAAATATAAAGGTTCTCTTTAAGGAAAATTAGCGCTCAAAGTGATTTAAACTAGAAGTTACTAGGAATGGATACTGTTTTGTAATAATATCAATACCTTCCATATTTTCAGGTTGTAGTGTGTACAAAATGTTTCTACCAAAGTCACCTATAATCAGGCATACCATATAAAATATAGTAGACTCTAAGATTAAACATGAAAACCCACCCAAAAGATATGGATCCATTCATCGTTGAGGTTTGAAGGTTTCCAGTCACTTGATCAAATCTGAAATAATCTCTGACAAAGTATCCCTCAGTTCTGCTCCCGTCTCCATAAGTAACCGCATATTCACAGTTCATCCCAACCTTGCAATTTGCATTTGGGCCATTGAATGCAGCTTCACAAAAATCTTGATCACAAGTGATCATCCTTCCAGTGGAGGAGGCCGTCAAGTCATACTGCTTCAACTCTATCTGGAGGATTAAAACAAAACCATAAAGCAGTCATTCTAGTTCCAGGAAGAAACATGCTGTTAAGAGGTGTACATTGGACGGTAAAAGCTGAGATTTTGTATAAGAAAGAAAAAAGAATTTGTCGAAAGGGAGGAAGGAAGAAAGAAGAGAAAGGGATGTACATCAAGGTCACTTTTGGTGGGACACCTTTCACAGTTGTGACAATTCACCCATAAAATATCACTTCCTGTATCGACCTGGACATGGTAATCAACTGGAGGAGTCCCAATAGTAATTTTGGTGTAATAAAGCCTGCACCAGTTTATCAGATAAACATTGAGGTTCAACAGACAAGGAGCTATCTAGTGCTGAAACAAGACAACCATTAGCTTTACCTGGAAATTCTTATGACAAATATAATTTGCAACCTTGTGCATACACTAACAGTAAAATGTATCCACCAATATATTGAAACCAAGAGACACGCTGAGATTTGTGTTCCTCAATCAAAAGATTATGCAGACTAGTACAATATTTTATAATTTTTCTACAGTAATTAGCACTCACTGTAGGGCTTTTACTTATGTTTGTCATGAAATGGATCTCAAGTTTAATGTGCCCATTGTCAATCACACCCTAAATGCCGAGTGCTGTTTGACTGAGATCAGATAACGTTCCTATGATTACCTGAGCAACCATAAGATTTTATTTCCTAGTAACTCCAGGGGAAATTCGAGTTTGCCACGCTTTTGTCCTTTACTTGTTCATGCAGTGTGAGATTTATAAACATTTTAAGAACGTAGATTCATTCACAGATTAAGAAGAGAGGCATCACACAGTTTGGAAACTGAAGACTTCTATCACATAGAAAGATGTTATATTTAAATCTTAGTAATTATATGCATGCACATTTCTCAAGGATATGATGTACAACATCTAATATATTATGGCCATGTTTCTTCTCATCTTCATGGATGGAAAACCAATGCATCTTTCTTAACTACTGATTCTTATGTGAAATACTCATCTTCAATGGAACTAAAGTAACATTTCAGAAAGCAGCACCAGCGAGCTAATAAATGGCCACACACAAAATCAGTTCCTCACTTCAGTATTCCTCAAGACTGTACTCGTATATGACTTAGTTCAACCTTCTATGCCCACAAACCAACAGCAGGAAGTGTACTTGACTAAATTGTGGCCCTAAACGGGTAAGAAGATGCGGATTTGGGTAACAAAGAGAATCATATATTCAAATGACATTTTTAAAAACTATCAATTCTGGAATTTGACTTCTTCAAACAAGGAAGTGTTTCAGATTAAGATGCAAATGGATCCAAATCGGCATTTCTGCCTTTCAGAAGATATATAAATGACACTATGCTTGAATCTTCCTGAAAGAAAACTATCTCATCCACCATCTCAATACAAAGAGAAACTAAGACTAATCGAATATGCCAGAGCTTGGTCAGTAGTTCTTACTTCACAGATCTGTTTCTTTTACTTTTCCAATGTTTCCGTACTAATCAATAGGTGGGAAAAAGTTACTCTGTTTAACCAGCTAACGGCCTCTAGATTTGTAATAGAACAAAATAACTAATGACAACAAACCAACGAATAGGTAGATTCTTAAAACGAAACGCAGGCATTAAGTCAACCCTGCAATTCCTTGTCAGTCAAACAATGCATATCAATCAAAGATTAAGTTACATTCCAAACACTGCATTTGACATAGTAACAGGGCCTTATAATTGAATTTAAAAAATATATAGAGAGAGAGAGAGCTAAGAACTGAATCATATAACAAATTCAGAATCTTAAATCCCAGTACGCAAATCATACTTGAATCAGCACATGCAACACAAATATATAAACAGATCAAAACAATGGTCCTTGGGAAACATACGCAGAATTAGTGGGCGAGCCATCGCCGCCTAACTGAAAATCAAGGGCCGCGAGCATTCTGCCGTGGCGTCTCGAATCGTGAGCTCTGAGAGCTCCCAACGCCGCCTTTCCCTTGCCGCGGCCACCATACTTGTGATGAACTTCAAAGACCAAATTGCCCTTCACCACACACATCTGCTGAAGCAAAGACAACAAAACCAAAACCCAAAGGCAAAGCAAACACCTCTTTCCGGAATCCATCCCCACCGCCAATAAATCAAGAAATAACGAACCTATATGAATGAATCGAAATCTTGGAAGAAGACAAAGTTTTGTGGGCTTTATGAATGTGAATTGTCTGTTTTATTTTTTGGAATAAAAAATATATATATGTAATTTCCGGAGGATGCCGAAAAGAGGAATGTGTATAAAGCCAGGAAAGGTGAACTGAAAACGTGAGAAAGAGAGAGAGGTTTACTGGGAAAAGGGGACAAAAGGGATTAGTTTAAATTCCTTTGATGTGAGTTGGTTGTTTGAAACCTTTGGACTCAACCGACGAACCAAGGAGGTTATTTTCCTCTTACTACAGGGGTCTAACAACTCAATTCTCTCTCCCTCTAACTTCTGCGACCGGGTGTTGTGTCTGAAACGGACCTTTCGCGCAAGTCGTGGCTTCACCTCACGCTCTGCCGTCTCAATACGTATCTATCTGTGTATCTATTGTGTGTCTGACTACATTCTCTCGTGTTTGTGTCAGAGCAGAGACCCTGAAAATAACACCCCATCTTTTTCTAATTAGTATGCTGTCAAAATCTAATCAAATCTGAATATTTATTACAGCTCATATTAGGTTCACTCATTATCTCCATCACATTTAACATCGTCACATCCGCTTAGGATGTTGTCTCGGATGAAGAATTTTATTTTGACTTTTTTTTTTTTTTTTAATTTAAGGTGATTTGAATTTGTGATCGTAAAAGACGAGATGGGTGTGACTATCTTTTTACTGGGATCCCTTGTTTTGTTCTGATTCATTTTATATTTAATATATACATAATATAAAATTTAATATTTTTTTTGTAATTAAAATTTTTAGTTGATATCAACATATCTGTAAAAGATTAATATAAATTTATAAACATGTTTTTATTTAAAATTTTAATTTTATATTAAATGTTTATTAATATTATTATTTATGATGGTACAATAATAAAAATTCAAATCATAATATATTATCCATCCTCCTTTGTAATTAACAGTCGATCGACACCACTCCACCCACTTTAAAAATGAAAGGAGTGTAAATCTTCAAATATCCATCTCGATCTGTCTTTTATTATCCATTAATTTTATCCAATATTATATTACGCACGTCAAAACTAATATATTTACCTAAGTCATTGGACTAAAATCTCAAATAAAAAAAATCAATCCCAAATATACATTTTGCCAATATTTAATCCCAAAGTAGGGTAAGATGAATAATAATAATTTTATATTATATGACTCCAAAGTTGGAGTGAATAACAAAGTCATCAAACAAACTGTTGTCCCAAAGGGCAGTCTTGAAGCTGTCACATGACTGGGGAATTGTTTTAGCAAACTTTAGTTATTGCACAATTTTTATGCATTATATGCATAAAGCCTACCCCATCTAATAAATTGGATTTCTCTTTCAAGTACATCAATTCTTAATCCATGTAATAAGGTATAAAGTTCAACGTCCATTTGCCGACGTACATTTTTTTCTTTTGTAAGCACGTGTTTTGAATCTTATATTTTTTGGTTAATCATTAATTATTATTTTGTTCTTTCGTTGAAAACGTATTACAATTGTGAACTTTTTTCTTTTGTAATTAGTCAAATAACAAAGTATATTTTTAATAATTTAAAAAATATTACTTTTTACCCAAATAATATTACTTTTTGCTGAAACATATTATATTATGCATGCGAGATTAATTCATTGGAGGCCGGCACCTTAAACCATATTTGAAAAATTTTGAGATACTTCTTCATTAATAAACAAATTACTATTTTAATAAACAAATTTTAATATACTATATTAATAAACAAATAAACAAATTACTATTTTAATAAAAAATTATTATTGGAGAAAAAACAAAATTTTAATATACTTCTTATTTTTATTATTTTATTTTAATACTTTGATGAATTGTATTTTGGTTTCTACTATTTGTAACTGATTCAACTTTCGTAATATATTTAAAATTTTAAATAAGAATTAATTTTTATATTAAAAAAAGATATTATATTATTTGATTTTGAATTACTTATGCAAAACATTTTATAGCCAGAAGTAGCCTTTGTTGGATGATATCCATTTACTTTCACCATTGCCACATCTTCAGCCCTCTTCTAACACAGATTACAGCAATCAACGCCGTCCGCCGTCACCAGTTGGCCATTTCATGAATTACCTTCTCTATTTTGGAGGATTGAACTGGCAAAGAGAAGTCGGTGCGTCGGGCCGTCGCCAGTTCTCCCTGAAGTTCGCTGAGTAAAATTAACGAACAGCTGGTGGACGTATCGGACAGCAGATTTTTTCATATGTAAGTAGCCTAGTTTACGCGGTAACATAAAATTAGATTTTGTTTACTTCTATTGAATACGAGGAATCATTCTGGTGAACAAGCTTTAAGCATTTAACGGAGTAAAATCTTCATAACCTACCATTGCATCAGGGATGCTATTTCGCGTGGCGTCAGCCTCACCTAAAACCTCACTCCTTCTTTCCCACTTCTGCAAGAGCTCTAGTACTCTTCTTTTCCATTCCAAATGCATTAACAATTTCCGACACAGCTATTCTTCGATGACAATTTTATTGAATGCAAAGAACCGGCCCAAGAGTCCCATTTCCATGGCGAGAAAAGCAACGCGTTTTTCCACTGCCTCAGCTGAAGCTATCCTCCAAAATTCTACTGATTTGGGTACTCGAGCATCCCTAAAAAAAGCGCGTAGGGAGGCCCCGGAAATGATTCTTCGTGTGAAACTTGATCAGTGTTCGAAAGGAGGCGACTTGGCTGAGGCCCTTCGCCTTTACTATGAGGCTAGGGCCAATAATGTTCAACTTAATGTGCATCATTACAATGTATTGCTTTACTTGTGTTCCCCAAAAAACGATGGCACGGAGGAGGATGTAGGGGATCATGTGAGTTTGGATAAAGGATTTGAGATATTTAAGCAAATGGGAATTGATAAGGTGGCCCCAAATGAGGCCACATTTACAAATGTTTCAAGGTTGGCAGCTGCAAAAAAAGATCCCGAAATGGCTTTTAATTTAATTAAGCAAATGAAGGATCATGGAATCACTCCCAAGTTGAGGTCTTATGGACCTGCATTGTTTGGGTTCTGTAAGAAGGGGATGGCTGATGAGGCATATGAGGTGGACACCCATATGATGGACAATGGGGTATCAGCTGAGGAGACCGAGCTTTCTGCACTCCTCAGAGTTAGTTCTGAAGTAAAAAGAGAGGAAAAAGTGTACGAAATGATGCATAGGTTAAGGACAACTGTAAGGCAGGTATCTGAGGAGACAGCAGCTGTGATCGAGGATTGGTTTAGTTCAGTTAGGGCTAGTGAAGTTGGGGCTGAGAAATGGGATGTTGACATGGTGAGGAAAGGGGTTTTGGAGGGAGGGGGTGGGTGGCATGGCCAGGGATGGTTGGGGAAGGGGAATTGGAGGGTGGTGAGGACCAGAATGGATGAGACTGGGATATGCCAGTCATGTGGAGAGAAGCTTGTTTGTATTGATATTGATCCAAAGGAGACGGAGAATTTTGCAGAGTCCCTTGCTAAATTAGCCTTCCAGAAGGAGACAAGAAACAATTTTGCACAATTTCAGGTGTTGAGTTAGTCTTTTATTCCTCCAGTGAAGATCCTCTGCATATCTGTGTTATGCATCTATAGAACTAGTATTTGTTATATTTTCTGAAACTTATATAACTGATCTTACTTGTTGGTTTTCTCCATGAAGTTATGAAAGCCAGAGTACTGCTCCTTCACTTTTAGGAAGAAAATTATTTGAGATGCATTCTGTGGATGATAATTTCATTATTTTTTGAAAGTTTGATGCTAATAGCATTGGTTCAGGAGTGGCTTCAACGAAATGGTCCATTTGATGCTGTAGTTGATGGTGCAAATTTGGGTCATGCTTTTCAACATGATTTCAGTTTCACTCAGGTAAAAGTTGAAATTTGACTGCCTCTGCATCTTCCTATCTGGTTGTGACTGTATGGGTTGTCTTCAGTGATTACATATGAACAAATCACTCATATCCATTCTTCTGTTTGAAGATCAAGAGAGTTGTATATCAATTGCGTGAAATCAGCCCATCAAAGAAATTACCCCTTGTTATTCTACACCGGGCTCGAGTAACGGGTGGTCCTGCTCAACATCCTAACAACAAGAAATTGTTAGAAAGCTGGAGAAGGGCTGGTGCACTTTATGCCACACCTCAGGGTTCCAATGATGATTGGTACGTACGTACTAATATTCCTTTTTTTTTTTTTTTTTTGGTTCTCTTATATGGTTTGGTTTGGTTCTTTTTTGTTTCATTTCCCACATACAGTCAATCTGTATTAGAGCTTTACAAAGTTGAAATATCAAATATATTTACTTCTGACTGGGATCAAAATTCATCCAACTGTGGGAATGATTTCATGCTTCAACAATCGATTTTCGATATAATCTTTTGGACAGGTAGGTGTATATATATTTTTTATTAGGTAAATTGGTCATTTATTTCACTTGAAAACACATATGCAACATTCTCTCTGATCTTTCTACAGCACTATCTTTTTTGTGTATCATTAAATGCTCTTGATAGACATGAAAATGTTGTGTTTTGTTATACTCTGTAAAGGCTTATGCAAGGCTTGTTCTACAAGATGATGTTTCCTACCATGTTTTTTTCTCAGTTCCCTCCTTGTTTTTTCTCGCAGATGAAGTAATTAGATAGTGGCTGATAATTATGCTCATTAAACCAAGATTTTGGGATTCATTGAACACACAGTGTTGTTCCTCTCCTAATGTGGTTCCTTCTACCTAGTTTTATTTCACCAAGTGTACTAACATAGACAAATCGAATATGTAATTTTAGCTTTCCCTTTTCAATCTCAAAATTGCAAGCACTTCTAGATATCCAGCTATGTTTTGGAGCTATTCCATGTAGCTATGCATTCATGTTTTTCTTTTTCTCTCTATAGGTATTGGTTATATGCTGCTGTCAGTTCAAAGTGTTTGCTTGTAACGAATGATGAGATGAGGGATCACTTGTTCAACCTTCTAGGGAATACTTTTTTCCCTAGATGGAAAGAGAAGCATCAGGTAGTTTTTTTCCTTCCATATAGCTATTAATAAATTATTTGCTTAAGAGATTACGTTGCTGCTAATTTGTTTTTCTTTATTGTACAGTTTGACTAGTAATTTGTTACTCGCTGAAACAGGAAGTACTGAAAATAGGAAGGAAAGCATTTACATTTGAGTTCGTTGTGTATGGGAGTTGTTCTTGATGTTAGTTCGTACCCAGTGTTCATGAAATCCAATATTACAATTAACAATGGGGAAATTCCTAAGGACTTTCATTTTGGTATGGGATCAATAATAATTTATAATTGTCTTGAAATAATTAAATTAAAATTTATTGGGATGTAGATTCAGAACACCCTAATTACAAAAATGGCTCTGGGACTCGCATAACATTCTCTATTCCATTACTGTGGCTAGATGAACTCTTAAATTTGCATAATATTTGGTGAAGTAACATTACAACTAACAAGAAGTATGGTCAGTCACCTCACATCTAAAGTCTTTAGATATTTGCTTCAACGTATAACCTAACGTGGAAACTTAGGGGGTGTTTGACTGAGCTTTTTTAAAAGATCTTATTACCTCTTACATCTCTTTAAGATGGTTTGAGAGCTTGTAAGATGTTTTATAATAGGTTGTGAAAATTTTATAAGGAATTTGTCAAAATAAGATTTTTTATTGTAATTTTATAAATAAGATGGAGTTTCCTTACTTTTGAAAAAACAGTTTATAAGCTCTTAACATCTTATTTCAGGATTAAATATGATCTTATTTCTAAACTTTTGCATGTTCACCATGCCCTTTTAAGATGTATAAATATAAATATTAAAAAAAGATCTTTTTTAATTCTTGTGATTCTTTCTGTGAATGGCAGGTCCGGCTAAAATATTCTGTTGAAGATAGGCTGACCTTGCACATGCCACCACCTTATTCACATGTTATCCAGGTGCGGTAACTTCCAAATAATTTCTAAACATGTTAAATGAAACTTTTCACATTGCATCCTTCATACTAAAGTTTCACTAATGGTCTACGATCACAATTTCAGGAGTCTGGACAAGGTAGTTGGCATGTACCAACTGTTACTGGAGATGATCTTGAGACTCCAAGACAATGGATTTGTGCAACGAGAACAAGACCACCACATGCATGAACAGGCTTCTTTACAAGTAATATGCGATTAACCTACCAGTTTTATTTGTATAAAATATTTACTTGGAAGTGCCTCCTTTGTTCAAAAGAAGTTCTTGACTTTCACCAGGTTATTTTCGTGTTGTTATTGAGGAATCTCAAGAAATGATTGGTGTCTCGTAACTACATTACTTTGGTTAAGCCCTGTTGTGATATCAGATACATCTTGATGAAAACAAAAAGTTCAGATTTTTGTGTTTTATGCATATATGTTATGGTGGCCTGCATTATGATTTATTAATATTACATGAAGATTAATTAACACAACTAGAGCTATATAAATGTCATACATCATCACCTTACAGAGTTACAAATAATAGTTACAGGGTTTTGGAATCATTTCCCAGTGATCCCAACTGTCGATCTATTAACTAGCTACATGGGCAAGCTTAAAATTACGAGGACATATAATTAGCTGGATCTTTCAGTCTCAATTGCAAGAACCAAATCGTCAAATTTGGCTCCTGTCACTTCTTTAACTACCTTACTATCCTTGAATATCTTGAATGTAGGAACCACCTTGATCCCTAGCTCCTTTGCCAGCGGCTGCCCATAAATTCATCATATATATTAGATCAAATGACACACACACACACACGGAGGGAAGGAAAAGGGAGAGGGAGAGGGAGAGGGAGAGAGAGATGGAATTAGTTATCACATACCCTGTTTTCTGGGTTACAATCGAGCTTTAAGAAGACAACATCGCTATATTTTTCAGACAATTGCTTAAATTTCGGAGCCATTATCTTGCATGGTCCACACCTGTAAAGGTAAAACACAATAACAAGTGTAAAAATCCAGCAAGCTATAGTCAAGCTAAAAGACATGGTCCAAACAACTCCTCAACTGTTGCCAAAGAATCAAACCCCAGGTTAATAATGCAACTGGAAAGACTGGTACCTTAAAAATCCCAACCGAATAATGCAGTTTGCAAAACTCTAAGGGCATCAAGCAAAATAAAAGATGCATAGATCAACTACTTGGTTATATACTATCTTGCAGCTATATTTGCATCTTTTCTACAACTAGTTGATCAAATAACTCCCCTTTATGAAATGCAGTTGCAATTATCTAGCTCTTTTCCTCAGAATAAATTCAGTCGCATTACCCATCCAAAAGGAAACTTGTATGTTATGTTTGGTTGAACTGAATTACTTAGTTATCTAAACTCCAAAGAGAACATAATTATCCTCCCACTTGATCAATACCTACTTAAAGCTACACAAAACAAGATTTTTATAGTTCTTGCAAACTGTGTTCGATCTAATGCAGCAAAGGATACTACTCAAGAGTCCAAACAACAATTCCACAAGAACAATGTCTAGTAATTGAAATCAAAATTTGAGGATGATAAACTCACCATTGGGTGTACATATCAAGGACGACAGCCTTATCACCGGCGGCTTTCACAATCGGCCAGAAAGTGTCTTTGGTAACCTCTGTAACTTGGCCGACTTCCGCCACCGGTTCCGTGGCCGCAGTGGCGTCCAAGCTGGACTTGACTCGCTGGCTCATGGTCAATCCCCTGTCTTTTCTCTTCCTCAGGTGGGGGTAATCACCTGCGACGCAGACAATGGCGGCCTGCTTGGCGATAATCCCCGGAGGCGCAGAAGTATGTGCCATTGAGGTCCTGGGAGACGCACCGTACACCTGCAAAGCCATTAATGCGTTTGCGATGACTGTAGATACGAGTGTTACTGCGTCTGTATGAGATGGTCGACGAGGAAGAGTTGGAATTTATGGGGGTACGAAAGCTGGTGGGCGATGAAACTGGACCGTTAATTTCTTGGAAGTCAAATTACCAGATAACCCTCGAGATCTTTTGGTTTGTCCGAATATCTTGTGTGGGTTTCGTGATTCTAAACTAATTTTTGTGGGCAATACTGCATTGACCAATAATAATGATAATCACAACTAAAGGTCGAAAAATCTGTCCTTATGACCAACTTGAAGAGAAATAATTTCCGGCCACAAAATTGGAAATCGAAAATTGACAAAAAATATATCTTAATAAAACGAGTAGAATTTTTATGTAATTTATGCAGTACGGACAATTTATGAGAATTAAAAAGAATTGATCTTACATCTTCATGTGTTAGACACCTACGACTAGGCGAAAGCATTTTTGTGAGAGTTTTAATATTTATAATAAAGTGTGGAAGTTCGTTTTTACTTAAATCGAGTTAGAGTTTTAAAAGAGAGGTAAAGTTTATTAAGTTCTAATTAATAATTGATACCAGGTAAAATCGAATTATCTCTAATCTCACTTCTTAGCAGGCGCTAAGACTCCGACTAATAATTTATGTCAGACTCATATAAATAACTCCACATCAGCAAGAAAAAAATGAGGGAAAAGAAAAGCTGAAAAGGGCATGAAACGACAATTTTGTGTAAATTAGGGTTCCGATTGCCAACAACAACTAAACCCAAGGACCAGAACGTAATTTACAGAAAGAGTACATGTTCATCCCAAAGTGTCCGCACGTGTCAGTTTCACAACTCAACCTCAGTTCCTCGGGTACTCCATCTGCTACACGATGTACAACACTGACTGGAAAACAGTTGCGGGCCCCACTTGTCCGGATCAACTGGTCCCTTCCACTTTCTAAACGGCACCGTTCCGTCTCTCGCAGGTACAGCTGTTATCTCCACTCTTTGGTATCATCGAGCGCTGCTTCTGGCACTCTTTTCATCTCTCGCGGATCCCCCAAGCTCACACACTCGTACACCACAAAACACACACAACCGTTGTTGCTGTCTGTGGTAGCAATGGCGACGTCGTTTGGAGCAGCGACCGCATCGGCGGCGGCCTCCGTCACGGAGAATGTCCGCAAGTCCTCCACTCATTTACCCCTCTCCCATCGCTCAAATTCCAGCAGGGTTTCCTTTCGCTTGTCTCCTAGGCCGAAGCTCCGCTTCTCAGCCAAGGTATAAATCAGTTATTTTCCCTTCAGTGTTGTATTTTTACTTCTTCTCCATAATTATTGGCTATTATTTTTCTGAGGAGCGTTTTGTCAGATCGATCTCAGTTTGATTATTTCGATGCCCCTGTATAAATGTAGAAGCTGAGGCAGTGTGATTCTTGATACTGAAACGCTAATCATTGTTTCAATTAGTTGATTTATATTGTTTCCAAGAATGTTGGAGCTCCAGCTTGAAGGAGCAGTTTTTTGCGTGTTGTGCGCCTGGTGTTCTAACTGTAAGAAAGAAAAAAACTGGATTAGATTTCAGAAATCTTTCACAGGAAAGAGATTAATCTAAATGTAATATTGTTTGATTCCTGTTGTGTGTCTTGGATCTCATGATGGATGTATGGATGGATGGTTCATTCCAAAAATTAATATGGATAATTCATTCCATAAATTAATATTGGAAATTTCAGAAATATACATGTTTAGATTCTTGAAACAAATACAGGGATGCATCTGCATGATGTGGAGAAACCAGAGCTATCAGAAATCTGTAACTCTTGGGGGGTTGATGGAAGCAGTTGTTAAACATTTTTCGCATCCTAATTAAAAAGCATCTTCCTTTTTTGTAAGGATATTATTTTTGTCTGATTTGGAAGGTTCATGTCCATTGGTGCTGTGGATACTTTCCTGACTTACAAATTGCGATCATTTTATGAATTGTACACTCTGGACAATTCAGAACTACATGTGTCAACAGAGAATTGATAAGAAAATCAAGATGATAAAGCAAGACTATTGTGTACACATTAAAATTGCTAGGATTTGATTTGATTTATGGCAAATAATATTTAAAGAAATATTTTTTTTGTCATCTTAATGGCTTATCAATATTCGCCAGAGAGAAAGAAGTCTGTATTATGTCATCTTAATGATTGTTTCTCATTCTTGATAATCCTAGGCTAAGTAATGAGTTGCAATACTTTTCATTTTGCATCCTCAATTCCCTTCCTGGTGTAAAACTCATATTTTGCCTGGCTTTGCAGTCTGGTTGGAACTATTCTTCTGTGGTAAAAGCTCAACTGAATGAGGTAAGGTTTCTCCCACAAAATTTCATCTAAGAATTTCTTTCCAAGCATTTGTTCTTTTTTTGGAAACCCTTCTGGTAAAACATTTCTGGCCTTCAAGGTTGCTGTGGATGGATCATCAAAAGCTGCAGCCTCCACTCCAGCTGTAGCCAAATCCAATGAGCCTCCACCAACTGCATTGGCATCTGAAGAATCATTAAGTAAAATTATCAGTCAAGTTGCGAGTCTTGTCAAGTATATATCTCAACTATATGATCCCTTTAAGTGCCTCTTCTACTTTCAGCATGAAGTCACAACATGCTCCGTCATGCAGGTTGGTCGATTCTAAAGATATTGTGGAACTACAGTTGAAACAACTCGACTGCGAGATCTTAATACGTAAAAAGGAGGCCCTACCTTCACCTCCCTCTCCTCCTATTACATATTATCAGTCCCAACCTCAGCCTTCTGTGATGCCTCCAGTTTCTGCACCTTCTCCAGCAACAGCTGCAGCGCCTTCTGCACCATCAACTCCAGCACCTTCTCCACCCAAAGCTCAACCATCTAAGTCGTCTCATCCGCCTCTTAAGTGTCCCATGGCAGGAACATTCTACAGAAGTCCAGGACCTGGGGAACCACCATTTGTGAAGGTAATTGGCGTAATGTAAAAACAGTGCACAACCAACACATAATGTATTGGAATTGATTCGTAATTTGATGTGAGGGCTATTTTTCTCTGAATATGTCCATTTTTTATGACAGCTTAGTTGTGTTTCCACTATAAGCAATTGACAATAGACATCATCTGATAGGACATTGATGAAGCTTCACATTCATTTCCTGAGATTCTTAAACTACTCTCTCTGCCCATTTACATTACATTCTACCATCTTCACAGGTTGGAGATAAAGTACAGAAGGGGCAAGTTCTTTGCATCATTGAGGCCATGAAGTTGATGAATGAAATAGAAGTAAGCATTTTTTATATGCCTTTATCTTGTGATACTTCCCCCACACCTTTAATTGCTCCTGCTCTTTATTGTTTATATCTATCTCTATAACTGACTACTTCCGCTTTCTGGCCTTTTCGATCAACACCCCCCCCCCCACCCCACACACGCACGCCAAAATAATATTATGGGTTACTTAGATTCACCCCAAACCAAGAGTATACGTATAATGTTCCCTTGAGTTTACTTCTCACAATGGTGCCTGATCTTGGATATACATGTCCGTTATCATTATACATTGACCTTCATAAGAGCATGTCGTTGAACACCTCATAGATATTTCGGCTTAGAGATTGTGGGCAATTGAGATTGTTAGTTCAAAACTCACTGAACAAGGCATTTGTTTATAAAAACATATGGTATCCTAAACTAAGTGATAACTATGACACGATGGCAAGATTTTGAGTAATGCATGCCTTATTTTTCTTCAATAAATTGGGATGTCATGAAAGTTGGTAGATCACAATCAGCGATGATAAATAGTTCTTGAAGCAAACATGAAAGGACTTATATCATTGACACTTTATAATCCCCTAAAGATAAAACTATGTTGAGTTTATCTAATAGAAGATTTTATGGATTTATTATTTCTTCAATCTTTCCTGGCACAATAATCTTAGGTTGCTTTGGATTGAGGGATTTCAACTGTAAGGATTTGGAATCAATGGTTTTCATATCTACTCAAGTTAGAGTGGATTTCAAATCCCCCCAAATCCCCCCAAAATAAGTTTAAATTGAAAGTAGTAAATTTCAAATCCATATCAATCCTAATAACCACCCATGGCTTTGATGCAATGGATTTCAAATCCATCCTACAATCCTTCAATGCAAATGCATCCTTAGAAGCTTGAGATATCAGCCAATAACATAATCGAAGCATGGGTAGGGTTTTAGTTTTTGGGTTGGTTATGTAGTCAGCGGAAAAGAATACAGTAGATTGAATTATGTGGCCAGATCACAATTAAGGTGATTGAAGAATGCTAGTCCTAGGTTATTACTCTGTTCCCATACTCCTTTTTATCTCAAATGTCTCAAACTTTTTTTGTCAGTTCCCCCGCCCCCTTACTATAATTTTATTTTATTTTTATTATTATTATTATTATTTTTTTTTTTTGCATCAGTTTGTTGTTTAAATCTAAGTTACTGGCGCAAACATATTCTCTTACATATGTATATCTTCAAATGGAGCTAAAAATTTTCTGACATGTTCTGATTCTGAGCATTCTTATGGGTAATTAGATTTTGGAGCACGTGATAATGGATTCGTAGTCCCCACAGAGTGTCTAAAGCCTCTTAGTTTCAAATACTCAATTAGTCTTTGTATCCACGAGTTTTTGGCAATAAATCTTCCCAACTATCTTAAGTTTATCTATAATTTTAAACCACATTTTCTACCACATGTATATGTGTCTAAATACTATAATCATAGATGGTGGCTGACGAACACTGCTATTGTCTTGTTAGGAAAAAAAATGTCAACTGCAGTTCTCTTCCTATAAGTCTTAATATTGATTGATACTAAGCCTAAGTTCTAACTTAAGAGAATTTTCTTAGTGCCATGGCCACCCACTGCTTTCTGCATTGAAACATCCACTGTAAATTCTGGAATGCCATGTTTTCATTTTGTTAGTCTTATAGAGAGCTCAATATATCTTTGGATTTGCTTAGTCTGCAGCGTCCAAATGCAAATTGAATAATTGATTCCTACTTGATTTTCTTCTATCACTAATGGATGAACCTCTCTCTGCAGGCTGATCAGTCAGGAACAATAGTTGAGATTGTTGCAGAGGACGGCAAGCCAGTCAGTGTCGACACTGTGAGTTTCCTTAACCAATCGGTTGATACTAAATACCAATAATCAATCCTTCTTTACATGTGTCCTTACTTTATGTTGTTTATCGTCTGCAGCCTCTCTTTGTGATTGAACCATAGAGTGCATGAAGGAAAAAACTGCACAGGAGTAGAAGGTTGTTCGACTTAGGAATGTTGAGCGGAGGAATTTATTTAATTTTTCTTAATCTTGCTTTTCCATGGACGAGACCTAGTTAGATAATCCTACTGAATGAGGTGACTTGAATCTTCATTACTGTCGTCTTGTTTATGATTTGAGTATTTTGTCTTTGTAAAAACTTAAATGTAACTGAGTAGTGGTTTTTGTAATAATCAGTTTCCTTGGTGATCACAGATGTAACCATTTATAACTCTAATTTTCTGCAAATTTGAAATAAAAAACCATAATGGGTTTATTAATAACAGACAACGTAACTCAGAAAACAAATCAATCATTTTGTATTCTCAACACGATCAAAATGAACAACTTATTTGACTTGGTGAAAAACGTAAAAGAACCAAATTGACATAACAAACTTCAAGTAGTGTCTCTCTCTCTCTAGGCCCAGGCCCAGGCCCAGCAGAATTAAAAAAAAAAAAAAAAAAAAGTCAGTCCAATTGGCGGCCCGCAGCCTCAGCAACAAACGGCAAATACGGAGTCTTGCCAAGAATGCTGGAGACGAGCCCATACACAAAACAGGCCACGACAAACAAAAAAAGCCCAGAATAGGCCCAAGCCGTCAGCTGTAGCCCGATACCCGACCGCCCTGGAGTAATTATCCTCTGCAGCAACACCGGCACCACCAGCAGAACATCCAGAACAAGAGCCTGCAGTGCGTTAAACCTCGCGTAGCGGCTGAAATTAGGGTTTCTGACGATGCCGAGGTACAGCGCGAAGAAAGTGACGAAGCTGGCGTAGGGTACGGAGTGGTAGAGTGAGAGGAGAGGGAGGAGCGGCTCGAACGGGGCAGCGAGGATTGGGTACTTTGCGAAGAGGAAGCGGCCGTACTGGAGGCCGTTGAAGAAGGGAAGGAAGTAAGAGGTAGCAGAGATTAGGCGGTCGGTGGCGGGGGTGGGAGTGTAGGAGCAGGTGGTGGTGGGTGGGCGGCGGAAACGGGGTGGTAACGAGAGAGTAGGTTTGAGTAGGGCGGTGTGATGGTGGTGGGTTGGAAGCGAGAAACGGAGGAGAGTAGTAGAGGCCATTTTAAGAGGTGCGCTAGGAGTATTGGAACCTTCTTATATGGAGTTTTATACAGAGTAAATGTCAATAATCGGTGGGTTTTTTTTCAAAATAATGCAAAAAAAAAAAAAAAAATTTACAAAATAGGTATGTTTCCGAACAGTTTTTAAAAATAGGTAAAACGTCACCGCCGGTGACGTTATTTCAAAAAAACGTCACCGGAGGTGACGATTTTAAATTAAAAGAAAGAACGTCACCTAAGGTGACGTTCTTTCTTTATGATATAATTATATATGTACATACATCATATATATATATATATCATATACATGCATATATATATATATATATTATATATATATAGATACTGCCGCCTATATATATATACATATATATACATATATATAGCCTGTATTATATATATATATATATATTTTAAATGTATATTCTTATTAATATATATATATAATATATTTAATTTATTCAGTAAATATATAAGAATAAATATTACAATATAATTAATAGAATAAAAAAATTATAAATTTATTTAAGATAAAAGAAATATTTAAATTTATTTTTATAATATATATTATATATATATGTATTTATAAAATTATTATTTATAAATAAGAATATATATTTTGAATATTTATATATATATATTTTTATTTATTAAGTAAATATATAAAAAAATTATATATATAGTAATAATAATATATGTAATAATAATAATATAAAAAATATTTATTAAATTAAATAATAATTTTTTATTATTAATTAATATCTTTTATATTAAAAAAATAATAATAATAATATATAAATTTATATATATATTCGGATATTATATATATTATTATTTATAAATATATATATATGTATATATAACCTATAATATATATAACTAAAAACGTCACCGTAGGTGACGTTTTTACGTTTATTGTTTTTTTTTAATTTCGTTATTATATGTATATAATATATTTTGAATATATATATATTTTTATTTATTAAGTAAGAACATATATTAAATTATAAATTTTAAAAGTAAATTATTTATTAAGTAAAAATATATATTAAATCATAATTTCAATTAAGTTAACAATTTTTTATTTTTTTATTATATATAGATATATATTTATAAAATATATATATATTCTAAATATATTTATTGAATAATTATATATATATATATATATTATTTATTAAGTAAAAAAAATAATTGAATAAACGCTAGATTTTAAGAAAACGGCAAGATGATGTTTATTTATTTGTTTTATATATTATATATAGATATATATATATATATATATACATAATATTTTATTTATTAACTAAATATATAAAATATATATTAAGTAACATCATAACAATTTACTTTTGAAATTCATGATTTAAGATGAAAAAATTATAATTTAAAATAATATATAATTGAATTTTCGTTATTTCTTTATTTCAATGAATCAATTTTTTTTTTCAGTTTTCAGACTCTCGTCAATTGTCAGTTTTTACAGAGTCTCGTGAATTGAGTTCAGTCTTTTATTCGGTATAATAGTTTGTTGTTGTGTTATATATATGTTATCTAATAATAATGAACTTTATTTATTAAATTATTTCATAATTTTTACAAACTTAAGATATCTATATATCACTCTATACAATAATTAATACAATAATACCATTACAATATTCATGAAAGTCCAATATTTGAAATAGCAGTCATAGCTAAACCAATTCATTTTATTGCCTAGTTGAGGAAGATGGTCCACTGACGACATCATTATCTTCAAAATTGAAAAGCTTCTCAAGTTGGTCGAAGAATGGCTCATCATCCATTAGGTATGCAATTGTATTTGTCATTTTGGGATCACGATCCTATAAATGTAAGAATAAGTAATAGAAGCGTGAATTATATATTTACAATGAAGAAAATAAATGATTTCTTAAAGTATAGAGAAAATTACCCATAAACGCCAACAGTAGTCTTTATGGTTTATATACCGTCTTTCACCAACCATACGTAATCCGGCCGTTATTATCATTTTTTTGAATGTGTAGTGACGCGATTGTAGCAAATCAACCCGCCTTTTCACATCAACGTAAGAGAAGTTACGCTCCTTGAATTGGTTCTTCAACACATTTCTTACGTTCAACAAGCAGTTGCTATTATGGTTACCGATTTCCCAATCACCTGCTTCGACGTCCTTCACAAGAGTATCCACAAGCACGGTCTCCATTTCCTTTGTCCAGTCGGTGTTGGAGTAGAACTGAGCTTCAAACATGTTATAGCATTTTGATTGTGGAGGAAGAGGAGAGAATTCTAAGGGATGATCCATATTTGTAGGTAAGTAAAATCACTCAGCACACGCATATTTATAATGGTTTCTTCCTGGTCCCTTATTTATTTTTTTCTTTTTTTTTTGCTTTTGGGCATAAAGTTACTAAAACTGTTGATGGGACGTTTGTATTAATTGCATAGTAACATATAAAGAAAAATGTAGAAAGCATACGTAAATGAAAGCAGGTAAATGATATTGACATATATATATATATATATTTGATACTTCAATAATATATATATATATATATTTGTTTCTTGTTGAGGTGACGTAAAAAAAATTCGAAATTAAATTACACATATATCAAACCATGAAACTCCACATATAACATGGTTTTTTCCCTTTAACATAATCACTTACATTACACAAATCTTCATAAGGTTTGTAGATGATATTAGAAATCTTCAGATGGTGAGCTTGCTTGTTGAGTTTCTTGTGTTTGCAATGTTTGAGAATGTCGAAGAGGTTGTTGACTGGTTCCTTCTCCTTGTCGACGAGCATGTCTTCTCCTACTATGTTGTCTAGCTCGTGCTTGAGGCCAATCCATCTCATTCGGAATTCGCGTCCTTCGATTTCTTCCTCGGCGATAAATGTTTCTTAAAGTGGTGTCATGAAATAACTGAAAATCAGGCTCATCCCAATATTCCTCCCCTAAATAGGGTTGGAATGCAGCTGCATATGTTCGCTTGTAGTTTACCAAGCAATAATACGGTTGCACAAATGAAGTAGCATTAATCCGTAAATCAGCGCATACACTCATCACATGAGAACATGGAATACCATATAAGGTCCACTTGCCGCAAGAGCAGTCTCTAGTAGAAAGCCTAACAGCATGCATGTGGCCCCCTTTGCCTGGTCTTGGTTTCGTGACCACCATAGCAGATTGCTCATGGTAATCGATCTGGGTAACCACATGACCCACAGACATATGAGACCAATACTGATATTTTGAATGAGCAAAATCAGTATATGATTGTGCATTACTCTGCATTCTCCTCACAGCTTTTTTTCGTTCTCTAAAATATGCAACGCATCGCTTGAACGTGATCTCCACTATAGCTGTTAGAGGAAGACGTCGAGCACCCTTTAAGACACCGTTAAACGATTCAGACACATTAGTGGTCAAAATACCATGTCGCCAGCCACCATCATGCGCGAAAGCCCATTGTTCTTTATTGATTTCATTGAGATACAAGAACGCAGCTGGATTCAGATTTTTGATTTCATTCATAACACTGTTATGCTTAATGATTTGGTGTTCAGATCCAGCACGCCAACACAGATCTTTCAATTGCACATCTTTAAAATGCGAATTGAAATTTGAACAAACATGTCTCAAACAAAAACGACTCACTCCATGTGGGGCATTAAATGTTGGTATTGACTCGATTGCACTTAAAAGACCTGCATTTCTATCTGAAATAATGCACATCTGAGCCCTCCCACGTATGACGTACTTGCAAATCAAATCCAAAAACCACTTCCAAGATTCAAAATTCTCCTCGTCTACAATAGCAAATGCTAGGGGAAATATCTGTTTGTTTCCATCCACCGCAACGGCTATCAGCATTTTATGTTTGTATTTTGTGTATAGATGTGTCCCATCAACACTGATAATCGGTGGACAGTACTTGAACCCAGTATAACAAGGCTCGAACGCCCAAAAAACATATTTGATAATCTTTTTATGTGGGACGTTGGTGTCATAGTGTTTCCACTCTACAATAGTGCCCGAGTTCCACTTTTGCAATGCACCCAAAAACTTAGGCAGCTTTCTTACGGAGCTCTCCCATGTCCCGTAAGTGTTCTCAATCGCCCGTCTAATACCATGCCATGCCTTCTGATAAGAAATCGAGTATCCGGTTGCATTTTTAACGTCTGCTTGTGCCTCAGACACGCTGATTGCAGGATTGACCCGAACATTTTCCTTAATCAAGAAAGCTACGAAATTTTTGTCCAGGTTGCGATGATCAGAAGATATATCATTCATATAACATCTATGATCTCCACCATATTTGGTTATTTTGAACATCCCCAGTTTTTGCTTAAATGATGCTCTAACATACCAAGGACACTCTTGAGAAGGAGCACTGTGTTGACATTTGAGAACTAAAAGGAGGGGTTTACTTTCGACAACTCGAAACTGACGTCTGGCATGTCGTATAGAGAAATCCTTAATCGCTGCAACGAAAGCGTTCTTATCCCTGAATAACATGTCCTTCTCAATTATCCCCCGGCTAGGATCGTAAAACTTTCCCCATGAAGACGTAGGATCATGCATGGAGTCAGCTGCAACTTCGGGTCCACTCATTGTGTAAAATGGAATGTTGGAGTCGAAGTCGATATTGATTGTTGCTTCGACACCATCGGAATTTACATTAGCTGCCGTAACATCTTCTTCGTCTACTACTGCTTCATTGTCATCCAAATTTTCATCTGAATTTTCAACTTCCGTTTCAGATGAGGAAATTGGACCTAAGGAGTCGGCACAAGGGTCCGTGTCTTCTATATTGGCCGTATCACTAGGACCAATTATATCTTCAGGTTCATTCCTAGTATTACTAGGACCAATACTGATATTTTGGACACTACATTCTTCCCTTAATAAAGTGTTTGTGAAAGCAATGTTCTCCAATCCCTGTGTGACTTCGGGCACGTAATCACAAGGGTTAGTTAAATCTTGGCTTGATGTCGTGGGCAAATCCTGTTCGGACAGCAACGATATATAATATCCCCACTCCTGGCTCATAAGCATACCTTCATGTTCGCTAAGATTTTCAAATGGTTCTTTCTCAACGAATATGTCCATAGAGTTTATTCCATCATTAGGATCTAGGAAGAACCTAAGATTATCGTCAGTCTCAATCTGAACTACAGACTCTATAATATTATTGTGACCGTATATTTCCCCCCATTTAGTGAAAAGTTTCAGATGAAACTGGTCTTTAGCCACACCAACATATTGATAAATTAGATCTTTCAATGCAGATAAGTCTGTATTTCGATCAATTCGTGTGTAACCAATAGGCGCAGAACTATACAATACTTTTCCGCTTTCATGTAAAATTTCGCCTCCGCAATAAACTCTAATTGCAACTCTTCGTGTACTCGCCATTGATTGGAATATATTATATGTATGTACTTTTCACTGTGGAATATATTAATTAAAAAGAAAAATGAAGAACAAACAAAATAAATATTACATTATTTAAACAAACAAAACAACATATGTATGAAAAGCATGTTAAATAATGCATTATATTTCACAACCAATATACATTTACAAGGAATATACATCACTCTGTGAATGATCATTTTCGGGAACATTTTCTACAACATTATTATCATCCACGAATTCTTCTATATCAACATTTTCATTATCTACTGGACCCTGCCACATATTCAAGCCAGGGGTGACATCTATAAGATCTACTATGCGTGATCGCATCATATTCACGTGATTAAAGTTAGCCGTACTCTCTTGTTGGATAATATCATTTTGGTGTCTTTCGTTATCCAATTGAGCACGCAAATCATTCACCTCGTTTTGTAGGGCGTTTATATGCCCGTCTCTAGCCCCAAGCTGCTCTATTATATTATTTTTTTCCGTTGTTATACTACTTATAGTACCACGTAGTAAGTTTATTTCATTCCCTAAGACTTCTTCTTGCTGCCTAGCACGACCTTGTAAATCAGAAATACGGTTAGATGACCATTCGACTTCATCTCGGCACATCTTTACACGTCGCCGTAATTTCTGTATTTCTTGGTCTTGCATGTTGGAAATCACGTTTGCAGCAACATCTTTTATCCTCAATTCCTCTACTTCTTCATTTACTTGTTGATTACATATTCTTAATTGAACGAAA
Organism: Caryopteris x clandonensis; assembly: GCA_028749325.2. Lineage (NCBI taxonomy): Eukaryota > Viridiplantae > Streptophyta > Magnoliopsida > Lamiales > Lamiaceae > Caryopteris > Caryopteris x clandonensis. Next base: position 4,279,182 of record JAPYKT020000027.1, on the reverse strand, counting down.
CTTGTAGATTTTTTAACGATAGACCTATAAACCTTGTATGTGATTTTCCTATTTGCTCGTGTGGAAGTTGATGCTGATGATCTTGATGTTGAAGCCATACCTATCAAACATAATTTGTAAGGGTTATTATAGTGTTTAAATTTAATTTTTTGTTAATATCCTATAATAATATTTTAAATATTTAAATAACTTGTACTTAGTCAACATAACCGTCCGTAAATCATAACAGTTAAAACATACAGTACATGGAAAATTATGCACATATGAATGTATATACGAAAACAAATAAACATTCAGTTATGAAAGTAAATATATATACTAACCTTAGTTCAACGACAAACTTGATGGATGAGTATATAAGGAGACGTGATGAGAAGGAAGTTAAAATTGAGAGTGAAAGAAAACAGAGAAGTTAAAGTTGAGAGTGAAAGAAAACAGAGCGTCTTCACGTATATATATACTTATTCAGAATATATATTATTATTTATAAATATATAATATATATATATATATCTATATATAATATATTAAAAAAATCTGAACACGTCAACGTCGCATTAATTTGGTATGCATTATTTCCTTTCACGTGATTGAAGAAGACAATGTTTGGAAAACAGCTTTCTCCTTTTTCAAACTTGCATTAAATTTGGCGTGACTTTTGCCCCGCACAAATTTGTCTTCAATACATTATTATTTTGCAGCCTTTGCAGAGGACACGTTTTTACATATGTATATTATATCTAATATATATATATAAATTCATTTTTTTTTATTATATTTATATATATTATTAATTTAAAAATTATGAATTAATAATAAAAAATTATTATTAAATTTAACAAATTTTTTTAAATTTTCCTTAAATAAAATTATATCCTATCCATTTTTAAAATTATAATTTAATATATCATTTTATATATTTACTTATTAATTTAAAATATGTATATATATTCTAAATAAATAAGATATATATATATATATATGTAATAATAATACATAAATATATTATAAAAAAAAAAAAAAAGGAAACATCGTCACCTAAGGTGACGTTTTTAAAAAAACGTCACCTAAGGTGACGTTTTTAACATTATGTATATTATATCATATATATATTTATAATATACATATATATATATATATATATTTTTGAATAATAATATATATATATTCGAATATGTATATAAATATATAAATTCATATCTTTTCATTATATTTATATATATTATTAATTTAAAAATTATGAATTAATAATCAAAAATTATTATTAAATGTAACATATTTTTTAAAATTTTCCTTAAATAAAATTATATCCTATCCATTTTTAAAATTATAATTTAATATATCATTTTATATATTTACTTATTAATTTAAATTATGTATATATATTCTAAATAAATAAGATATATATATATACATATATATGTAATAATAATACATAAATATATTATAAAAAAAAAAAAAAAAAAAAAAGGAAACATCGTCACCTAAGGTGACGTTTTTAAAAAAACGTCACCTAAGGTGACGTTTTTAACATTATGTATATTATATCATATATATATTTATAATATACATATATATATATATATATATTTTTGAATAATAATATATATATATTCGAATATGTATATAAATATATAAATTCATATCTTTTCATTATATTTATATATATTATTAATTTAAAAATTATGAATTAATAATAAAAAATTATTATTAAATGTAACATATTTTTTAAAATTTTCCTTAAATAAAATTATATCCTATCCATTTTTAAAATTATAATTTAATATATCATTTTATATATTTACTTATTAATTTAAAATATGTATATATATTCTAAATAAATAAGATATATATATATATATATGTAATAATAATACATAAATATATTATAAAAAAAAAAAAAAAAAAAAGGAAACATCGTCACCTAAGGTGACGTTTTTAACATTATGTATATTATATCATATATATATTTATAATATACATATATATATATATATATATTTTTGAATAATAATATATATATATTTGAATATGTATATAAATATATAAATTCATATCTTTTCATTATATTTATATATATTATTAATTTAAAAATTATGAATTAATAATCAAAAATTATTATTAAATGTAACATATTTTTTAAAATTTTCCTTAAATAAAATTATATCCTATCCATTTTTAAAATTATAATTTAATATATCATTTTATATATTTACTTATTAATTTAAATTATGTATATATATTCTAAATAAATAAGATATATATATATATATATGTAATAATAATACATAAATATATTATAAAAAAAAAAAAAAAAAAAAACATCGAAACATCGTCACCTAAGGTGACGTTTTTAACATTATGTATATTATATCATATATATATTTATAATATACATATATATATATATATATATTTGAATAATAATATATATATATTCGAATATGTATATAAATATATAAATTCATATCTTTTCATTATATTTATATATATTATTAATTTAAAAATTATGAATTAATAATCAAAAATTATTATTAAATGTAACATATTTTTTAAAATTTTCCTTAAATAAAATTATATCCTATCCATTTTTAAAATTATAATTTAATATATCATTTTATATATTTACTTATTAATTTAAAATATGTATATATATTCTAAATAAATAAGATATATATATATATATGTAATAATAATACATAAATATATTATAAAAAAAAAAAAAAAGGAAACATCGTCACCTAAGGTGACGTTTTTAAAAAAACGTCACCTAAGGTGACGTTTTTAACATTATGTATATTATATCATATATATATTTATAATATACATATATATATATATATATATATTTTTGAATAATAATATATATATATTCGAATATGTATATAAATATATAAATTCATATCTTTTCATTATATTTATATATATTATTAATTTAAAAATTATGAATTAATAATCAAAAATTATTATTAAATGTAACATATTTTTTAAAATTTTCCTTAAATAAAATTATATCCTATCCATTTTTAAAATTATAATTTAATATATCATTTTATATATTTACTTATTAATTTAAAATATGTATATATATTCTAAATAAATAAGATATATATATATATATGTAATAATAATACATAAATATATTATAAAAAAAAAAAAAAAAGGAAACATCGTCACCTAAGGTGACGTTTTTAAAAAAACGTCACCTAAGGTGACGTTTTTAATATTATGTATATTATATCATATATATATTTATAATATACATATATATATATATATATATATTTGTGAATAAAAATATATATATATATATATTCGAATATATATATATATAAATATATAAATTCATATCTTTTTATTATATTTATATATATTATTAATTTAAAAATTATGAATTAATAATAAAAAATTATTATTAAATTTAACATATTTTTTTAAATTTATCTTAAATAAAATTATATCCTATCTATTTTTAAAATTATAATTTAATATATCATTTTATATATTTACTTATTAATTTAAAATATGTATATATATTCTAAATAAATAAGATATACATATATATATATATGTAATAATAATACATATATATATTATTAAAAAAAAAACGAAACATCGTCACCTAAGGTGACGTTTTAAAAAAAACGTCACCTAAGGTGACGTTTTTAAAATTATGTATATTATATCATATATATTTATAATATACATATATATATATATATATATATATTTTTGAATAATAATATATATATATTCGAATATATATTTTTATTATATTTATATATATTATTAATTTAAAAACTATGAATTAATAATCAAAAATTATTATTAAATTTAACAAAGTTTTTTAAATTTATCTTAAATAAAATTAAATTATATCCATTTTTATAATTATAAATGTAATATATCATTTTATATATTTACTTATTAAATAAAAATATGTATACATATTCTAAACATATATTATTATTTGTAAATATTTATTAGAAATATATATATATATATATCTATATATAATATATATAAAAAAAACTATAAACATCACATTCGCATTAATTGAGCATGCATTATTTGCATGCATTATTTGAAGAATCACATCAACTTTTGCAGAAATTTGTCGTGCAAACTTTATCATTGCAGCTTTACAGAGGAGACCATATTTACTGTATTGCAGGATGTGGCGTGACTTTTTCTCCTCAGAAATTTGTCGTGAATACTTTATTATTGCAGGAATGCATTTATAAAAAGTTTAAGAAATTACGAAAGTCTTAAAGCATTTAATGAAAGTTTGAAAACTCAGGAATGCCTTTAAAAAAGTTTGCCGTGAAGAAATAATTGAAGCATGCATATATCACATCAACAGTCTGTATTTTACACCTATATAATGACAACTATATCTCCCTTCTATTCACGTTTCATTTCATTTTCCTTCTTCAACATTCTTCGTCCATTTTCCTCCTTCTTAATTCTCGTTCAACATTGATTGTGCTCACCTCGTTTTTTGGAAGAATTTATTACTGCTGCAATCGCGTCTTTATTTTCTTTGTATAAAAAGGTATGTTTTATGGAGCCAAGTATCACATACTTGAATATATTTTTGTTCTACTTGTAACTTAATTTTTTTTTTTAATATCAATAGATATATGTTATAAATTTTTTTAATGTTGTTCTTTCATTTGCAGTGATAATGGATATTAATTCACACAACCACTATGGCCCGAAGGAACCGACCGTTCTCACCCTTCAATCTCAGCACATTTCCGAGGGCCTACTGAAGCCCGACGGTGATTTGAACTTTTTCTTTCGCTTTAGGCGGTGCGATAATGATTTTTGGGAATTATTTGACCAGGAAGGGTCTGAGATCCACACACGCGTACTAGATTTGTTATTTCAAATGGGTCTCTATGGTGTGTATAGGTGCGGGAGGTTTTACCCGGACAACCACCTAATAACCGCTTTGGTGGAGAGGTGGCGGCCTGAAACCCATACATTTCACCTGCCTGTTGGTGAAGCAACGGTGACTTTAATGGATGTCGCCTTAATATGGGGTTTGCCGATTGAAGGGGATCCGGTGTGCGGACTTGATCCTACAATGTCTCCAAATGAGTGGGCTAATTACTGTCAGGCGATGTTAGGTTACACGCCAGACATATCCCACATAAAAAGTGGAAAGATTAGAGCTACCTCTTTAGCCGCTCATATGCGATCGCATCCAGTGACGGATGATAGCACAATTGAACATGTCGAGCAATATGCTCGGGCATGTGCTTTATTCTTGATATGCGGTGTAATGTGCCCTGATGCCAGTGGAAATTTGTTACCACTAGTATATTTACAATGTCTGCAAGACATAAAGAAAGTTATTGAATTCAGCTGGGGCAGTGCCGTACTATCTTCTCTATACCGTCACTTGTGCGATGGCGCCTTGGAGTATAAAGAAAACCTCGGTGGCCCAGTTCAACTGTTACAGGTACTTATAAATTTTTTATGATATATTAATGAATCTACCATACGTAACCTTTGTAATTACTCTTTTTTTGTGTTTTCATAATATTTGATAGATTTGGGCATGGTCGCGCATATCTTCTATTGTACCTGTATATAAGAGGAGTAGATTAAATATGCAAGAAATTGAAAGACCTGATCATTTGGGTGGTGGTACACTCCCTGTCCCCCCTTTCGGTGCTCGGTAATATTTACAATGCAAGCCATGTTGTTTTGGTTATTTTATCGTTATTGGTAATATTTACAGTGCACACCCAAATGTAATGCATCTACTGATTAACTAGTAAAATATATGTAACAGGTGGAATATTGATAGCAGTTTCGTGCACACTGGTAGGCGCCAGGTCAAGGTTTTTCGAGAAATATTGGATAAATTGACACATGACCAGGTTCGATTTATTACTTCATTTTAATTATTCTTATATGTATTAATTAAAAACACATGTATGTTTTTTGGTTTTTGGTTGTTGTGTGTCATCAGTTTACATGGGATCCATATGATTGGTCGCAACCGGAAGTACTCCATTTACCTTCGCGGTGCTTCTCGGACAATGTACGAGCTATATGTCCATTGATTTTTTTCTCATTTGTGGAGTTCCATCATCCAGAAAGAGTCTTACGTCAGTTCCGAATGTTGCAAGACATACCTAATCGGATCGACCCTCTTGATGACTGGAAGACGAACGTGCATCAGATTGATCGTAAAGGGCGAAAAAATGCCAACTGGATGGACATACACGCGAAGTATGTTCATCAGTGGAATCAAAGACATGAGTATCTCACGGGAACCCAATATGTAATGAACCCAACGACGACACCCGATTACTATGATTGGTATAACTCGATTACACGTCGTTTTATATCCCCTGTAGATACGCATGACATAATGGGAATAAAAACTGGAGATGCTTCACTGATGCACTACATGGTACGCAACATATATGCAGTTCTACAATTAATTTTATATCTATTCAACATGATTGGTGTTTTAATATACATCTTTTATCTTATTTGTAGATCGAACAATTGGAACCCATGAAGAGAAATATACAGAATAGAAATAGATTAGACATTGACCAACTTAATAGTTTGTTAGATGAACAGCTCTCATTGTATGAAAATATAGAGCGAACAATTGAGAGACTGTCCCCCGAGCCTCCGCAAATGACGTATACCCAGCCTGTACATCAACAACAGACGCAAAGTCAAGCAGAAAATCATATGAGAATTAGAAGGCGTCGTTCCCCTGAAGTTCGGATGCCACCACCTGCGAACTTTGCATCAACATCTTCGCGGCCCGAATACCAAACTGAAGGACATATGTCGGATGTATATAGGCCTTCAATGAGTACACCACCGTATACTCCGACACCCTACCATCCATTAATGTCCACTCACTCGCCATTTCCTGGTATGAACGTTGACCTCGGAGCAGGAGACACGAGCAATATGCCAAACTACGACTATGTCCGTCCTACTCCGATTCAATTCCAGTATTCAGATGTGGCTACTTTCCGGGATGTACCAGACCACTCTACGTCATCCTCCAGCAGAATAACAATTCATTTGACACCAACCTCGGAGGAAGATGACGTCGAAGAAGACATACAGCCACAACCACCCGTTGTCAACACAAGAGGTAGACGAGGTGGAACTCGAAGGAGACAACAAGAAATATCAGGAAATGTCGGGCAAGGTGAAGGAAGAGGTCGCCGAACTAGAAGAAATCGAGGTTGTGGTACAGGAGGTCATTTGTAATAGGTGTGAATATAGATCATAACAAACAAACAATTATTTTTATTTACTGATCTGAAAAAAAAAAAAAAAAAAAAAAACTTACTTTATACCCATGACACATTCATTACAATGAAATTTTAGTTGCAATTTTCATAATTTTGCATCTAATTTTGATATTCTTTTTCATATTAGTTTTCAAGTGAATTTGAATTTTCTTTATTTATGTATTATTTTCTATGTTTACTTATAATTTATAGTATATACATAACAAAAAGAAATTTTTCGCGAAGATGTACTTTTTTTAATTTCAATATTTTATTTTATCATTTCATTTTCGCTCCAAATTAATTAACTGCATAATTGTTACACATTCTATACAAGCCGTCCATTAATAAAACAGCACACCACAATTAATTTAAAATCCAAACTATTTATTATTTTGTATCATTTACATCTACTAACCAAATTTTTTAAAAAATTAAATAAATTTGCATAATGAACATTCCAACCCAAAGTTTTGTGCCAATTAATAATAATACATAAATATATATATATATATATATGAAATTTAAAAAAAATACAATAAACCTCACCTTTAAAAAACGTCATCTAAGGTTTTTAGTTATATATATATATATTATATATTATATATACACATATATATATTTATAAAATATATATTTATAAATAATAATATATATAAATTTATATATATTATTATTATATATATTATTAATTTAAAAGATATGAATTAATAAAAAAATTTATTATTTAATTTAATAAATATTTCTGTATATTATTATTACATATATTATTATTATTATATATATTTTCTTATATATTCACTTAATAAATTTAAAAAATATATATATATATACATATTTGAAATATATATATAATACAGGTTATATATATATATATGTATACATATATATATATATATATTACAGGTTATATATATATATGTATACATATATATATATATATATGTGTATATATATATGTCAGTATCTATATATAATATATATATATATGCATGTATATGATATATACATATGATGTATGTACATATATAATTATATCATAAAGAAAGAACGTCACCTTAGGTGACGTTCTTTCTTTTAATTTAAAATCGTCACCTCCGGTGACGTTTTTTTGAAATAACGTCACCGGCGGTGACGTTTTACCTATTTTTAAAAACTGTTCGGAAACATACCTATTTTGTAAATTTTTTTTTTTTTTTGCATTATTTTGAAAAAAAACCCAATAATCGGTGCAATGTACTTGCTCTATTACATAATGAAAATATGAACATATATATATATATAATTATAATTTCCAAACACATTATAAAAAATATTTTAAATAAATTACATATTATGTGTTTAACAAATATAAAATAATAAAAATTAAAGTATAAGAAATATAATGAATTTTTTTAATGTCTAAAGTAGTGCAAACTGCTGGAGAATGAGTTCAGATTTTAGAGTTGTGCAGACGTCTGGAAATGACGTGTATAGCACCATACATTAACATGTTGTAGTTGTACATTCACATTAAATACTTACATATTTCACATATTAATAAAGTTTAATTACCATAAATTCTTGAATTCAAGGGATCACACATAGAAACAATTCAAAGAAGACAAAACTGAAAATAGGGAACACAGAAACATTAGGCATATATCAGCTTTCATAGTCGTAGACAAAAGAGTACTACTTCCTTGAAACCCAAGGTGTATAAATTACAACACTCGAAGTAACAAACTGCAAACATCACACCTATATATTGACACAGGAAGAGGGGCAAAGAAATAACTTGCCACCACTATACAACCTACTTAAATCAAACCAATACTCACAATCTTATCTTAGGCTATGATGAAACAAGATGTCATTCACTTTTAAAGAACCGGAACGTGGAAGAAACCTGAAATGTGCCGGGCAAGCAACCACAATGAAAGAACCAGAAATCATCAGTACTCTGAAAGCAGAGGGTATAAACCACAGGGGAGTGAGTTTTGAAAGCCTGCTTCCACATTTCAAGAAACGGCTCGTCGTTCCTCGTCTTTGGATTGTTCTGTCACAGACATTTCTGAATGATTCTGAAATGGAATAGCAATGTAGCATAAGAAGACTACCATCTGCCTTCCTCTTCTGAGGTTCCAATAGTCTCTCAAAATAAACACATAAATAATTTTGAATCTGAACATTTAATGTCTAATAAATAATTGCAGCAGTAATGTTGCTGCAAGCATACATCGACACAGCACATTCTCATCTAAAACTGTCACCAGAATCCTGATTCTAATATGCACCTACAGATGCAAGTCTATCCAAAAAAACAAAAACCCAAACGATAGACCAACGGATGTACAACTAAACTATATAACTGTCCTAGAAAATACTGAAAGCCAAATATACATCCTGATGCCAACATAAATACAAAAATTAAGGTAACATTGTGTATAAACATCTATGATACGAAATAGAAACAGGTTTCAGGAAATCTCCATTAAATTTATCCTGAAATCATAATTAAAGTTGTCCCCACAAAAACAATCCTCATGCTATATTAACAAAAATGCGCGGACAGTTAACGAAAACCCCTAAAATTCAAGAGCATGAAATGAGGAGCAAAATGAATAATAACAAATAAACACCTAACATGAGCAGTATTGATGAATTCACAAATACCAACCTCAAGGTCCCCGACACCACCAATGCGATCACCAAAATAGACTCCCTCATCATCTCTTCCGGCATTTCCCTTCAAAAAATTACAATCCTTGGGCGTTTCGAAAAATGACAACGAAAACTGTTTAGAAACCACACCGACGTCAAAGTAAATCAATCCGGAGCTGGGGATATCGACCTGAATAGCCTTGACAGGGAGCCACAGAAAGAGCTCCTGAGCAGCGACCCCAGACAAATTAGCAATCTTGCCGTAACTGAGGCTTCCCGACATGTTCCGTTCGAATTTAACGGGGGTCTCGAATTTGGTTTCGCAGGGGGAAGGATAGAGCAAATGGAGCTCGAAGCGGCCCGAGGCAGGGTCGAGGGAAAATCCCGAAATGTCTTTGGGGAAGAGGCCGATTGGTAGGGCGTTGGATTTGAGGGCTTCGTAAAACGAGGTCGCCGGCGAGGAGAGGAGGTTGTTAGAAGCAGAATTTTCAGCAGTTGATATGGTAAGTGTGAGGAATATCATCGAGATTGTGAAAATTGGGAGAGGCATTTTGGGGGGGATCTTTTAGGAGGTTTCGTTGGTAAAGATGAAGGCTTTCGATTTCTGAGTACAGGGCAGAGGGAGAAAAGAGAAGGGGTGTGAGTTATTTGAAATGAGGGTGGGTGCCCACACTTTATGACATCTTTTTTCTTTTTCTTTTTTTTTTTCTTAGAAAAAAAAATCACATTTTGGGACAACAAGGTTAATTACCAAGTTAAAGAGATATAACAAAATTGGTTTACTTATTGTGAGTGTAAATATAATTTAATTGGATTGGATTGGATTGGATTGGATTATAGTTACATCTCGTGACCGCAACCAGTTCAGATTTCTCAACCAGAACAAACAATAAACCTACTTACTTGTTCACAACCTATCTAACAATTAAACAAATCATTCAATGTTGAAGCTCTATATGCGAGCTCGAAAAACATTATTCAAGTAAATAAAATTTGAACACAAGCATTAAAATTTATACACCCTAAAACTTCAAATCACTCTACTTTTAATTTTTGGCATTCTAAAGATTTGAAATACATTATCTTCTATCTCTTTCACAGTCACACACAAATCTAAAGTAGGAATTTGGTTTGAATCTCTTTCCACAAATCCAACAAACCAAGCTCAAGACAAGGGAACTTAAACAAGTGGGTGTCAAATATAACAGAGTTCCAAATTCATTAACTTGAAATCAATAGCGATTTCAAATCCCTCTCCAAACATAGCATAAAAATCTTGCCAACACACAAAATATATTCCCCCAGATAAAACAAGAATTACTCACTTGTCCTGCAATTCGAGCAAATGAAACTACGCAAGAGAAATCAAATGAATCTTAGCCTGCTGTCAAGAAAACTAGCATTTAACACCAAACCTTCACTCCCGCACCAACCAAAACAGGATTTTTTTTTTTTCATAAAGCAACATCTTCCTAATTATACCACATCCTTGGTAAACAGATAGAGAATACTAACTGCAGATCCATCTCTGAATGAAGAACTATTCGCCCAGCTAATTCCGATCATGTCGCCTGCCAAGAAAAAGCCACATTAGATCAGACACAGAGGAAAGCTAATCAATCTTTTCAAGACAAGATTTGATACTAAAGATATATTAACATGCACGTGACATAGAAAAGATTTAGCAATTATTTGGCCTTTTAAGGACACGATGCTAAAGATAACACCGCAAAAATAAAATATGGAAGCAATAGAGAGAACAAATGGCATCAAAAAACTGAACCTATGGCGATCATAATCTCTTGACCGTTCTCTTGATCGGGAACGAGATCTTCGGTGGCTCCTTGAGTCGTATGTGCGAGAACTGTCCCTATCTCTTACACGCTCACGATCATAACCACGGTTGCGGTCATAATGTCTATCACGATCTCTGCTCCTACGATCATAATCCCTTCTGTCACCTTTATCACGGTCCTTGCTAGATTCTCTATCAGAGTCCCGGCTTTTTCCATCTTTTACTCTGAGAAAATTATGAAGTTATACTACTCCATCACTTTGGGAGGGGGGGGGGAGGTTGCTACAACAAAAAAGTTACCTTCTCTCTTCTTCAAGGGCTTTACGTTTATTGTCTTTCTCTTCCTGGTAATGATTAAAAAAAAAAAAAAAGAAACACATTTGATATAAAATTTTACATCTCAATCAGTTAGAAACACAATTTGGGTTCCTGATGACAAAATATATTTTAGAATCTGCTGCCAAAAAGATACACCCCCATGCTTCTTAATCAGCAAAAATTAAGGTTTCATTGCAGATATCTAGAGCCGAGAAAATTACTAGAATTACATAGGGTAAATTTTGTTGCATAAAAAATAAAATTGGCACTGTATCTCACACTAATAACAACTTTTCACACATTGCATTATAAAAGTAGTAGCACGAAAGCATGACATACATATTAGAACTCCATAGCCAGTGGATAATACAGAATATGTGCATCCATAAACTGATTATGCACCATCAAATAATCCACCAACAGGGGATACCAGACTACCATACTATAAAATGCCATACCAAGTGAAGTCGGACCAAATATCGCTTGTGACTGCAGATTGAATGGCAAATGCTAGCGTTCCTTGCTTGCAGAATACTATATCAACAATGTTACTTCTTTTAATGTATAGGACAAGTGGTATCCACTGATTCATGATTCAAGAAGGTCAACCATCAAATTAGCTTATTGTACTGATTAAGTTGCATCATTTAATGTAAAGCAGACCTGACGGAAGCAGCTTAAACCTTCTGTCCAGGAAGGCAAGATATGCTGCAGCTTGCAAAGGAAAGTATATAATGCTGTTCCTAATCCCTATTCATTCAAAGTTTCATTCCAATTATGTAAACCATGTATTCGAGATTGGTCTAATCAGTTTGTTACTTGTTTACCCTCATTAGTTTCTAATTCTTTTTGAAGAAAAATTGATAGCATACTAACTAATTATTACCTGCAGCTAACTTACCTTGTTTCCTCAGCTCCCAAATATGATGTGGAAAAAAGGGACTTTCATCAATAATCAAATTGAAGTATTTAAACAGGGCACTTCTGCTAGGATAAGAAAAACTCACAGAGCACAAGTAAACTGAGAATCTCTATATAAGGAATTGAAAGATTATAGCAGCACCTGAACCAAAATATTCAGAGTACCAACTTAGGTATTGAAAGACAAGTAGTCTTTTATACAAATCAAAGAAACAGATGCTATCAGCTCAAGTGACGTTTCCAGCTTAACAACACTAAATACACCAAGAAATATCCGAATGAAAAATTATACCACTTGCAATATAACAGACACACATGCAGAAACTTATGAGATTACCACCTTAGTTGATGAAACACTTTTTCCTTAACAAGCAAAATATATTATCAATTGCTAAGAAGAGAAAGATTTGATGAAAAGGATAATAGATTATAAGTCCATACCTGAAGCTCAGCTAGCTTTTCACGAATTAGCATGTACCCTAAATGGAGCTTTCCGCCAAAGTGATCAGCTAAACGGCGATCGCTGAAACCAAATACACAAACTCTCTTGTAATGACAAACTCAAGACACTAATGTTTAATGAGCTGTCAAACAGTAGCCCCATAAACTGTCTAGTTACAATGGCATGATCAACAAGCATAAAACAGAAAATAACGCACATTCGTTAGCTGCAAAAGTTATCCTCGTAAAACTGGGCCCAAAAGCCTGCTGGTGACAAGGAGGTATAATTGCCAGGTCAAACAGTGAAGTACCCGAAATTCTTATAACTACTTTCTTACCCTAATTCCATGAAACAGATTATATAACTCATAGGATCAACAAATATTTTACCTGTCATAAACACTCAAGAATGCTCCACATATGTCACAGACACGAAGCTTCTGATCAGTCTGTAAGTAAGTAGAAAATGTGGTATCAGTCTCATATAGTCAAAATTCTAATTACTTTCGCCATGTCCAAAAGGGAATAGCAAGGATAATGTGAAATGCTTCATGTTGCATCATAATTAAAGACTTGGTGATTTCCACAATAGAGAAAATCACAGCACTGTACCGCAAATCTCAGTTTACCTCAAATTGTCAATGAAAATAGCTAAAATTACAATTAGTCGAGATTTTCAATGACATTATTAAACCAAAATTTTCATAAAAGCAAAGTAGAGGACTCACAATGCGCACATCAACAGCTGTGTACTTTGAGGAATCCGGTATAGGTGCCTGTCGAGCTGGCAGCTGAATCACACAGAAGTCAGACAAAGATCAGATTCAAACCAAGTCAAGTGAAAATGCAGCTGGAGAAGCAGAAATGTAAAGTGGCAACTTTAATCGATAAGGTGCACAACACAGAGTAACAGCAGAGTATGGCATTATGGCAGTGCAAAAAATAAAGGCACAAGAATAATTTGCTCCATGAAATTTAATAAAGTCGATATAAACCTTTTTGAGTGCTTCAGCTTCCTCCAGTGCTTTCTGTGCTTCATCTACCATTCCTTGTTCCCCTGAAAAATACAAAAAAGCACAGTTTTCAAGATATTATATGCATACAGCCACAAGAAAATACCTAATCAAACAGATAACTTAAACAGAAACCATGTTATAAAGTTTCCATCCAAAAGGATCTTTTTTTAATTCTGCCCCATTATATGTACAGTTGTACAAGCCCTTAAGTACAATTTGATATTCCCACAAGGAAACGACCCCAAGCTCCGAAAATAAGGTAAAGGTCCACTGGCTAGAGACACAGTAGACAATGAGAAGTTATACTTCTATAAAATTGGATAAGAAAATAAATTTGAAACCAACAAATACATAAAAAACTAGTGTAGAACCTTTGACATACACGGGATTTTAAAAAAATGCTGTTATAAGATGACATTTGTTTATACTAAAATAATCAAATTGGAATAAGTAAATGACTATACTATATACATAAGTATTTAATACATTAAATTCAAATAAAAGGTGATCATTATAATTCAATAATTTGTATATTCGTAGATAAGAAATTGATTATAAATAGGCAAATTAGCTTAACTCTCATAATAATGATTATACTATATTGAATTATGAATTAACATTTTTTATTAAGAAATAATGTGGCAATTGTTTATTAACTTGTTATGTGATTTGATTGGACAATAAAATTGTAGAGCTCCAATTTTGTGCCGTGTGCATTAAACTTATCAAACTTATTTTTTACATAATGAAGACTAATTTTAATTATAGTATTTTATAAATAAACAGCTACTGTATTTATAAATATTTAATACATTTAATTCGAATAAAACGTGATTGTTATAATTCAATAATATGTATATTCATAAATGAGAAATTGATTAAATATACGCAAATCGGCTTAACTCTCATAAAGATCTATATTATATTAATTATGGGCAACATTTCTATGTTTAAGATATGAAAAATAGCTTATCTATCTCTTATAAATTTAGGAAATATTAGGACTTTAGCTTTTCCAATAAACAACATACTATCTATGTTATTCAAGATTGTTTTATCGTAAATATCTACATATCTAATAGTAAGAAATTACAAAATTAATATACTTCACATATTTTTTGTATACATAACTAATAAAATATATAATAATTACATAATGTTTGTTATTCACATCAATTTTAATTAATAATTAAATGACGTATTAATTAGAAATTGTCAATCTTACAAATAAAAAAGTATGCATACCAAAATTATAGGATTTTATCTAACATAAATAAGATGATTACTAGTGATTTACGTGGATTAATGTTTCCATATGCAATATTAAATTGATTTATTTATATGTAGATGTATATAACCAAATGAAATCAAGGATGACATGTAATATGTTCAATTTTTATTCGACAATTGAATTGAGGACCTCCAATTTTGTGCCATTTGGCATATTTTTCGGCTCTATTAGTAAGATAGGTGGATAAACACAACATGCATACATTAGTGATACAGTCGACTGATCCTTTTTGTTCTTTATTTCTGAGCCTTCAGATTTTATAAACTTGTCAAATAAATTACCAAGTTCTTCAGCTTTCCTTAGCTTTTCGTTGATCATTTCTTGTATGTGAGGGTCGGGAACAGCTGCTGGTAAAGGCACCAATTCAGGAGCACTTGTCAGGGGCTGAGGAAGAGATGCACGATCTCTGTTGAAAGCATCCAAAAGAAGCATAGACTGCAATTAAACAACAAGAGACGTTTATCCTTTTGCTACATCATTATTAAGCATTAAAAATGTAACTTCTGAAAGTCATTAAAACCTGCTTGTCTGCTCTTTTAATTCTTAGTTCTTCAATCTCTTCTAGAGCTCGAATCTTCATGTCTGTCTTGCCTTCGAGATCTAAAATACCAAATAATGTTCAGTAGCATCACCAGTTGAATATCAACTCACTGTTAACATAACCAGATTATAAATTATGCAACTCTCAAGTCTCCTATACACAGGTTGGGGAATTGCTTGAATTACAAATTACGACAGATTAAAAGAAAAAGATGTTCAAGAAAGGGGAGCACAAGAAAGTGAGAAAGACTGCTTATAACCTGTACGTTCTACTTCATAAAATTTCAGTTGATCTATTTAGATTACATGACATTGATCTCCAAATTAATCTAAGAGTACATGTCTATGTAACAAGTGTAAGATCATCTATAGTGAACCATGGATCCAAATTAGAAAAGGCAAGTTATTAATAAACTTACCCATCTGATCAGCTTCTTTCATTTTCTCTTTAATTTGCTTCGACAATTCATCAACCTCTGCTGTCTGCCAATGCCAAAAGATTATCCAATTGTATTGCAGAATGAATTAAAGGGCCTCAAAGAGAAGACGTCAACATAAACCTACCAGGGTAACTTCTGATACAGAAATCGCAACAGCTGCTTTAGCATCTTCTTCATCAAGTCTCTTAAGAGCCCTTTCAATTTTACGATCACATTCAACAATAAGTCTGTCTATGTTATCTTCTAAATCCCTGTCGTAGTTATCAAGGCCCTTGGCTTTTGCTTCCTCATATCTGAAGAAGAGTTAAAGTATCACAAGGGATAACAACCCTCCACAAACACAGAAAATAAAAATAAATTTCAATAGAAGCGGCATAATTTCGTCAGAGAAAGGATACTCTTTCCTCAGCTGCAGAGAATGCACCTTGGGGCATGGTCCCTTGTCCATTTTCTGCACCAAAAATGAAAAACTGAATAAATAACCACAAAAATACAATTGCCTGATAAATCAAGCACCGCTATTGATCACAAAGTAAAAAATAGAAATAAAAATAAAAACCCACAAATTTAATATTTATGAATACCTCGAAACTTGTAAATAGAAACACTTGTATAACAATTTCTGGCAGTAAAAGACCATTATAAGAGAAGCTTCACCACTTTCTAGATTAGAAACAGTAAATGAAATTCGTACCGTGAGCTGGAATAGTTCGTGGGGGCAAAGTCCGGCGAGGAAAAGGCGGCAGACGTCACGATCGTAGTACTTCCGCGTCACCTCCTGGGCGTCGCCGTTCCGGTTGGCTCCCATCAGCACATCCAGCTGCTTCCTAAGCGCATCCATTGCTTCTTCTTCTTCTAATACGCTGATTTCTCGCTTCAGAACCAGCAAAATTGCTGTGCGAGGGTTTAGTTCAAATGTTGTGTGAATTGAGAGAGAGGGTTCTTAATTCGCATAAGGGAATGAGGCAGCTGAGTTTTAATAAATTACATACAGCCCCTTCAAAATTATAAATATACTTACAGCCTCCCCCACAGTTTCTAGGATTGCAGTTTTAAGTACTCAGAATTTTATTTTATTTTTGTGTTTATCGTATTATACCCCGTCTGGGCTTTTATACCGCCTCAGGCCCAATTAAACTAAATGGGCCTTATATATGGTCTTGTAAATTAAATTAACCCGGCCCATCTAACATTAGTTCTAAATTATTGTATTGCATGTTTAATGAAACACATATTATTTATCACTCATTTTTATTTCATTTTTTATTAAGTACACACAAGCCAATTAAGAAATGAAATAATAATAGGTTTTTTATTATTGGCCCAATGAAAACAACTTAATAAAATATGTATGTTACAAATTATAAAAACTCGGGATCTCTTGAAATCGAGCATCCTAAACGGCTACCCTCGGGACCGGCCCCGATCCTAAGAAAACCATTACATGAAGAGAAGAGTACATGCAATACTAGAAGAAAGATTCACCAACCAAACATTCTTAAAGTGAGAAAAAGCAATAATGGGGAAGGTCATAGCCACCTTAAATCTGCAAAGCCATGACCATGCAATGCCTATCCCTACTTACCAAAATATTCTCCTCTTTAATTTCCCCATTTGTCCTTTTCTCCCTCCGGATAACCTTCACTTACCTCATTCTAAAATCATTTAATGGGGAGCCAATTTGCAGAACGTTTTAATGAAATTAAATTGGTCCACATTGTTGAAGAACAAACAAAAAATGGAGGAGAATGGAGGAGGATATTCGCACGTCACGCTTCCGTATGATTTGATCGAGGTGATGGAGAACGCGGGTAGTTCGGACGACGACGAATGGAGCTGGCCGTGGACGTTCGACGAGGAGGAGATGTGGTGGGTTGCCGTTCTTGGGGAATTTGTGCTGTTAGGTTAGGTTTAGGGGAAGAAGATTGTAGTTTTTTTTGTCTTAACTTGAGGTTAGGATTCATGAAAGATGTAACTAAATCGGCCAAGAAAATTGTTTGTTTTGAATTGTTTGATGTCGAATGTTTTTTCCAATTAAATTCAGATCTTAATTTTCTAATCTGTGTGTGTGTGTGTGTTTTTTTAGGGTTTGCCTTTGGCAATTCTAAGATCCGTGGTGATATGATTTCAATTTAATCAAGATTGAGATCCTTATGTATAGTTTCGATGTATTTATTTGTTAAAAGTATTGGAATTAAACAATTAAAACAAATAAAAAATACTTATATATTTTTTTTAATTATCTAACAATTTTTTTCTCTAATATATTAGTCTTACGCATAATAAATTCTCAAATCTAACTCAAATAACCAAACAAAAAATAATTGCATATTTTATTATAATACATGCAACATAAATGTCAATTTACAGGTCGTGAAAAGAGGGTAAATCCAATATGTTATACGTCAAAAACATATTAAGTACAAAAGTTGGTTATTTGCATTCCAGAAAATGAAAAAAGTTTTTCCCAAAAAATAAATTAGAAAATAAAAGATAATATAAGTTGTTAAATTGTAGATCTCCGACACCCTTCCACGTCAAAATTTGCATATGTACACCGCACATGTTAACAAACCTAACATATATTTTGTTTTTTCCTAACCTCTTACAATTTTTTATTGGTTGATAAACTTCTCAATTAGTTTCAATTATATCTGCCACTCGTCTTCATCCGTAGCAGATGGTGTGCATCATAAATATGCGTCACATCTATACATCATTTTAAATTGTATCCACGTGCTATACAACAATAATTTTGAAATATGAGAGAAAATACTATTTACAATAAACAATTAGCGACGGATGGTAAAGTGAGCAATAATGAATAAATTCGAAATTTCAAATATTTTTTCCTAAAGTTAATTTTTCACCTAAAAAGATAAGAGAGAAAGCTGTCAAAATATATAAATATGGAAGAGATTTTAGTGGGTGATGCCATTACCAAATATCTGAAATTCCATTTTACAAGAAATATTATTACCAAGTTGCCATTTTTACTTGGCAGTAAATTATGTGACAGCAAAAGACTTCTGTTGTAACATTTCAAACTCTTATATAAAGGAGAATAAAATACAATGGAAGAGCACACAAGAACAGCGCACTCACATAGAGACACCCCGCTTATATTCTTATTCGTTTCTTTATCGAAAATCAGAATGGAGTTGCAGAAAGAAGAATCGTGTGAGGAGAAACGGGATGTGAATTTACACATCTCGCTTCCAGAAGATCTAATTGATAAGTTGAAGAATGTGAAGACTTGGGATGAGTGGCCGTGTCAATGGACGTTCGATGAGGAAATGATGGGCCTGGCATGGTTATGGTCTCATGGCAGGGATGATGACAACATTCGTTTTCTCCTTTCTGATCATGATACTGTGATTGCAGGACAAAAAGATGAAATTTAACTGGAGTAACTATATAGATACATTTTTTTCTTTTGTTTGATATTTTTCTGCTAAGATGTTGCTAAAGCCTTTGATTCTAAGAAAGATTTCACATTCAGGAACGAACAACAACAACGACAACAACAACCTGAACTTATACTTCAAATATCTTGCATTTACTCAAGGAATCAGAAAAATTGTACAGGACTCTTGGATCTGAAGAATCCATAGGGCCCCTGAATGTTATTAAAGATGGTTTATTGAAACAACTAAATTTTTCGTTGTAATAGATACAGTACAAAGACAGCTTATTAAGCCCAGCAACATTAGTAGGAAGATTCTTGGTTGGAAAAACTTAAGAAAATTGAAGAACTAAGAAACAATCGACTAGCCTATCGAATTTCACTCCAAGACGAACCAGTTTACCCCGATTCCTACAGACATTTAACGATACATCATGTTTTATGCATCATGTGTGAATGGCATTGTTTCATCTTGAATAAGAATAAAAACCCCAAGGCGAGTAAGTTGATGAAGCAATTCTTTGATAACGAAAGTTGGCAGCCTCTCAAAGTTCATCCTGCGAAAAGGAAATGCCAAACAGCTATTCAGTCTAGCGTTTAAATGTGAACTTAGACCATCCGATTCTAGCCAAAAACATATCCAACATAAATTTCAACCTAGCTAGGAAGTTTTGTTGAGAGCTTCAAATTAGTATCTTCAATATGCATCAATTAGCAATCTCAAATAGAAAAGCTGAAATACTCACATGATAGTCGTCATCGCTGTAATCACGGTGCTGCAAAACAAAAATTTCCAGATTTAGATGTTATTATCTGAGTGAAAAAATGGAGGTGTCACACAAAAGCATCACAGGCATACATATTTAAACGAACGTCTAGACAAGCATGAATAATTTGATGAATCTTATGCTTATAACCCCTTATTCTATGGTCAATATTTTCACTCATTTAAGGAATTCTAACTAAGCTAAAGAGTCCACCAGCTACATTTTTCTCATAAAATAAGAATGCCACATTCTCTTCAAAGGAAGAACTAACATTCCCTGGAAAAGCAAGAAATGGATAAGAGTTTGAAAGTCAGAAGAAGAAGAAGCAATAGAAAGGGTGTTAACTAAATAATCATTTTCAAACACAGTGAATAAATATGTAATGAAAATGAATTAGCTTGAAGAAGAAAAGACTAACCCTCCTGTATCTGTCTCTGTGATGGTCCCGGGCCCGATGCTTTCGGTCATAACCCCTATCTCTTCTCCTCCTCTCACCTTCTTCTCTTGCTCTTTGTGCTTCCTGCATATGAGGTCAAAAACCCCTTTTAAGTTTCCATCTTTTGATGAGAAAGGAAATAAGTCAGCAGTTAGTCAGGCTGAAATGAAACCTCTTCCTCCTTTGCTTTTCTAACTTTTTCTGCTTCCTCAAAGGCTTCTTTCTCAATCTACAAATGTAACAGAAGAGAGTGGAGCAGAAGTTAGAATTCTAGCGACCACAATGTGCTTTAAAGATACATAGGAGCAGATAGCGCACCTCCCTATTGGCAAATACTTCCTGCACTACATTCTTTGCGTAGGCAGGATCATCACAAATCAAAATGTTGTCAAAAACAGAACCTGCTTTCACCTGCAGCCATAGCAAAACGAAACACTAGTGAAAACAGAACAACCAAAATTTACCCATGGTGAGAAAGGTGAAGTACATAAGCTAGAAAGGAAACATAGAACTTCACCTGCCAAACTTCGATCCCAACATACTTTATGGGCTTCAGAACATAGAGATCAGGATCATCTTCAAATTCTAACCAGCAGAAATAGCAGAGGGAAACACAAATTAAATGTTGAAATCACTGCATGTAATTGCTCAATTTGAAGTCCAGGGAGTCAACAAAAAATGTGCTTTACCAGGATTATCAATCCAAGGGATCTTCCATTTTCCTTTATAATTAGGATTCTTGATTTTCTGCTCAATAAGAAGAAATACCCATCAATGTGATTCAACAATGCAATAACACCAACCTTGCTTGGTGGTTCTCAAAAACGTGGGCATACCTTAGGCTTCCATGGTCCCTTGTATGCTGGATTGGGGATTTTAGGTGGTCTCCATATTCCATCTTCATCTTCATCCCAGTCATGAGGCTGCTCAGGAAACAAATGACTAAATGTATCATTTCATCTCGCACTATAACCCCAACACTTTAAACATACAATTTGAACACTGAGAATGAACCGTAACAGAAAATCATTTGAATGTCCCCCACATGTAATGAAAATGCCAACAGATTCATGATAACCATGCACAGTCTACACTCAAATGCCTATGACCAGTTGGTAGAAATTTAGAGCTAGACCTGCAGTGCATCAACCAACCTGTTTTGCCTTTGGATCAGGTATTTCTCGTGGGATAGAATCATATCCCTGCAAGGTGATGCATATAAAGAAAACAGCTTAGATAAAAGCATTAATGAACTGTTGAAATCTCAGTACAGCTGCAAAGTGCATTACCTCAGGCTTGACTTCATTAGGATCATCTATATATTCTCTATCATCCCAGTCTGCAGGCTGTTTTAGGAAGAAGGATGTCAAAGAAAAATGAAATATATAGCCAGGCTACTAAATTACTTTCTCATTCTCTTGCAGCAAAATATACACTGCATGAGAACTTAAAAGGAACATTTGATTCATGTTATATAGTAGTTTTATAAGGGTGAAAAAGTAATATGCTGGGGATAACCTTCAAACGAAGGACAATGAGAGAACAACTTTAAATCTGCAAGTAAGTAATAACTAGATTTAGCTAACTGGAAGGATTTCTATCTGAGAACAACCTTTTTGGCATTCACTGCTTTAATTTTGCGTGGAGGTAGAATATCCCAGTCTGTATACATGCTTCCTGAATCTCTTTCTCGGCCATCAATGAGGAGACTATATGTTGCATCAGGCCGAAGAATGAACGTGTAAAAATGGGTTAATTTGTCTGTTTCACATTGCAAATCCTTCTTGATGGGGTAATTTTGACCCTGGTATGAAAGTATGACATGAAGTTTCTTTGTCTGCGTGCCACATATATCAGGTCCGAACATCATACTGATGGAAAAATAGAAGGTTCAAAGAATTAGAGATTCAAAATAGAGTTTGTTCAAGGGAGTACCAAAGTTATTTATTGTATTCAAGACGAATTTATACGAAGTACTGTTTGGCATAATCGACTTCCAGCTAAGTTATAAAAAAAAAGATTATAATAATAATTAAAAAAATTTAATAATAATAATAATAATAATAATAGTATAATCATCATCATCATCATCATCATCATCATAAGCATGTGAGAATTACACAAAAAATAAAAGTCCATAATCGAATTTATGCCAACATGGTCAAGTTGATGTCACTGCTGCTACATCAACATATTATTACAGGAACCAAGTAGTGTTAGCAGAGAAAGAAGTCATCACATCCTTTGTGTATAATCAATAGCATTTCCAGCCAGTTTATACAACCATATAACTCTCACACCGTTCATATTACAAATCAAACTCATGTCTAAATATGAAAACTATGTACAGGTTCATACATTTAGTCAAAGCTTTTGTGGTTCATATGGCACTTTTCAATCATATTTTTCCAAATTAAACAAATGAGATGAAGAGAGGGGTCTGCCCTATATGCAACCATGGAAAATGCTCAAGAAAGTTGAAGGAAACTGAAAACTTATTGAAAGAAATTACTCTACCAACAATGCAACTGAATAAAGGAATAAAATTAATTACTTCATCAAGGATTCAAGCTAAATAAATAAATAAGCAGTTCCATACCAATAAGTTGGCTGTTCACATACCATGTCATCAGCCATTTTTATAAAACTTTGCATACATAGTGGTGACATTTTCATAATAAAGAAAAGTTTTACAGGAAAAATAAGTAAAGTAATCAATCTTGAAACAGGAAAAACAACACATGAGCATATCAGGAGGATATTAGTTACAATGCAAACACTTATATACCTGTAAGGAGTATCGCCACCGAATTTCTTTTGATTAACATAACCAGAAAGAAGCTTTATGTAACCTCCGCCGCATTCTATGTCCTGTTCCAACCTAATGGAATATTGAACAACCAATGTTCTATTCTTATTGCTGAATTCTGGTATCTTTGCGGATATCGCGTAATGCCTAGCATCAGTGGCTGTCTGAATACCTGAATCAATTAAAAAACATTTCAAACAAGCCACCAAAAACACTCACTTTTGAAGGATAATAAAACCAGAAAGTAACCAGCATAAAACCATGAAACATGCCCTCATCTGACATAAAATTCACAATTTAATCGGCACTCTTCAGATAAAATCATGAACGCCCAATTCATCGAAAGATCATTTAAGAATTTAGAACAGAAATATTCAAACCTTTGTCATCAGGGTCACCATTCCACTTCCCTGCTGTGTGCTTAAAAGATCCAGCTTTCCCTTCACTCCTTTTCCAATCAGACTTCACCCACCTGCTCTGCCATCCATCTGTTCCAAACACCAAATTGAAAATATGAAAAAGAATCCCAAAAAACGCTTCACCCATCACTAAATATTACTACTGATCACTGCTTCAACTAGCATACAGTTAACTTAAAACAATACCATATAATAATTAGACAGAGAGAGAATTTACCTTCAAACCGCTCCTCGAAAATGATTTCAGCAAATGAAGAGCACAGAAGCGAAAGAAATACAACTAAAAATGCAGCTGGAGAAAGTAGCTTGTGCTTAGATTTTGCCATTGTTGTGTTGTGTTGGCTATGAGTGATGCTTAGATTCTTTCTAGTTCGGGGTAATTATAAACTTTTGTCACATTATTTACCCGGAATTTGTTGGTTTTTTACAGTTGTGCCACTGAGCCAGTTTCTATGTTGACTTTCAAATTCCACTTGGGTCCCACTTGGCACGTTAGTTCCTCCAATAGAATTCCTTCTAGTACATTCTTTGGCCCTTTCGTTCCTAACATTTTTTTTCCTTATTATTTCAATTCTTATTTTCTAAGATCACACTTGTAGTCTAAAGATAGGGTCGTAACTGAAACATTGTTCGATAATTCAATACAAATCGAACATAAATATAATAAAATAAAGTTATTGTGGATTTAGATTAAACTATGATTCAAGAAAAAAAAAAAAAAAGGATTAGATTGACTTAAACTAAGCATATTTTAATTAGTATAAAAATCCACAATATTGAAAATAGACCAAACCCAACGGACGGGGTCAGAAAATGCGATTCTTGTAATATCTACACAGATTGGAAAGACTTGGATCTGCCGTAGACCGTCACTATCCCCTTCCCTTCCAATCATTCTTAGTCAAAGTCTTCCTCAAGCTTTTTTTTTTTTTTTTTTTTTTTCTAACATTACAAGAAAAGATAATAAAAGGTAGAATTTGTTATTGTTTATAATTTTAATAGTGTTTTCATGTAAAAAAATGTTTACGAGAAAATATATCAACTAACAAATAAATAGAGAGATATCTATAAAAACTATAAACGTATATTAAAAAAATTGTATCCTCTATTCCATTCAGTGTTATATCCTCTGCTCAAAATATTTAATGAACATATATTAATTAATGATATTATCATAAACACGTGTAATATAGTGATTATTTTGGAATAGAAAATGAAACACAAGGTGGAATATAAGATCTTGATCCTCATATAAGATTGCCCCTTTCCAATTGAAATAAAAGACAGCACTTTAGAGAAACAATTTTCAGTATGTTGGGTAATATTAAATTTTTAAAAGACCAAAACAACATGAAACTATACCAGAGCAAGAGAAAGATAATAATAGAAAACAGAACTGCACATGAGCTTCTTTCATAAGCCAAATTTATTTAAATTGCTAAATTTGGATCACTGACATAAACAGATCCAATGTATGACTAGAATAATGAGGCAGAATTCTGATCCAATAATTTAATGTGTCTAAAAGTAGTTTCCATTACCTGGAATTTTATAGAGAAAACAATGTCTCTAAGCAAAATGTGAAACAAACACAGACTAGAGATATTCAGACATCAAAAAACAAGTCCCTGCATAGCTTGCTGGAATGAAGAGAAGAAAATATAATCAATGTTCTTTTATTTCGCCTGGGGGTGAGATGCAATGAAGTCGACAGCAAGATTGATCGAGTGGATCTTGTCTGCTTCATTATCAGGAATCTCGAATCCAAATTCTTCTTCAAGAGCCATCACAATTTCCACAGTGTCTAAACTATCTAGTCCGAGATCCTTCTGGAAATGAGCATTTGGAGTAACCTACAACAATACTACATAGTCACACAAAAAAAAACAAAAACAAAAAAACTAAAACAAAAAAACATTTAGTACAGATTCAAGAATCCCATGAGAGAAAACAGGAAGAACTACTCCTGAGACTTGATCTGCTGACCGTAATGAGAATGGAAAATTAAGTAGCGAAACACTGAATTTACTTAAAGGTAAATTACGGCCCCACCAATATCTAACAGGACAGGATGTCTTCTATTCATCATTTACATATCTGTTTTCACTATTTTTGAAGTAGGGGTAGTTCTGCATGGTTCAGATAACTATGTCAAAGATTTCTAATAGGGGAGAATAATTTTTCTTAAGCAGCTTTCCATAAACCTGAAGTAATCTGCACAACACAATTCCTTACATGTTCTAATTTAACAGCAAATACTTCAGCTACTTTAATTGCAGTTCGCTTGGCAAATGCAAGACAAAGGAGCTATTTAGCTCTTTGTTTGATATATCTACGCACTAGTAGCTATGACATCTATGGAGCTTCTTTTTTTACTCTGATATCAGAGTAAGGAATGGAACACTAATTTTTGGGAACATTCAATAAAGTTGAGGCTTCCAATTAATTTCCATCAGGACTCATGTACTGATTAGCCATTCCTAAAAAAGGATGTCTAAGAAATCTTTCGCTGCATTTGGTTTATTTACAGTGATTATGGGGAGATTGGTTGGGAGAATATATTGTGGTAGTGGGATTGAAAACCTTTCAGATAGAAATGTGTTTAGATGGTTGTTTGATGCATGGAGAAACATGTAAAGTCAGAGAACTTCACATCTAACCAAGATGATAAAAAAACCACCAAATCTTGGAGCACCCAGTGGCCAGTAAACATTGCATTTTCTTTAGACATTTGCAGAAAATACCTCGCCAATATATTCCCAAAAGAGATGCATTACTTGATTATTTCAATTCTTTGACCAACTCAGCAAGCAAATATGATTCATATGGCTCCTCAATTTTAAACAATCAGTAGATGGGATTATGTGGAGACGAAAGACAGAAAAAGAGAAAAAAAGTAAAAGAACAGAATCTACAGCGTTCGTAGAATAGATATGCTTTACAAGAACTCACCTTCACCAGGAAAATCTATGAGAAGAGGATACATCCGAAAATCCTTTTTTGAAATGTTAAATTCAGGATTTGGATGCAGGGCACAATAGCATATAAAAAACCATCATCTTACAGTACTCAAATCAATAGAATTAGCTACTTCTTCAACTAACACAACTAGCAACATTTTGCTTCTAATACAGTGCCTTAGCCTGCATAGCCATTTCCATTGCATATACATTTGCCAAGCAACGGCGTTGCATTATTTTTTCATCGATGTATGACACCAACTCTAATAACTAATGAAATAGGAAAACCCATATTTTCCCCTAGTTCCAAAACCAGTGGTTAAGTATACCACATACATTCTCCAACATCAGAACAACGATTGAGTACATAAAACATTAAACAGACCCCCAAATTACACAGATAATCTCAACATTTTCCGGCTTATCAGTCCTCAAGCGTACAGGATAACAATATAATGGGGGAACAATAAATGAATAATAAACAGGAAATTATGGTACCTTCGATGGATCGACTTTCTGGAAATTCTTGACAACGCTTAGAACGCGATCGGCGACCTCGGACTTTTCGAGGAAAGAACCTTTGGCTTCGTCAGAGAAACGGCGTCTAATCAGCTGCGACAGGCCGGCGGCGCCAGCTCTAGGGTTTTGAAGTAGCGGCAGAGTGTACACCTTCACTCTGAGGTACTTAAGCAGGGCATTTCTAGCAGCCATTGCTCACTGTAGTGTGTGTCAAGAGAAGATGTGGGGTTTCAGCCGAGTACAGTTTTCCAAATAGAATTTGAGCGAAGAATCTTTTGCAACTAAAGCTTGGAACTCGATCTCAAATTACGGATGAATAAATGTACAATTTCTGATGAAGATGATACAATATAGTTCGGTTAGGAATTAATGATTTTTTACAATTTTTTTTATTTTTTAATGAGCAATCTAATATTTTATCCATCCAAATAAAAAGTTATCTTTCAATAATATTATATACGCAAAACTCCTGTAAAATAATTGCAAGTATGACATGATGTAAGGTATTATCTGTTTAATTATAAAGTATCATACACTTAAAAAAATAGTGATATTTTATAGTTAAACAGATAATACTTTATAGTTAAACAAGTAATATATTAAATCGTGTCACACGTGCAACCGTTTCACATGAAAACCACTCTATTATATATCTAAAAAAAGAGCTATCTTTCAAATATTAATGTCTCATTTTATTGATAAAAGTTCAAAATTAAAAAAATATCTCTAATTAAGACACGATGTAATTGCTATATTTTGCTAAATTAAAATATATTTCAAGTTATTCATTTTGTATTTTCTAAATTTGGTATGCGAGTGGATGCACTGTACAATAAGATCATGAATTTTGTTCGATATAATATCTTTAAAATATCAATAATTTTTTTTAGTTAAAAGGTAACTAAAAAGTTAAACTAATAAATAAATGAAGGAACATAATTGAAAATTAATAATTTATAATAAATTATATATGCATTTAATTGATTTAAAAAATTATATATTACTCAAATATAATTATTTTTTGAATTAATAACTGGTAATTAACTCATGTACCATGTACTATAATCAAACATATTCTCTTTTTAAAAAATATAAAAAAAAAACCTCCCCTCTTTGTTTAATTCTCCAAATCTATTTTCAACTTAAACGATTTATGTAAACATATATTGGTTGTGCAAGTTTAAAAAAGATAAATAATCTTATTAAAGTATAAAATAATTTGGATTATAATAGGTGAAGCGCTGAAATATTGAAAAGAGGATCTCCGCTTTTAAGCAAACGAAGCAAAAGCGGGCGCTTGGGATGGTTCGGCTTTCCTAGGTTTGATCGACGCCTCCACTCACTTCCGCACGACTCCTTAAACGCCGACTACTAGGCCTAATCCTTGCGTTCTTCTAACTCCCCCTTATCAACCCCTATCTTCTTCGTTCTAGAAACACGTCTTCTAC
Organism: Caryopteris x clandonensis; assembly: GCA_028749325.2. NCBI lineage: Eukaryota > Viridiplantae > Streptophyta > Magnoliopsida > Lamiales > Lamiaceae > Caryopteris > Caryopteris x clandonensis. Next base: position 4,249,727 of record JAPYKT020000027.1, on the reverse strand, counting down.
TTCGTTATGATTTGGTCTTTTTGTCTGGCAGAAGTTTATGAACACAGTCTAACCCCATTTAATAATATTAGTTATTTACTTTAAAATTTATATTGTTCTACCTAATTAAGTTATACCCGTCATTTGAATTATTTCTTGTTAAAGAATTCTTTCTAATTGTTTTGGAACAACTAGAAGATTCTTTTTAAAAAGTACGAGCTTTTAGTAATAACAAATTTCAATCTACTTATAAGATCAAATCGATATATTTTAAGAATAAAATATTTGAGTATCAATCTCATCGATATCTTGATCTTCCATATCCCATCAATCGAATAATTTTTTCAAGAAATACATAGATATATAAGACATACAATTAAAGTAAAAAGATGTATTCATTGATAAGAAAAAAAAAAAAAAGTGAATGGGGCTCCATCATTGCCCAGCCCGTTGTAACCTACAACTTACATCTCCATTATTGGGCCCTCCTACTACGGAATGGGTAATGGATTTGGGCCCACTGGGCCATGTCTTTAATCGTGAGCCCTTTAAGTATTGGGCTTCATTCACTTACAATTGGCCCATTCTTGTTATAATTCAGAATGACATATAAGGTGTTGGGTACAATATTTTTCTTCATATACACGTGTTTATTTTCCAGCTAATACACCTGTTTTCTTGTAGTTTTGGGAAACAAAATAAAATAAATAATAAGATAAATTATACTTACAAGAAATCTAATTTTATTCTTTTCCCATTATATTTTATTTTATAAAAAAAGTTCTCAAAGTTAATATTACGTATAAATAAATTTACAATTTATTAAAATAATATATTTTTTCTGAATATTCTTGCACGTAATGACAACTACGTTGGGAAAACAGGGGACGTTAAATGTGCAAATTTCTAGCAGCGTCTATTTCCCCAGTATACAGGATATGATAGATTAGTCCTTCCTTCCACGCCCACGGCTCCATCAAACTACCTTTCAACTGTACTCTCCGAACAAACCCGAAAACCCATCCGGGTCAGTTCCCGGACCAGTTCCGATAATGCTGCGTGACTACTGTTGCTTTTTTGGAGGTGGGGGTTCTGATCCAGGTGACGTTGCCGACCGTGACCCGGTTCTGTTGGTGTCGGGCATAGCTGGTTCAATTCTCAATTCAAAGCAGAAGAAATCCGGGCTAGAGATGCGGGTATGGGTCAGATTATTTTTAGCTGATTTGGAGTTCAAGAAGAAGCTGTGGTCCATTTACAATCCTGAAACAGGTTCATCTTTTCTGGGGTTTTTACTTTTTATTTGGAGAGTGCAGTGCAGTCCCTATCTTTTAGTATTTATTTGGTAAAAGAATGATTGTTTTTCCTTACCCTTTCTCTCCTTTTTGCCACAGTTGAGGCTTCTAATCTCTTTGGTTTTTGCAGGGTATACAGAGCCACTCGATGATAGTACTGAGATAAGAGTGCCACAAGATGATTATGGGCTTTATGCCATTGATATTTTGGACCCTTCAACCGTAAGCTTTTTTTTTTTGCTCTTTCTGCATTTGTGATCTTCATATATGGGCCATCATGCAAGCTATTGACACGGATAAAAATTGAAATCAGAGATGTTAAGTGGCAAACAATCATAATTTTTTTATTTTTTTATTATTATTTTCTTTAATCGTAGTTGTTTAATGTGATATTATGTACTTTAGAGAAACTGTTTGTTTGTCTGAAACAAAGTACCTATTGAACAATTTTTTTTTTTGTAATATTATATGCCCTGATGTTTGTTCGTATTTGTGGCCTTTGTTTTGTGCTCAGTTTGAATGCACTATCTGCAGTTGCTAAGCTATTCCTATTTGCTGCATTTTGTTAGTGTTTAGTATCTATCCACCCATCCTGCTGAAGTATGTCTTATATTCTCTTCTTCTCACATCCCAGTTTGTAAAGTGTCTCCATTTGTCCGATGTCTACCATTTTCATGACATGATTGACATGCTTGTTGGATGTGGATACAAAAAAGGAACAACATTGTTCGGATATGGATACGATTTTCGGCAAAGCAATAGGTAGTCATTTACCTGACTAGTTTCCTATGTACGTGTGTTCTGTTTTTCAGTCGGTCCGTTACTAGATGAAATATTTTACATATATATATTAATATATATTGGTGCTGCTACCAATTTGCTTATGATATCATCTTGGAGGATTACTACTTATTTATTGGATGGATGCAGAATTGGCCAGTTAATGGATGGTTTAAAAGATAAACTGGAGGTTGCATATAAAGCTTCCGGGAGAAGAAAAGTGAACATAATTTCGCACTCAATGGGTGGACTGCTGGTGTCCTGCTTTATGTATCTTCACAAAGATGTATGTTAATCCATTTGTGAATTGCTGGATCCTGAACTCCTTATGCCTTGCATTTCTTTTGACTCTTTCCATCGGTTGAACAAAAGTATCTCTCTTTCTCTCCCATGTATAATCAGTTCAAGAACCTTGCAGAAAAGTATTTCATTATTAGGAATTCTATCTTAACTGACCTTATAGATTCTTTTGTATTATAGTGTTGTCCAAAACATTTTATTTTACCATCAACAACCAATATAACATTTACTTAGTGATGACACAATTTAAGTGCATTTCCTGATATATACAATTGCAAGATGGACACTAATTGGAGAATATCCTTTAACTGCAGTTATTCTCCAGATATGTAAATAAGTGGATTACCATTGCAACTCCTTTCCAAGGTAATCTTAAACCTTTGCTTTGTATAAATTCTGCAAAGCTGATTTGAAAAATTGTGCTCGTTAAGTATGCTATTCTTCTGGGATGACGCTGAAAAACAGGAGATGTTTGTGGATGCTAGCTTTCCTGTTTGCTTCTGCTGGAAAACAGTGTTCTCACATATAACTACAATTATACACAGGTGCTCCAGGATGCATCAATGATTCTATACTTACTGGATTGCAGTTTGTTGATGGTTTTGAGAGCTTCTTTTTTGTATCAAGATGGTCAATGCATCAATTGGTAATACTCATTCAAAAACTTTTGCGGAATTATGGCGACAGTATTTCGTGTTTATACTACCATACTTTTAATAGCCTTCAGAAGCATTCCATCTAGTGCAAGCAGATTAATTTTGTATTGTATGATGCAGAAGAAGGTAGGTAGTGTCATGTCAAAGTAAGTCTGATTTAGATGAAGCAAGTGCATGTACAGGGATCGTATGACAACCACACTGAAGTATTAACCGAAGAATGTAAATGAAAAATTATCCAGACTTGTTTCATTAGCATTTCAACTACACTCAAATTCAGTTATAATTCCATTAAAGAGAATGTGGGTCATTCAACATTTTTTCCATTTAATGTTTTATAAATTGTAGTATTTAGAAAGTTCTTGCAACCATAATTACATTTGGGCAATGATATTTTAAGCTGTCAACTTTACAAGCATAGCGAGAGTCTCAATTTCATTATTATATTGCCATATAGTTTTAGTTCCTTATTTCTGGTTGTTCTGCTTTCTCTCACCACCATCCAATTTGGCCTTCTTCATATCTGCTTAGCTGGTAGAGTGCCCATCTGTTTATGAGATGTTGCCAAACCCTGATTTCAATTGGAAGAAACAACCTTCCATTCATGTCTGGCGAAAGCACACTAATGATGAAGAAGCTTCAGTCGAGCTGGAATCCTATGGGCGTGATGAATGTGTGACCATTTTTGCAGAAGCTTTAAAAAACAACGAGGTACTTCTTTTCCTTCTTATTTTAGCCAGTTGGATCTTGAATTTGAATTAGGTTGATTCCACGTTGATTTTGGCATCCAAATTACTTTTGTCATTTTCCTGTGCGATCCTTGCCTGCCCTCAACTCACTGTATAACATATTTCTTTACATCTATAATTTCTTCCGAGAAAAGAAACGCAAAATTTAAGTTTAGATATGAAGAGTCTACACTTTGAGCTATGTCTTCTTGATTGCTGCTGCCTTTTGCTAGTTGCACGCAATTTACTACACATGATTCTAGAATATGGCTAGAAACTATTTGAGACAGAAATGGTCTGGTGTCCTGTTAGATAATTAAGCTAAAAACTGTTTTGAGTTTTAATTATATCTTTATTTATGTCTAAGTAGAGGTCTTATCATCTCCTATCATAATTTCTTGACTCAATTATCTTCTTTAGATTAATATATATTTTCTTATATGATCCATACCATTGTGACAAAATTTTAAACTACTGTCAACCGAATCCAACCCTCCTTATTCTGGGTTTGGGGCCGAAACCTCTAGGCTTTGGATCAGTGTGCATGCGAAGCTGCTCAATGATGGACAGAGTTAATGTTCAACACATAAAAAGAAAGCATCGGTATGGAAAGACTTCATTAAGAAGAATTTGAAGGAATTGGTGGAGGGAAGACTTAAGATGATCTGGAAATGACTTTTTAGACATTTTATATTTAAATATAAATGAGAATATTAGACGGGGAAGGGAAGACCAATTACACTTCAAAAGAAACGAGAATACGTATTTTGACCAAAAATAATGGTGAAATATGATCCATATAGCCGATTTAACTTAGTAGGATAAAGGTCTACTAGTAATATTTTTTCCACTTCACATGACTAGGACAAACTACTTTATCTTGTCGATCATCTTACCCAAACTGTTTGATGGTTGGCAATTATTTTAGTCATTATTTTGCTCTGTGCTTGTATACATCTTCTATACCTTTGTATTCTATTTCTCATTGTTCTTTTTTTCCTTCAAAATTACAGCTAAATTACAATGGGAAAACAATAACTCTCCCTTTCAACTTCGCCATTCTTAAATGGGCTGCTGGTACTCGGGAAATTCTAAATAAAGCTCAACTTCCAACTGGGGTCTCTTTCTACAACATATATGGAACATCTTTTGATACACCTTTTGATGTTTGGTAGGGTGCTCGATATTGTGTACCTTATTTTATTCACTACATGCACATATCATAACTCCATGATTAGCCATTCTATTAGCCTGGACTAACGTGGTTTAAATTTCTCAATATTTGGACTTTCCTTTTTGCAGCTATGGTTCAGAATCTTCACCCATTGATGAGCTATCTGAGATATGTCATACAACGGTAAGTAACTCATATATTTCTCATTAGCTGGCAAATAAAGAATAGCTCCTTGCCAGAGTTATTCCTTAGGTCTTTCATTTTGGCATGATCTCTGGTCAAATGTTTGCATAAATACACATCTGTTACACACCCTTCCCTAAACAAAAACACGATCATCAAAATTTCGTATTCTGAGACCCTTTTGCAGTACTAGCAATTCACATAACATTCATTTCTTGCTGGTAACAAATTTGCTCTCATTGCTCTACTTAGTACTAACACTGCATCTTTTTTCAACTGTTTCAGCCAGAATACTCGTACGTAGATGGTGATGGAACGGTGCCCTCCGAATCAGCTAAGGTACGGTATCTTCTCCCCTAATTAACAATCATGGTAATCATGAAACTAGAACTGCTGAATCTGTACATATAGCACCAAGAAACCGATCAGTTTCACACTCATCACGGGCCTTCATCATGCAGGCAGATAACTTTGATGCAGTGGAAAGAGTGGGAATCAGTGCAGGTCACAGGGCACTATTATGTGATGAGAAGGTGTTTCAGCTCATCAAAGACTGGTTAGGAGTTCCTACAGAGGTCAAGGCCCGACATTCCAAGACTTCAAAGGTGATGCATGTGTATTAAGCCCGTGATTCTATCTTGCAAATAAGAACACTTTATAAGTTCAGTTAGCCTCTCTCTATCATCCCACACATCTGGAACATGGATATATGATAGTGACTAGCTAGACCTTGTTATTATCAGTAGTATAATTCACCACCTATGCATATGTATGTATAACTAGTTGGGCCTTCAAATCTCTCTCTTAACGGGCCAAACATTGGCCCGTGTTTCATACTTTTCGGGATGTGAAACTTAAACAATCGGGCTGGGCCAAGAACATTGGCAGTTCCATTAAAGCAGAGATGGGCCGGGCCTGCACATTGAATGATAGTGCATGTGGGCATTATCATGTACTTAAATACATTCCTAATATGCGTTGAATCAATCTACCTCGATCAGTGAGTCCCAATCCCCTGCATTCTGGGGTTCATTGCATGATATGCATCCACCTTCCTTGGCTTCTCAATAAAGTCCCTAATTTATGATGCTATGGAATATACTAGTGCCTACTACTAGGTCTCCTACCGAAAAACAAATCTGCGAATTATTAGTTTAATACTCTTTCCGTCCTAAAAAATAAAGCTAGATATGATACTTTATATGATGTATACGTACATGTACGTATACGACTTTTACTTTTAGGGTTTCAAGAATACGACTTGTTTTGACATGCATGTGATGATTTTACAAGTTCAAGAACTGTACTTTGTTTTCTTCTTCGAATCTGGTATTTATGTGTGTCTATATATATAAAATATATATATATATATATATACATATATACTTTTGATGGTGCTTGAATTCTTTTGGAAAACTTGAAAATTAAGTTAAAGTTTAGTAAAGATCTATGGTCATGCAAAATCTTTTTTACAAAAGTATAATCTGACTGCTACTAGGCCATGCACGAGCATGTGGTACTCTCTCTCTCTCTCTATTTTGAAAGCAAGGAAGATGGGGGAGGTGAAATTTTGAAGAATGGTCCAGTCAAAAGAAAGGGGTGGAATCCCAATAAGCTGTTTTTCAGGTTTGATTAATATATATATATATATATCATAGTACTATCATTTTTAAGACACTGGTACAATGTATTAATGGAGACAGTCACAAACACGCATGGGAACAAACACATTTATAAAGGCTTTAAACTGTATATTTCTAGACTTTTGTACTATTCAGATTTCACACTTTTTCCTACCCATGCAAATCCCTATTTCTTGACATTGCATACAACTCCTTTTAATTTCGACTATTTTTTCCCACATTTGGAAAATATCTAGTTGTTCTCCAAGACATAAATAGCCTTCTTTTTCGTACTTCCTCGTTTCCAATTTAACTGTCGCTTTAGAAAAACATAATTAATTTATTTGTTTATCAAAAAGCATTAAATATTTTATTCCACATATAAATCTCATTCAACAATTGAATGTTAGAGAATGAACTAATGTTACATTATAAAAAGGCAATGTGGTCATTCTATGCACCTCATTAAACCTAGCAACTCGATACTCATTTGAGATCGTTCTTGTAAGAGTTCATTTGAATTATACTCGATAAAGATATTAAACAAGTTTGAACATATTTCTATATTTAATAAAATTAGAAGCTTGCTTCGTAAAATTTGTTAAATAACAAAAGTATCAAATGAGTCGACTTTAACTTTAAATTTTTTCAGACTTGATTGGATTAAACTAATGGATATGAGCATGAGGCTATCCCTTCTCTTGGGCTCATTAATTAATAAAGTGTTCAAGTTTGATCTTGGATTTGAGGTGTAAAAGAAGGAGATTGATTTGCATTTAAGACTGTGCAAAGAATTTTGTAATTAATATTAAGACTTCAAATCAAATAATAATAATACTAATAATAATAATAATAATAATAATAATAATAATAAATTAAAATTGGTACTTAAGTGGGAATTTTAAATATTCGAATGGTAATTGTTTCCGAGGAGGCACGGGTGCTCCGACGATTTCTCCAACACAATCCCACTTCCCACCACTCTTAACACACCCCCCCCCCCCCTGCACCCCTACCCCTCGCGTGTGTATCTATGCATGTATGTATATGTTGTACAGGATAGTTTGAGTATTATTAACAATATATATGCTACATATGCACTTGAATAATTATTTTCGTAATAAATTGAAGTTAATTAAATGGGGCTCCATAATTTGCTCTTGCTTGTTACCTGGTTCCATGTCCTGCTTAGATCCCCCACCCTACCCACAAAAGAAAAAATGAAAATGACGAAAATGTTGATTAAAGAAAAGACTCCATCAGAAATTTGTTTGCTAGTTACACGTGGCATTTTGTGTGCTTCTTTTCTTGATTTTGGTAGGTGAAATGGAGGCACATGGAAGGTTAATTTGTATTTACCGAGACCATTATTATTTATTTACTAATTACTATTACTATTACTATTAATATTAATTGGACCTCACCTGCCCTTCTCCTTTTTTACCGTCTTTTGATTCTCTTCTTCTTCAACGGTCAAACTTAACGGTGATTTCTTTTTCCCTTCTTTTCCACCTTTCGAGACCCCCCTCTCTCTCTCTCTCTCTATATATATATATATATATATACACATACACGCATTCTCTCTTTCTCTCTATATATATATACACACACACATACACGCACTCTCTCTCTCTCTCTCTCTCTCTCTCTCTCTCTCTATCCCATGTCCCTAGTACTTGACCACATTTGTTTTTGGCCATGAACTAGTTCGTGCCCTTAAAAATTCTTCTCCCGCCCTATAGTTTAGGATAATCATCATTTTATTTAATAAAATATTAATCATATATTTAAAATAATAAAATATTTACAAAATTCGACATGCATGCATCGTGCGGTCACATTAAATGGTAACTTTCCTTGTAACATTCAATTAATTATACTATTTAAACCATTAGGTTTGAGTCACTTTGACAAGAAAAAAAAAATTCTTATATTACATGGAAAAATTATTACAAAAAAGGCTGTAGTTTCTTTTTTTTATTATTTAAAAAAGAAAAATTAGAAAAATAATCTTAAAATTTTAATTTAAGGATCCCAAATTTATCACATGTGATTTAAGATTTACGAAAAAAAGAATAACTATTTTACCCTAAAAAAATTACTACACACATCTAATTTCTTTACAAGAAATATAAAATAAATTGTGATATGAGAAAATTATTTGAAGAAATTAATGAGTTTTATGATAAAAAAATATCCGATACATCATAGACTAAATACGAGACGTTGAAAGTAAAATTTGAAATAGAATATAGGTATGATAGGCATAAGAATGAATTTCTCCCAATCTGTCCCTAGCTAACAAGTCTTGAGAATGTAAATATACAAAATGGGAGGACCCGTGAGACAAGGGTTAGTGTCCTCTTACGGGGAGCACATACATAGTTTTTACTTCACTCTTCTTTATAGCTTATTTATTTACAGTTCTTGCATGCATGCATGTATAATGCTACAAAGATACACACATGTATGTACACACATATATTTATATATATCCTATGTCAGTCCATGCATGAGTCATGGCTATCTGCAGAGCGCAGCACATCAGTGGGGATGAGAGAGAGAGAGAGTCCCCCGTCTGCAGGGGGGGGAGCAGTTTGAAAAGTAAATAGTGGAGAGGAATAATGTGATTGGGATGTATGGATGGATAGATGGATAGATGGATGGAATGTGAAAAAGTTATGGGGGCTTGAAGGCCGCCCTGCCATGCCCACCTGAAGTTTTAGGAATCATCACTGCTACATTCATATATACACTACTGCCTTTTTCTCAGTCTCGGGCGCGCGCGCACATACATATATATATATATCTGTATATATATGAATAATTAATGATAAATATTTAAAAAGAAAAGGAAAAAAAGAAAGGGCTTTGATGATGAGAACACAGAGTGGTAGGTTTGGAGATTGGGAGTGGCAGAATTCTGACAGTGATATGACTTGTGTCCATCTTGGCATCAATCAGTATGTACATACATAATACATACAATCACATCAAGTAAAAGGGATCTTACATGGGGCTGGGATCATTATTATCTTATACCATATACTATATATTATACAGCTCAATTATTATATCTACGAATGATTATATATATATAGTATAATTATTTTGAAGTAGGGTTCTTGCTGCTTTATAAGTTTAGTTTTATTTTCTTGATGTATTGTCACAATTATTGAAGGTTAACCAACGCATAAAAGTTTGTATTTATTTATTTATTATGTAGAAAAATAGTTGATAATTCACTCAAAGATATAATATATAGTTTTGAAGATTATAAAATTTTAATTTTTACATGTTTTTAGATTACAACGTACACAATCCCTTTGTGTTACTCTAAAAGATAGTAATTAAAATCAAGATAACTTCAACTTGATGAACACAATTGTTCCTAATTGCCTATTCTTGAAAATAAATAAATATATATATATATATATATCCAACTTACGAGCTCGAGTTAAACCAAATTAGATGTTGTGTTTCGGTTTGAATAACTTTCTACAATTAAATAATGGTTAAGCTCGTGCAATGTATATTTTTTATAATTCACAAATATATTTATACGTATATGTGAGAATATGTGCAAATAAACTGTGAAAATAGCTAATATATACGGTATATTAAGTGTTGTTTATATAAATATGTATGTATATATAAATGTACCCCTTCTTAGAACTTGCAGAGAGGACACCAGTTCAAGATTCTGATATTGGTGCTCGTGGACCCTCTAATTCTTTAGTTTATGAACAGGCAAAGTACTTATTGCAAACCCTAATTAGTTAATTCATATAATTACAAAAATAATTAGGGTATTACATGGTTCAAGTTAATTATTATAATTTTATATAGGCTGATTAATTAATAAAAGCTAGCTCGGATTGAGTTGTATGAGTATGCACCAGTCAAAGCTTATATGTATGTGTGTGTATATATATATATATATATATACACTTCTTTTTCAAATGTTAATTGCCAGCCTATACTGATGTGAAAGGACAACTCTGCCCTTCATCAACCCTACCCATGTCTGCTTCACTTTCACCAATCATTGAGGTTTTTGTGTCATTCTACTGCCTGCCCTTGAATTACAGGGCACGTCAATTTATGACCGAGAAGAGAGAGAGAGGATGCATAGAAATCTTCAGTGTGTGTGTGTGAGAGAGTGTGCATATATATCTCCACCTTGCTTTGGAACAGATGATTTTTCTTTTCATTTTTTGGACCTTTCCTCTTCTTCATCTCCTTCTCCAAACTGAAACCCTTCAGATTTTTTCTTTTTTCAGCTTCATGCATGAACTAGTACTTGTTCTTATCTTCTTGTACTAACAGCTAATTAACATAAGAACTAGTGGTACACAAAAAATGGGTTCCATGAATAACTGGTTAGGCTTCTCTCTCTCACCTCAAGAAAACTCAGTTCCTCACTTAGGTTTCAACTCGGATGAAATCTCAGGTGCCCAAATCTCTGGTGAATCGTGTTTTGATCTTCCTTCTGATTCATCTATTCCTTCTCTCAATCTTCCTGCCCCACCTTTTGGCATTCTAGAAGATTTTAACAGAAACAATACTCACTCTCATGGTAAGTAACACCCCCACCCCCCACCCCCCACCCCGAACACCAAACTGTTAATCCTTCCATTCTTTTTTATTTATATAAGTATCTTATTACACAAATCTGTAAGTGGGGTTTGTAAATTTATGTACTTTTTGTTATTCTTTTGCTTGGAGTTAATTGAATGATGTGTTTTCTTCTTCTTATTCTTTTTCTGGGTTTCTTTAACAGATTGGAATATGAAGGATGTGAGCATGAACAGTTTCTCATGCAGCAGCCAGAATCTGGAGAATCAAGAAAGGCCAAAACTGGAAAATTTTCTTGGAGTTGGGGTGCACTCTTTTGCGGATCATCAAGAACAGGAAAAAATCTGCAACCCCAACAGTTATCACCACCTTAATGGACATGATAACACCTATAACTTCTACCAAGAAACTGAGGCCACTTCTCATACAAACACCGACACTAACGCCGCCATGAACGGAAACAACAGCACCATTGGCCTATCCATGATCAAGAATTGGCTCAGAAACAACCCGGCGCCGCCTCATGCAGCGGATAACAAGGTCGGTAACGAGGCGCCGCCGCCAAACGCGGCGGCCGCCGGTGCACAGACATTGTCACTCTCGATGAGCACGGGCTCCCATTCAAGCTCTCCTTTACCGTCAGACAGTAAGATAGTGGATGGTCAAACTGGTGGTGCAATAGAATCAGTGCCCAGAAAATCCATAGACACATTCGGACAAAGAACCTCAATATACCGAGGTGTAACAAGGTTAATATCTGTGCTAGAATATTATTTTATGCGTTCAAGATTTCAGTTTTCTGATGTTTAATTATGAATTTTTTTTTTTTTTTTTTTTTTTTTTTTTTTTTTTGTGCAGGCATAGATGGACTGGCAGATATGAAGCACATTTATGGGATAATAGTTGTAGAAGAGAGGGACAAACCCGGAAAGGAAGGCAAGGTATGAATGGAAACTGTCTGCCATTATTACAATAATTAAGGTTTCTTGATTTTAACTCTTTTTTCCTGGTCTCCTCATGGATGGCTACTGGGGATGAATTATCCTTAAATCTTACTGCAGTTTACTTGGGTAAGTTCTATGAAATCTAATTATTTTCCAAATGAAAATTTGGGATTTCTTTTTATTGGATAAATAATTGTAATAATGCATGTGCTGTCTAAAAATTGCAGGAGGTTATGACAAGGAAGATAAGGCAGCTCGAGCTTATGATTTAGCAGCATTGAAATACTGGGGAACTACCACCACTACAAATTTTCCCGTAAGAATTTTTTTAATTATTTTTTACAGAAGGGAAATCTTGTAGAAGTGTTTGTTGTGATTTACCAGATTAGACACTTATTTTATGTGTTTCCAATGTTTTGCAGATGAGCAACTATGAGAAAGAAATAGAGGAAATGAAGAACATGACAAGGCAGGAATATGTAGCATCATTGAGAAGGTAAGACTAGCAAATCTTAGGGTTACAACACACCAGTCATAAGATTAATTCTCCTGGCTAATTAACCATTACTTGTTTCATCCAGGAAAAGCAGTGGATTCTCTCGTGGGGCCTCGATTTATAGAGGAGTTACTAGGTAAAACCATGTCGCGTTATAAATTCAGTTCAAGAAACATAAACTGTCTTATGAAACCGGGATGGATTTAGGGGCCGCGGCGGCGTTAGAATTTCATTTTCATATGTAATTTTATTCTACACATGTATTAGAAACCTAAATTTGTATTGTGGTTAAAGAATACATAGTTTCTCACAATTTGTTTGTCCTAAAACTATGTATGATAAACAGACATCACCAACATGGGAGATGGCAAGCAAGAATTGGAAGAGTTGCAGGGAACAAAGACCTTTACTTGGGAACTTTCAGTAAGCAACTTGAATTCCCTCAAGAACTTCTTACATCCTGCTAGTCATAGATTATCCCAGAATGAATATTATATTCTTTCAACTTTCTTGATGTTCAAATATGTAATTAGGCACACAAGAAGAAGCTGCAGAAGCCTACGACATAGCAGCAATCAAATTCCGGGGCCTAAACGCCGTGACCAACTTTGAAATAAACCGATATGATGTCAAAAGCATACTCGAAAGCAGCACATTGCCGATCGGAGGAGCTGCAAAACGCTTAAAAGAAGCTGAAAATGCAGAGATGGCTCTAGATTTACACCGTGCAAATGAAGCTAACTTGAATCTGCAGTTGACAGAAGGTCAAATAAGCAGCAGCTATGGAAACGGGAATCCTCATCCCTGGCCAACCATTGCTTTCCAGCAAGCTCCGGCGCCTTTAGGAATTTACCCTTATGCCCATCAGAGGTTATGGTGCAAGCAAGAACAAGATTCTGATATTAGTCATGGTTTTAATGAGATTAACCATCAACTTCAATTGGGAAGCACACACAATTTCTTACAGCATTCTGTGTTGCACAATATCATGAGCTTGGATTCTTCTTCAATGGAACCAAGTTCGGGTTCTAATTCTGTTGTCTATGGTAGTAACGGATCTGGGGATGGGAATGTAGTGCCGATGATGGGAACAGTTGTTGTTCAAGACGGGAATCATCAAAGCCATGGAAATGGATATCTGGGAAATGAAGAGGGCATGTTTGGATCAGCAGATGCTTATCAGCAGGCAAGGAATTTGTATTACCAATCCCAGCAAACATCATCGACTGCTGGACTGGGAAAGCCAGGCCTTTATGATCAAGGCCCCGCCTGCAATAACTGGATTCCGACTGCTGTTCCGACTATTTCAACAAGGACGAACAACATGGCAGTTTGTCATGGAGCTCCAACGTTTACAGTATGGAACGACACATAAAATGAAAGCCTCTCGCGTTCCTCCTGATCAATGTATACATGACTAACTTTTGGTTTTATTCTTTTTATTATGTTTCTTTAATTATAGGCCTTGGACATTTTTCGACTTACAAATGTTTTGTCTTAGGTTTTTCTGCTCTAGAGCAAGCAAATTTTCATTAGGACAGTATAACTGGAGTTCGTCAGTAGCCAGTACTGGAAAATCTTGTCTGCTGACTGGCTATGAATTTTGGGAACTCTGGTTTCAGTGTCCTCGGAAAGTAATATACCATGCTTTGTAATTCAAACCCTGAAAAAATACAAAATTATCAGATTATGATGCTGTCTTTTATCAGTGGATTATGGCTGTATTTGTCTGATATTCTGAGTGTCATCACCATGCTAGTAATTTTCCTTCAAATTACACTAACATGGAGGATAAAACATAACACAATTATCATTCTCAACGAGTGGAAATCATGGTAAATATCTTTGAATGCCCAACTCTTGGAAATATACGATTTTTACCCGCTCTGATCGATAAAAAGACTGAACTACCCTTAACGAGTTTTTGCCTCCATAAATTTACTGCACTAGTTCTTGAGCGAGCAGTTCGGCCTTTCCAGATCATTCCGGACAGCCAAAACGACTGTTTTCATTTGTTTGCGGATTATGGGCAAACAACAAAAGCATTGATTCTTGTTGAAAAAAGTAGGTCCCTTCTGATTTGTAACAAAATGATAGAGAAAACTCTTGATGCTTGAAATATTATAGTTCTAAATGATTTATACAAGAAGCCCTCCCTCTCATCGGCAGGGAGGAAAACTAGAGAAGGCTGAAGAGACAAGCAACTAATTCAACTACCCAATTTGAATGCATCAACAAATAAACCTAGACAAACTCCGGCTTTCCAATAGTTTATCATCACCGCCAGAGACTGCAACCGACCAGTAGAGGCGGGCCTTTTGTACACAAGCATACCGATACCTTCAATAGCAGCAACTACAACTCCTGCTACGAGTACATCCCAGTCGCCTGTCTGCCCGAGAATCGTAGCAAGAGCATTGGCTGTGTAGAAGCCGAGGAGTAGGAGAAATACCTTCATTGGAAAGTTCTTTCTAGCAGAGTTTAGTTTGCTCAATAGTTGTCTACCACCCGCACTAACTATCCTGCCCAAACGAGTCTCACCAAGAATGTTGTTGTTCCCGTTGACGTTGCCTTGGTCGTTGTTGGCTGTAAATCCATCAGTATTCAAAGCAAATGCTATTCTCCATTTTCGTTTACTGGATAGGGTACTGTCAACAGACAAGCCCAAACGGCATTAAAATCGGAAAGAGATACTTTCAATTCACATTTTGGGCCTACGTTTAAGTGCATGTTTGGAGCACTTTTGAAATAAAAGTCTAATGTTTAAATGGGTAATGGACTTTTTTAAAAGTTCTTACAAACACTTTTAGGTGTTTGGTAGAAGCACATTTGAATGTTCATCCAAAAAAAGTGCAAGAAAAGGATTTCAAGTCACAAATTCGCACCTCTGAGAACGGACTTTAGAGAAATTACATCCTCTATCAAAACTCCATTCAAAAATACTCACCAAACATTAAAACGTTCACAAACGGACTTTTTATCACCAATAGTCTACTTCTACCATCCATTTGAAGAAAGGCATAGTACCATTATAATGCCTATTATGTAAATTTTATTCGTAATTGCTGTTAAAACTATAAAATTGCCCCTCCTCAAATATTTAAACTGAAAAGAAAAGAAAAGAAGAGAAAAACACACAAAAATACACATAGACACAAGCCCAACCATGTGAAAACTGAACAGAGGAAGCCCAAAAGAAACTTATGAAGTTCAAAAATCCAGCAGAGGGTGGTTGTTGTTCCAACAATTGGTGATCCTTGTAAAACAGAAATGTACCTATTTCTGTCAGAAGTCAAATCAAGTTTTGGAGTCTGTCTAGAGAAGTTCTGTGCGTAGATGAAATTCTGATTGCCACAACAATGCCTGGTAAACAGTCCCGATCGATCAGATCTTTCATTAACTATGAGGGACATAGACTGCAATAATATTGTATCCATTTGGCAGGTCATCAACTGCAAAAGTACATGAAGAAAGAAGACAATTAAAGCCCATACGAAAGCAAAAGTAAGAAAAAGAAATTATTCGAAGTGACAACCAGGCATCCTGTTGGAAAAGTTAATGCACCAAAATGGATGGAGAATCCTAGGTGATGGGTAAACTTCACATGAACAACACGAAATGCATTAAGAGATTTGAAAATGAGAAGTCTTCAAATGCTAGGGAGCCCAAAAGCTCGGATTTATTTGATTTCATGTTTTAATTACAACCCGAAACAGAGAATCTAGACCAGACACACATCATCTTAATTTGGAGTAGCACCTCATGATTCTACTATAGAAAGACAGAACCAGATGTACAACAGCCCGATGCCCATTTAGTGCATTGGTGACATCTAGAGTACAAATGGGAAAACATTGCTTTTCCACTCACATAGACTAATGACATTTAGGAGCAAGATGACCTGTGTGTATTCGATGAAAAAGAATTAAGTAAAATTTCAGGATATATCAGACATAACTCCTTCCTTGACCATGTTCAAAATTTCTGTTTCACAGTGCCCATTTATTAGCTCTAAGGAACATCAGTTAATATTATGTTTACTACTATGAAGCCCGTTTGATTGAGTAAAGTTAACATAGTAGAGAAATAGCTCTTCAAAGCTTGTTTGAGAACTTGTCAACGAAATTCCATGTGAATGGGTAAGAAAATCAAAATATAGATATTTTCTTTTCCAGAATCACTTGATTGAAACCACTATCCAAACTACATAATGGAAATCATAAGAATTAGTCATGTTGCCTACAGATCAAATGCATGTATTCAGTTATTTTTAACATATTCCTGCAAAAGATGGTGGCTTAATCCTGCTCAAAACTACTACCGAGCTAGTGGGAAGTTCTAGCCATCCTCTTCCATATGGACTCCAAGAATCAGGAAATGTCCAAATCTAAAATCTCTCCAAACTCTATTCCAAAAATGGCTAACAAACACTGGTGTTCGACTATCAGAACATGTTAAAAAAATAAAAAAAACTCTCCAAAAGAGCACTTATACCATCATAGCAAACTAATGTCTACCCAAGAGAAATGACGATAACTGGGCAAACTCCGGCAGATTCACAGGTCAGAGATGCCTTCATTTTCAAATAAAAAAAGAAAGATTTGAATTGAATAAAAACATGGAACAAGGCAAGCTCCAGAAAATTAGGAATAAATTAGCAAAAACCAGAACATCACTAACTACAGCTGGAGTTCTGATTTAAAGCTTACAAAACCAAAACTTTGCTCTCAGCTCATCTTGTTAAAAATAAAACAAGAAAAATCCAGCATAACCAAGAATGCATTTCTGAGATGAAGTTTCAGCATGACATTAATTACAATTCGAGACAAAAATCATCAATATTTATTATTCTATATCACCAGTGAGATTGGTTAAAACTAGTTACATATGTAATGCAAGAAAATATAAGTGTTCGTTACCTGCAAAATATTTACAGCAGCAACCCAGTACAATTGGCAAGCTTTATGGGAAAAACAAAGAAGATAGGAAAGAAGACCAAAACCTGCAGCAAATTCGACTCAATTGTCAAAAAAAAAAAAGATGCACTGATTAGTGGCCAGTGCAGTTACGTCAAGATTAAAGACTTCATTTATAATTAAGGTTGTTGGAAAACAAATTGAGCTCAGAATCGAAAACCCACCTGCAAGAACTAGTCCACTGACGATAGGATTGAAGCCATGACTATGTGTGTGTTTTATGCGTGCAAAGAGGTTCGTCAAAACCGATCTTTTCCTCCTCTCTGAAATTTCACCTGTCAGGCTCACTGCAGATTAAACGCATACCACAGATACAAGGTCCCCCAACATCGTTAGTTCCCCTATTGCGATTTATCAAGGTTCTACCTTTTTTTTTGTTTTTTTTATAAAGTTCAAAAACCTATTGTTCGAATTAAATTGATTTATTTTATTTTTTTAAGAAATTTTTTGAGCTTATTTAAATTATCTTAAAATCTTTTGTATATTATAAATAATTTCTAGAACATATTCTTTCTTCTTCAAAAATTTATTAAATTAAAATAATTAGTAGTTATTTAAAGAGAGAAAATTCTCTTAAGATATATTAATAATACATTTTATCGAAGGAAATATATTTTTTTTTGATAAATAAATAATAATATCTAATATCGTTAATAAAACTAAATTAACAATTGAAATATTAAAAAATAAAAGTAGCTGAAATTGGCATAAACTCGGACTAGTCTTCTCCATATATCGCATCAACCATAACTTCCATAATTGCGAAGAAAAACCCAACAAAATCAAGAAGAGGAAGGGTGGAGGAATGGCAAATGTGATTCTAACCAACATAATTCTGTTGATATTTGCAAACGAAGCCCTCCTTGGCTATAGCAGTGATGGGAGTGGGAATAGCAATAAGAGACGAGTGATAGAGGTGGAAGGGAAGCCAGATGATCTGGTGTGGGTGGTGCAGCTGTCTGATCTCCACTTCAGCGTGCATCACCCTGAGAGGGCCCGGGACTTCAACGCGATTGTGGGCCCGGCCCTCTCCTTCATCAAGCCTTCTTTGGTTCTCCTCACTGGTGATCTTACTGGTGGGTTCTTTAGAGTTAATTTTACCCCCCACCCCCTTTTTCTTCTGTTGAGACATAGCGGTTTCGAATTGGTGAATTCTTGTTGGAAATTGTTGTTACTGATCTTTTGGGATGTTTAAGTGATGAAGAAGATCCTATGGTTTCTGCATTCTGGGTTCTGGTTTTCACGTTTGTTGCTTACTTTTATGATAGTTGCTCTTAGGTTTTTTTGTTTAGCTCATTTTGTTCTTTGATGAATGAATATGGGGGGATGATGAAAGATTACATTTTTGGGGTTCTGTGTTTGAGCTGTTCATATCCTAAGGCTTAATTTGTTCATGCAAGGACATCTCCTAGATTAAGTTTTAGGGTAATTAGTGAGGAAGATTTTTTTGTTTTATTTTTCCTTTATTGTCATGCACCAACCCGCAATGATGCTTGCAGTCATGAATAACGTATTTGAGGAATTTTGGGTGATTTCAGTAACAGCAATCATTGTAACCTTGCTAATTTGATTTATAAGCTGTGATAAGTTCTTCCAAATGAGCATCCACAGAAAATTTTAAAACAAAGTTGGTCTTCCTTTTAGATGCAGCCACTAGGAGGATACTCATTGCATGTATCTGCCTGTGACCAGAGCAAAATTTGACATTGTGCATTTATCAGGATTTTTATCATAATGGTATAATGTGCATATAGGTGACTATCTTCACTTATATTTTGTGCTTAAGTGATTGGGTGTCTTAACATGATACTAGTGGAATCTTTTTAGCATGTGAACGATCATGTGAAATGTTTAACGTTAGAAAATAAGAAACCATCTTTCATGTTCATAGTAAGGTTGCTTCTTCAATTGTTTGTGTATGTGTAAGCATCAGCCGATCCACTTCCTGGGCTTACTTAGCCTATACTGCTTCCATATCTAATATTTCAATCTAAATGGAAACATCAGATGGTAAAAGCAGGGATTTATTGACAATGAAACAAGATGAAGAGGAGTGGACCGAATACAGGAAAGTCATGCAGGATGTTGTCAAGAGAAGTGGACTTGACAAGAGCACCTTTTATGATGTTCGAGGAAATCATGATAACTTTGGTGTTCCATTAAATGGTGGGCCCTTCGATTTCTTCTCGAAATACAGCATCAGTGGGCAGCTACAAAGAAGTGGAAAGGTCAATAGCATCACCATTCAGGTTGGTGACACTCTTTATCTTTAATTTGCTATGTCGCGGCAATATTTAGATCATTCTTTAGGTTTATATTTTTGTGCTGCTCTATAGATGGATTGATTTCTACCATTAGTGATAATGAAAAGTTTGTATTTCCTTCCAAATTTTCTCATCCTTTAATGACCGTGATGCACCTTGCAGTCCAGAAACAGGAAGCTTCTATTTGTTGGGTTCGATAGCACGATGCCTTCTGGGCTACGAGGCCCAACCAACCTGTTTGGACACCCTACAGATGAGCTTCTAGAAGAAATAAATTCCGAACTCGTACAATGGGATTCCCATTCAGCTCTACTGGTCACCAAGATTTCCTTTGGACATTTCCCCCTTTCATTTTCTGCAGCCTCAAAGTCTGGAAAGACCTTGAAGGATACATTTATTCGTCACTCTTTAGCTGCTTATTTATGTGGCCATTTGCACACAAAATTCGGTAAGAACTTAAAGCGGCATCATCGATCCAATTGTCATTCAAAAGAGTTAATCCAGTTGAATGGTCATCGAAAACCTCATGAGAATGCCTCTAGTTGTTCTCCAATGGCCGCAAACACTGATGGATTCTGGGAATGGGAAATGGGTGATTGGAGAAAGAGTAGAGCCATGCGAATTTTGGCTTTTGACAGGGGTCATATTTCATTTGTTGACATTAACTTCACCTTTGGAGCCAAGAAAACTATAATATTACCAACATATCCTTTAGACTCACGTTTCTCTTCAACGTCATCACAAAACTATAAATGTGCTATCGATGACCCATCTTCTTACGGGGCCATCAGAGCTTTGGTCTTCTCTTCCTCCCCAATTGTATCAGTTGTGGCTAAGATTTATGATTCTAACCCCGGAACACTCATTACCGTATTGGAGACGCCGATGACGAAGCTTGCAGGGCCCCGTGGTGACCTCTATGTTGCCCTGTGGAATATTCAAGCTTTTGAGGATCCTTCTCCAAATAGATATTTACTTCAAATAGAGGCAACCGATATCATGGGTAGATTAACTACCACTGAACTTAGACCATTCTCTGTAACTGGAATGCCTGCTAGGTTTCCCTGGAGTTTGAAAGAGTTTATTGTGATGGGATGTCAATGGGACTCCCTTTACTACCCAATACTCTGGGCTATTTACTGTTTAGTCCTCTTGATTCTTCTAATTCCAAAAGTACTCCTTTTTTTTTCAAGGAGGCAGTATACGTACAAAAATTATAAAGCCAGCAAAAGCTTCATAAACGGCCTTTCTTGGATCTTGATGGAACTATATAACATTCCTATAGCATGGTTCTGTATGGTAGGCTACTTGTTTTACCTTGTGCTATGCCCTTGGTTATACGGTCAAGTTTTTACCCAAGGTGGAGAAAGATTATACATGACTTACAGAGGTTGGGTGTCGAGATTCAATAATTTGGGAAAGCTAGAATTTCTTGGATCTCCAGATGTAATGGTTTTAGTCCTTCCACATCTCTGTTTCGTAGTTTTGCCTGCTATAGCGACGATTATGGCTTTGGCTGCTGAAAGTGGAGTACATCGTGACTATATGTCTCGTTTGAGAAAGAAGAAAGACAACTCTGATGGAAAAAGCAAGGGATCTGCGTTGCACAATAATAGTGTCAATTGGCGCTGGATTAGGAAATCGCTCCTTGGGGCATCTTTCGCTATCATTTGCGAACATTTTATGGTATGGTTTCTTCTTTTTTTTAGTGAATGCTCATTTTTATTTTATCGGCTTTGGTTCTTTCCTAGCTTTACCATACTTAGAACTAGGCAAGTTGTTTTGAGCATCATAATATTTGGAAGCTACTGTCTCTTTTCCTGATGCATTTCCCATGTCCTCTTGCTCTCTCTCTCTCACACACATATTGCAGAACTGCGTTGCTCTCATGAAAGCGTACGAGATGAATCCGATCATCCATTTTCCAATCTACAGCCTTGGAATTCCTCTATTGTTGGCTTATACTGTCTATAAAACTGGGAAGAGCTTGAGTTAAGCTTCCACAAAGTAGACCTTCTCAGCCTTGTAGACTTGCTGTTGGTGGAATACCATAATTTGGATGGAAATTACTGCAATGATATAGGTAGTGATGATGGTTTCTGGTATTAGATCCATTTCTATTAAGTTATATGCTCTCAGATGTAGTTTAAAAGGAATGGTGATGCTCAACAAAGGATTGAGCTTTTGTTTTTTTGGTTAATTATATTAAATTTTTGGCTAATTTATTTTTCAAGTTCATTAATAGCAGCAACACAATTAACGAAAAATATGCAATATATATTTACCAAAATAACAATATTGGTCAAATTTATATTTTCAGCAACCCATGTATCAGTCCTTAGATAAAAGACTATTCATAAAAAACTGTTGCCTAGCTATAATATGTAGTTAGCTTAGATTGTGTATATTATATGATTTATATACAACATAGATGTTAATATATGTCTGCTATTTTATTTTATGAAGGCTTTGCATTAATAATACTAATAACAAAAGAAGAGTATCCATTGAGAATTCATAAAATGTCAAGTAGTGAGGTTTCATTAGTACATCGTGGCTAAAAAGGTAAATTCCACAGACCAGTTCACAACAGAGATGCAGATGCATCATGATTAAGAGGAAAAATGCATTTTATGAACTCAGTACATTAATAATCAAGTGGCCGCGGCCTGAGATACCCTACTTATACAAACCATACACAGAACGTATGATCAATATATAATCTACCCAACAATGTTAAATAACCCAATTCTGTACAACACCGAGAAACTATATGTGGGAATTCGATACAGTTACATAATAATTATGTCTACACAAAGGCAACAACGACCTTACACATTATTCTTGACGGCAATTCTTGTCTCTTCTATTCCCACATCCCTCCCTTCACATTATACGTTCCTTTGTCAAGCCTGAAACAGGCCCAATAAGCAACTGGCCTCACCGGTGCTGCTGGCACATCTCACAAACGGCGGATGATTTAACATTGGCATATGTGCAGAATTGACAAGACCAGTGGCCCGAATCATCTATGTTTCTAGAACTACTTGATCTGGATGTGCTTCCCTTGCCCTTGCTGCCTTTTCCTTTGCTACTGCTACCTCCTACATTCTGTGAGCTGCCTGCCCTCCCGCATACACCATTAGTGTATACATCAGATAGACCATTTTCTAAAGCTCGAACGAGGTTCTCAAAGTAATTCTTGGTCACACTGCACTCAATGAGAATCAAACAATTCATAGATGTCACTTACTTTGTCCCATGAAACAATGCTTAAACGGAATACTGTTTCAAAAATAACCCAACCTAAGCCACTATTTTGACAGTATTCTACTTTT
This sequence comes from Caryopteris x clandonensis, assembly GCA_028749325.2. Lineage (NCBI taxonomy): Eukaryota > Viridiplantae > Streptophyta > Magnoliopsida > Lamiales > Lamiaceae > Caryopteris > Caryopteris x clandonensis. The sequence continues at coordinate 4,226,417 of JAPYKT020000027.1, read as the reverse complement.
GACCAGTTTCACTCCAACATTAAAACTGATGGCGGTTAACACCACAGAACAATAGAAGGCAACACAACTTGACAGAAATCCATCCACTCATTAAGCGCAAAATCATGAATATTGAAGGCAATACACAACGTAAAACAATCAGAGGAGTAGATTAGATAAGAATAGAAGAGAGCCAGCCAGTCACCTGGTCAATCCTGCTAACTTTGTTCTAAAGTCATTGAAGTCTTTCGAAGGACCTTCAGAGTTCAGGAAGCCCTGAAATTCCTTCTCTGCACATTGATGAAGCCGTTCCAAACCAGACTCCGCCTCACCTAAAGAATCCAGCAGAAATAAATACACAGGAGTGATATAATATGATGATACACCAAAAACCAGAATGAAGATTCAATACCTTGTAGATACTCAAAAAACTGCTTCTTAGCAAGTTCATTCTCATCAAGATAATACCCATATGCATATGTCCATTTTAAAACTCGTCTACATTCGACAATCTGCAGAAGGCAAAATCTAAACAATTAAGGAGAATAAAAAATATACCCGCCTTACTTGAAGAGATCAGAGAATACAATGTATCTTGTATCACAGTAAGCAAAAACTACATTTTGTATCCTAAACAACCACTGTATTCACGTTTTAAGGCTGGCCTAACTGTGTGAAGAAACAAGACATGCAGATACTAGGCAACAGCTGCAAGGCACAGAGTATATGCTGCGTCGAAAAATGAAACACTACCCACAAAGGGCACAAGAAAGGAGTCACAATTGTTATTTCATACAGAGGTCGACAGAAGTCACAAATTTCACAGACGTGGGTAAATCTCTGATCTCCACTTCAAAAAAGTTGCTGGCCGCTACAAGTTAAACATGTCTCTGGAAGCTAAATGAAGGACTACATTTAGCCGAGAATTTACATGAGATTTCACAAAATTACTAGTTCTATTTAAATTCATCTCTCTTTTTTGTCTTTTGGGCTAAGCAAGTCCAAGCATGTATACCTTCTGCATATTTGAAATGACAAGTTTTTTGCATAAATTGCATATGCAATATCTACTCTAATAAAACAGAAATATATTGGTCGCACATTAACTATACATAATGCCTACTAGCCAACCAGAAAATTATATCAGAGATGTACCTGCTGCCAAGCCTCTATAATGAACTTAAGCTGAGACTCAGGCTGGCACTGTGTATCACTCAGCTTTTCTAGCTGCAGAAAAAAGTTATCGCCAATGAAATTAAAAAAGCTTCTAAATAATAAAAAAGAAGGTAAGCAACAGATGCATATCCATTTACAAGTTGTTTTAATTGTATAAACCACTGTGCAGCGAGTCCGACTATATGTTGTTTGGAATAAATTACAAGGGTATTTTATAGATAAAATTTAATGCGTTCAGCAGTCATGTTATGGAGCTATCTATTAGCTGCAGTCCAATTATTCCTGTTAACAATTAACCGAAAGTTTATAATAATAAGGATTTTTCAGCAAGAAGCATCCATTACAAATAACTAAATTACATAATATATGACTAAAAATAATACGTTCAAATTGTGCACTTGATTAACGTTAGTGCTAAACGAAGTATATCAAGTTCCCCATCTTCATATATAGTCCTTGGCGTCATATACATCACCTATTCCCACCACTCCAATATATAATTGGGGAAGAAACTGATAATTGAAAATAGCACAGGCATAACAAAATTTTCCATCTCCCCAATGAAAATTTAAATGGGTTCATGGCTTCATGCATGCATGTACTGATTGGTCAGAAAAGACCAGAGAGAAGTGGATGGGCCTCATGTTATCAAACAGGAAAAGATCTGTGTACATCACCACAAAAGGAACCCACCCCGCGTCTATACAATTGTAGATTATACCTCAGGTGGAACCAAAAAACAAAAAACAAATAAGCAAAAAGTAATGCAGCATTCAGTGCTGAATTTGTATATAGGGTCCAGAGTACAGACAAGAGAATTTGCTTACATGTACGGTTTGCATTTGATGTAGATTTTCCACTGCTCGTTGCCTAGACTGCATAAAAGAAAATTTAGAATTTAGAATCGTGAAGAAGACAGACAATGAAACACACATGAATGTCCAAGCAAAAACACAAAAAGTCCGCTAAAGTGAAACATGCAGCATATTTCATGATCAGATAGAATAGAATCCAATAACTAGACACAACGAGTTTATTGGATTTGTTAGATAGTGATTAAGTGAAACATAGGCATCACTTAAATCTCTGCTAAAAGGAATGTGGCAAAATATAACAAATTCTGAATCACGCAATAGCCAGAATGCTTCATAGAAGAGCAGTTACCATGCCTCACAATATTTAACTGATCTGCCAGTAAACTAATGAAAAGAATATATAAAATCTTTACAATGCGATCTTCTTTAAGGATTATGTTATTGTGCTCCATATCCATAGATAATCTGTACTTCTTGACAGCATGCAAGAAAAGAAAAAAGCATGCCGCCTGGCAAAATATGATATGAAAGATCAACGTTCCAAAAGACTAAATACCCACATGAATGGACCAAGAATAAAGTAAATGTAGTAAAATGCTCCACAGAAATCAATTCTAGTCCAATCAGGTTGACAGTATTAGCATATATTAAAATTCAACATGAAAATTGATACTTACCGATTGGTTTGTGGCCCATCTTTCATAGTAATGAGTATATCTTTCTAAAGAATTTTTAGCCATCTCTCTTCGTTTTTCAGCTTCATCAAACTGTAACAACATGTCAGGTTTTGTTTTTTGTTAGAAGAGTAACTACAGCTCAAATTAATTGGGCATATGCAAGTAATATTCCAAATACAAGATAAGCTGGGTAACCCTACCACTCCATCTTGTTTGGCTACTTCATAGCGGTTGCAAGCATAAAATCCACCAGTTCTTTCACCATGGTCTGACCATGCACCAAGGCACAACCTGCAAGTACGTCCTATCAGAATGCATATACTGACAAGACTAGTCACCAGATATAATGGATCACGAGAGGAACAAAAAAACCTAATGTAATTGATTATTTGAGAAAGTAAATAATAACAATCAGTAATAATTATTACTAATAACAAATAATAATAACAATAATAACTAATTATTAAAGAATGAAATATAATAATAATGATTATTATAATAAGATATAATGTCTAATGTAATAATTTGTTAATAATGTCTGATTAAGAATAAAATAACTAATAATAGAAATAATTATAAATAATAATAATTATTATTATATTATAATTATTACTAGTTATAAATAATAAGTAATAATAACAGTGGTAGTGGTAGTAATTATTTGGAATAGCAAATATCATGGGGGTGGAAGGAATGGCTAATCCCATGGATATGGGAGTAGCTATTCGTTTGAGAGTGATTCCCAGCATAAAACTATATCCATCAGGAGAACTAGAATGAACATGGGAGTAGCCATTTCATTCCCACCCTGTTCCTTTCATACCATTCATGCCATAGAAGATATGAGCATATGAAAGCAGAAGCAAGTACATGTAATGCTCGTGCGTGCATGTGTGTGAGAGAGAAAGAGAACATACCAGCAAAACTCAAATTTACATGGTGGTGTGCATGTAATATGCATGCAACCTTGATTCTTCTCAATAGGCCGCTTGCACTTTGGACAAGGTTTGGAATTAGCCAATATCCTGGGATAATATCATATGCGTAAGAGCATAACTCAAAATATGTACAGAAAAAGAAAACCATGTCAAGACTCAAGAGTATATCAGCCCTAATCTATACATTGTTTGATTGGACAAATATTATATTAATGATAAAGTTGGGAAGGGCCAATAAACAAATAAATAAATATAAACTTGAATTTGCAAGACAAATTTATTTCCCATTAGTTGCCATCAGCATACCAATTCATATTTTCAGACTCGGCACTGTTCTTCATTACCCATTTGGACACAGTTCCACAGTCAACTGGGCGATGTGCTTCCTCCACGCACTGCAAGGGGTTTACAATTTTCAATTGTAGGATTGAGGCGTAAAAACTACAAAACCCTTAAGAAAAACGTAAACTTGGAGAAAGCTCACATTCCAGCAAAAACTGAAGTTGCAACGGCACGTAACATCAAAATTTCCACTACCAGCACTAAAATCCACAGCATAATCACAGCCTGGTGCAGGGCACCACTTTGTCTGTAAAAATAAGAGGTTGGAATGAGATAAAAAATCCTGGAGGCAAGTTACGTCAAACATACTCCAACCAATCACTTAAACAATGGGTTTGAAACTCTTCGTGATTTTGTCTTCATATTAGCACAGATAAAAGGTACTGTAACAAATATCACAATTTATAATCATCACCAATATCATATAACAGATGGAAGAAAGGGAACCTAGAAAGCCTATATGATCTTTCATATGAAGAATATTAAGACTATTTCATCAATAAAAATCACACAACTGAGCATCAAGTTTAGGAAACAAGTATGTTTTCCTTGGGAAGGAGGTTATGTCTTATAAATGTGCAAACTCTTCTACCTTCCTATTATCTTCAACAAATGATCTCAAAAAGTAGCGATTATACTTCTCCTTGTCATCATTAGAAGCCACTTTATTAACCATATCATGGCCAACAGCTGCGCCACAAGATGGATCAGGACAACGCAACATCAGACATCCAGGTCCATCATTAATGGCTGTGCCAATATATCCTGAACCACAGAGGTATCAGTAAAACTTAGAAAATAAGAAACATAAATCTTCTGGAGATATAGGCAATCAGATTCATAATCAGACTCATTTACACATGAGGTGATTAAATTACCCCCAGAACAATTCCGTGCCCCCACCCCTGCACCCAAGCACAGAACACAAAATAACAGAAAAACTTTTTGCAATTGTAATGATGAAAACCTTGCCAACAAGTAAAACAAAAGGGATGGCCACAGGCAGCAGCACTCATCCTATCCCGAGGATAGTCTTCAAAGCAGATCCCACAAGTTAGCTGCAGAATGAGTAGACATTTAAGTAGCATAATAAATGAAATGGAGACAACTTTCATACGAAATTGAACACTGTGTGTTCCAAGAAAACAAAACCCACTTCCACATTTCACGATACCTCTTTAACATCAGGAAGGGGAATGTTATTCTCCAACAAACCAAAAGTCCTGCGGACCTTTTCTTCATCAGCAAACCATTCATCATTCACTTTACTAATATTCCTGTGGGTCAAGAACATATCATGAGTCAGCAGGTACACCTCTTTAAGCTCATCCAGTAATTCAGCAAGAAAGAAGAGCATAAGTTTATCTTTCGTGTGATAACTCAATTTCACTCAACACAGAAGGAGCCACTATTTGAATCTTGTGGAACAAAAGTATATGAACATTTCATGCATATTGAAATATGACAGTGTATTAGCCTCGTATGACATTCTGAAGATAATAAATATTCCAGTGAGAAAGATCTATTTAGAAAGAGTACCAGTTATATTGACGAAGCAAAATGCCGGCAGCAACCCTCGAAATTGAGAGCACTGTTGATATCTGAGTAATACATTCTTCTTGGCATTGCCGTATACCGTCTTCATTTAATATGGTATAGTTCTGGCACAGAAGAGTTCAATTAAAACAAAACAAAAAACCCTTCAGGTAGCCATTCACAATAACTTCTTTAGCATAAGTTCAAAACATAAAGAATACTGAGGACATGGTTATAAGAATTAACAATTCTAAACATCTATAAACACATAATCAGAACTACAATTTAAAGTTTCTGAGTAGAAATGGGATTGAACGAACATCTTAACTTCAGTTCATAGAAATAAAATAAGAAAGAACATTAGACAATAGAGAGGGGGGAATCAGAAAGTTGACACATCCTGATGTTCACCTAAAAGAACTCAGGAGAAACTCAACATTGTGCCAATTATAAGGGCGCCAACCAAATCTTATTGATTATTGAGCTACCAAAGAATCTCAAGTTAATAAATGAAACAAGAGTCAGAAGTCACAATAACATAAGAAAAAACTAAATATTTATATCTAAATGGGAAATAAAATCAAACAAAATTAGCAAGAAAGTACAATTGTGAATTTATAAATAAACTACTGAGTAGATTCAGCTGCTCAAGGAAATCCAATGTCCCAAGGACCATAAGAAAGAAGACGACGAAATGTGAAAGAGAATACCTATTTTATTCTGTAACATCACAATCAGATTGAGGAAAATGTTATAATTATAATGCCCCTGAGGGTTCAAAAAGACTCTAAAAGTAACAAAAAATTGGAAAAATAATGTTAGCAAACAATCCCAGAAATAAGAAAAATCTCTCGAATCACTAAAATCAACGACAGTGGACATTTGAAGTTTTGAACCCTATAAACTAAAGAGCGCTCATAATTACTCATCCTTTCTCGTACATAGCTAAATTATTTCACTCCCGAAATCAATCAAACTCCCAAGGTTACAAAAGTACTGCTTCTTCCCCAAAAAAACATTAATAGCATCATTATGACAGAGCTTTTTTCACAAAACCCTCATTAAATTAAACATTGAACATATAATAAATATTCTTCCTCAAATTATCTAACAATTACACTATCAGCCTCATGCAATGAACTATAACAACAGCTAATTGCCCTACTACCTTCCATACCCGTAAACTCTGAACAAAAGCATATAATTGCATTTTCCCGGGACCCAGCAAAGCAGAAAGTTAAATTGCATAACGACCAAGCTCAATCATGAATCGCCTTCGTTAAAAGGATATCAACGAGTAAAAATAGCATTGCAGAGATGATAGATGGAAATACGTAAAAGACCTGCGATCGATGATAGGAGGAGGATGGATCATCGGATTCGTCTGAGTCATGGTCCATGAACCCATCGTAGTCCATAACGACGCCATCTGAGTCGGAATCGTCTTCCCCATCTCCGCCGTCAGAAAATTCTGCGTCATCGTACGGATCATCCATCATCATAGCTGCCCTCCACAAAATTTATCTATGTATTGAAATGATATTGATAATCAATCAAAATTAACTGAAATGTCTGTATATATGAGAGGGGGGAGCAATGGTGGTGGTGATTCCTCGCTTTTATGACTTTAATTGAATGGAAAAAGAAATGGTACTGTTTCCTCAAAAAAAGTGGTAAATGGAGAGAGGAAAGAGAAATGGTACAACTATTGATGCGTGGTGCACAATCTTATGCCGCCAGACTTTTTCTTTATTTTATTTTTTCAAGAAAGGAAGCCTTTCTGGTGGTTGCATAAGGGATTTGTTTGGGACACAAAAATTTTCTCTCTCTGGTTGCATAAGGTTCTATTTGGGACTCCAAATTTTATGTTGTCGCATCCATTGTATGCAAGACTAGTAAATCGTTTTAGTTTCAAATTGAAATCGATAATTTGAACTGTGTGTCAACGATTAGATTTATTCGTTGATTCAATTTTGAATCGAAACCGTATTAAGAAAATTATTAGTTTGATTTTGATTTTAAAATAATCGGTTTTGAGAATTGTTCCAAATCGGTCTATCTCATGTTTGAATATGAATAAAAATTGAAATTATAGAATCGATGATTTCAAAATCGAAATTGAAATCAACCCTATATCAATATAATTCTTACTTTAATTTACAACTATAAAAACAAACAATTTCAAAATCAGTCAAACCATAGCTATCGTATATTTAACGTATTAAAAATATTTGTTTTTATGATATTTACTTGTAACTATAATATTTTACTATTTTATGTTGTAATGGTTGTTATTTTAAAATAATATTTAGTACAAATTCAATGAAAATTCATGAAGTAATTTATTTTATTTTAGAAATAGATAAAATAAATATATAATATTAAGTTTAAGTGTTAAAATAAACAAACTACTAATTTCACAATTTAAAGAATGAATCTCTCGTGCAATGTATATTCGATTTGTAGTATTACTTTTTAATTAAAAATATTTTTTATTTACTTAAAAAGCGGTAGTATTTTTTATAAAGTAACAAATAAGTAGTGATCTTTTATAATAAATTAATAATATTTTTAATCAAACAAATGATACAATAAATCGGGTTGCACGGTGTACTTGATGTAATATAGATTTTTCAATAGTTTAATTTAATTTATTTATAAATTAAGCAAACTCAAGACTAATTAAGTAAAATTTGGCAATTAAGATTGGAAAAATGTGAAATATATCCCAATTATATATATATATATATAAGTGTGAAACATGTGACAGATACCAAGTAAATCAAGGTACTATAAATTATAAAATATTATTCCAGCATACCCTAAAAATAATTATATCTCAACATTAATTAAATCAAGGTACAACTTCTTTATTTATTCATTTATTTAAGCACATATAACTTTTTGGTGAAAAAAGTTAATTTTTTTTAATTAAGAAAATAAGATATTGCCTACCTCAAGTAAAATTAATATTTCTTAAAAATAAATCAATATATTATTAAATATTTAAAATTCATAAAAACCAAGAATACCATTTTTTATTTTTGTAAAATATTTTAATTTCATATATATTTTTAGGGCCCAATTGTCATATATTTTGTTGGGCCCAATTGTCCATCGAGGGCCCAATTGTCATATTTTTTAGGACCGACTTGTAATATATCTTTTTAGGCCCAATGTGTTATATTTTCAATGTCATATTCTTTTTTTTTTTGGGCCCTATGCGGTGCCGTTTCAATCTCAAATTCAATAAACAAAAAAAAGGAAGAAATTCAATAAAATTCGCCTCACAAATCGCGCGCTGATTTTTGCCTCAAATATCACAACAGTGCATCTCTCTGTATCTCTCCCCCGCCTGTTTGCCAACCGACCGCTGCCGGCAACCAAAACCCTTGTTATACCTTTCTATTCTCTCTTCAATCTGAATTCGAATATTTTTTACGTCACTCACTAACATGCTAGACCTGCAACCATCTTCTTCCTCCGGCCCAATCCGCGTTGACGGATCTGAACTTGAGCTGTCCAATTCCGAGTTTCTGACCCAAACCGAAATCCTCAGTCGCCGTAGGCGCCGGCTTAAACAATTAGCCCAGATTTATTATGATCACTATTGGGTGTTAATGGAGGAATTGAAATTGAAGCACCGAGAGTATTACTGGGAGTACGGGAAAAGCCCGTTAGAAGCTGACGAGAATGGAAGAACGGAATTGAATGGCGAGAATTTTTCTGTTGTTGTAGGTGATGTTAATAATGGGAATTCGGGAGGTAAGGCTGGGGAAACTAATAGTAATGTCAGAAGCACATGTGGGGTAAACGGGTGCAAGGCCAAGGCCATGGCCTTATCGAGGTTCTGTCACATGCATATATTATCAGATTCCCACCAGAAACTTTATAAGGGTTGCAGTTTCTCCATTAAAAGGTTCGTTGAGTTTTCTCCCTTTAAACAGTTTTTGTTGTGATAATTATGTTCTTATCTATTTCTGGGTAGTATTTCATCTTCATATAATGTCAGTTAGTCTTAGCTTTGAACTAGCTGAAATACCATCTTTCGAGAATGCTTGTAGACTTCAAAGTTATAATATTGGAAAGCATCTGAAATTGAAATTGTTCTAGTCCTTGATGATTTGCAGTTTGAGAAAGATGGATATATAACTAATTAAAGTGCTATAGAGGAAATTTTACAAAACCTTTTGCATCAAATACTGGAGGAAACCACAGTTAGTAAATCTAATTTTGCATAAGTTTTATACTAGCTCTTGAAACTACTTAAATCAACTCAAGTCCTGTTCCAATCTTCAACAACTGAAATATTGAAAGACCATAAAATTGGGTATGAACTTGATTGAGCTCTCAGTACTCAAGACCTGTAATGTACACTTGAATGAAAAATGTTTTTTCCATCGTAGGAATAAATAATAGTTTTTAGTGGTGTAAAAACTATGTATATATTTCCCGGTGTTGGTGCTGGTGCAAGAGAAATATAGACTTTGTGTATAACATGTACAATATATATTATGGAGTTGGGGGGAACTGGACTGGTAGCATTTAACAAACTGCATCTATCATGAGAGCTACCTCGTGACAAGTAATTTAAATTTGTAGGCAAGTATAGCCAGTTCTGGAACTTCAGATTATTCACTGAAAAATGTAAAATGACTGATTAGATTTAGATCCGCAACGCTTTTCTTGGTTTTGAGTCCATCTTTTTGTGTCTTTCACATGCTATGTAGCTTCCTTTGATGTCACTTTAAATGTGGACTAATGAAACAGAATAAAGCTCTTTCCTAAATGTTTGTCTTGTCTTGCAAGAGAGAAATTACCCTGCACATGGATAAGTAATGTAATTCTCTGGCACCATTTCTGGATCCATCATCATGAGTTGAAGGAACGTGGTTACCTAGCTTCCATCATCCTGTTCATGCAGATGTTATTTTCTGGAGAAACACCCTTAGGCTTTTGGTTAAGCTGTTTCTTTTGAATGATATATTTAACCCTCCATTTATGTGTTGGACTGTTGGAGGGTGCTTGCTGCCTGTCCGAAGGTTAAGCCAAGAAATAATAAGAGAAATGAATTGTTTGCCCAATAAATACTAAATGAAATGCAGTGTTCCTGCCTCATGCGCAACTGATTCAACAGATGAAACATTGAACAAGCATTTTAGTTATTATGTCATATGGATATCTCTACCTGGAAAAAGCTCTCATGCTTAAGATGACATGCGTCTTTCTTATATGATTGTCTGTGCAGTTCAGCAGCAGGACCTATCCTTTGTGGGAAGCCAATACTCATATCAACTGTCCCTTCCTATTGCGCTCCTCACTTTCAAAAGGCTGAAAAGCTTATGGCCCGTGCATTAAAGAACTCCGGCCTTAATGTCTCCTCTGCAAGTAAACTCGCCCCTAAGTTCCATGCTATCATTGCTGAGTATGTATGCCACATCCAAATCAAGAGAAGAGCTGCCAAAAAGGCAAAACTTGAAATTTCTGAAGTCGAGGAGGATAATACTTCTTGAAGCTTCTGCTCATGCCACCATGTAAGTTGTCACATGCAAGAAGTGTATCATATAACCTCTAGAACCAGTTGGTGAAGCTGCAAACTTATCAGGTGCATATGGACTGATGTGACCCAGCTATCAAGAGGGGATCATTGCTATTGGAGGTAAAATTTGTAGACTATCTCCACAATATTTCATTAATTTGCATTCTGATTGTACTTTTCTCTTTGATGCATGCATAGTCTGGGCAAAAATATCAAATTTCATTCAAAAGCAAAGTAGAACAATACTTTTCATGATGTGATTTACATCTGAAACTGCAGTTCTAAGTTGTGTTCACATTAATGATTTTTTCATCTTTTGGACAAATAAGTCAATGTTTGATGTAAGCTTCAGAACGCAGTAAAGGTTATATGCATTAGACTATCAATTATTGGCGAGAAAATGCTCGTAATTACTAACTATACATTATCAAAAATTCATGTATACATTTCCTTATTTACACATGTGTCAATGGTGGATTCAGTAGAAGCTGACACAAAATAGGCTTGTAAAATATAATATCCATGGAAAAGCACCACATCATTGTACAATCTACCATTAATCAGTACTTGACTAAGATATGAGTTTGACACTTATCATTTCATATGCTGCATGCATGGTTATATGCAATAGATATCATTTCTACTTTATATTCTTTGAGTTGTAATTGAGTTTTGAGACTGATAATCACGAAACATGTCCTTACTGGGTTACGGGAAAAGGTCCTGCAGTGAGATATCTAAAATCGTACCCAATACATTGTAGGAATTTCTTTTTTTCCAACAAAAAGATAATGCATGATGCTGATCATTTAATGGTGAATTTGGGCTATAGGATTATTGGTCCAGTACTTAAGGGTAAAATCTAATTTGAGATTCGGGAGTTGTGGTTGTTGGTTTACCGCTTTTGCATTATTAATGTCCGAGACACTTGTCATCCATATGCAGTATAAGGAACCTGATGTAAATATTCGTGGTTCTGTGGAGGTGGTGTATCAGTTCTTCACACTACTATGATGATGGCAGTACCAAAAGTACCTACCATTCGATTGTTTTCTTATATTTGCAGGTTAGCTGACTTGACGCCACATAGTGGATTCACTGACTTGTGAGCTGCACTACCAAGATGAACCGCAAGAACCATATGTAAACATGGACATATAGCCATAACAGTAGAAAGCAGTAGTATTCTACAAAATCCAAGAATATTAGTCATGATTGAAAACTGAGGGAATCATGTTTTTTCATTTCTAGACAGCGTAGACTCTAATTGGGATTATTATGATGAGATAATGTGCTTGGATGCAATTTTTAACTGTCTAGTATTGTAGTTTTAGGTGATCATTTGTACCTTGTTCACTAGTTATGGAGATAACTTTGTGTTTTACATTGTTCAGAAATCAAAATATGAAGATTTTTTCTAGATATTAAGATCTGGCCTAATTGGGGCTATGTCTAAACCTTGAGGCCCTTGATAGGTAGGCCGTAGGCGGATTCAAATTCATCAAAAGTTCCAGTTGCGTCCTGAGTTTGGTTCAGACGAATATCTGTAGTATCTTACGTTGATGACTTTGACGTCATGATTCATTGTTTGTCTCACTGGCTGCCAGAGTTTCTCCATAAACATGGAATGCATATAACTATGAACTATGCCTCTGTAATGCTAGCTTTCCAATTACTGTGGCAGAACATTCCTGTCTTTGGTGGAATATGAGAAGGTCGTGAGGCCCTTTGCCGTTGATCGTGAATCCTCTTACGACAGGGATTTTTCAGCTGAATGCAGCCAAAGCACATTGTTCTTATGGCTCTTTCCATGCATGTGCTTCAGGTATGTAACATTACATTATGATCCACACATTTCTTATCGAAGCATGATCGGTCTTATTTCATTAGTTTGTCGTACCAAATTTGCCCATAACTGCTTGACATTTGCTGTTGGTGAAACTGATTGAACAACAAATTCAACACCATTTAAATTTCAAAATGCAGCTTACCAGTCATGACCTCTGTGCGTGCATGTTTGTGTGCCTCTAGTTGAGCAGCAAATGCTGTCAGCATCACGAGTTCTGAGCCAAGAAATTTTCCACCCACCAAACTAACCGTCACAAGTAGTAACCTTTTTGGATGTGCATGTGTTTTTCTTTTCAAGAAACAAAATGTCTGTGGGTTGGATGGTCCTATGTTCTGCTTACTTGCAATATGTCATTTATCTGTTACAGTAAATGCAATAATGTGACAATTAAGTAGAATCATAGCCCTTTATTGATGATCCTTTTTAATTATATGGCTCTGTTATATCTACAGTTTCCTTTCTCTACTTTCAAGGGGGGGGGGGTGGTACCACAACTTACCATATGTCAGCTTTGCTATGACTTGCTTATTAGACTAATAGAAAAGAATGTATAGATAATGGTCCATTCAACTCATAATTCACTGATCTTGATATTTATACATGCAGCAAAGTTAGGGGCCTTTATTTGAAGTGGCCAGAGACTAGTTGAGCTGTCTCTGCATTCTAGTTATCAGTCTTCTTCCCCCACCCCCCTCTCACTCTCTCTCTCACAGTACTAATTGAATCAAAAGTAAAGAATGAGTATATAGCTTTAATAATTTGAGATCTGAGGAATACTTAGAAGAAGATGTTGACGCAGGCTGCTTGAGAGAGTGTTGCAGTCCAATTCACATTTATTTAAGTGGACAATATGGGAAGTAATAGTGTACACTGTTACACTGTCGGCTCATAATGAATTTCTGCTACTCCTAATTATCTTTTGTCTGGTAAATAAGACCTTTGTCCTTTCTTAGATTTTCAGCTACCTATCTTTTATTGGTGTTGTTATTTCCTACAAAAGAGACAAGTCTTGTTTATCAAACTCTTTTCTATCATAAAAAGAGCCGTGTTTGAAAAGTTAAAAAGTTAACTTTTAGTTTCTTTCTATTTGATTATGTTCACCAACTAAACAAGTTAACAAGTGTTGTGATGATTTATAAATATTGTATCTTTCTTAATTTGTTCGAAAATAAAATGGGGTTTTTAACCATGATAACATAGCTATGAGATTTTTTAATGGACTTGGAATTCATAATCAATTGAAATAAACTCCAACCTGAGATTTCTTGGATCATTTTTTTTTTTTCATATTTGGGTGCTGGTCCGATTTGTCAGATTGACCGGTGGTCCAAGTGGAAAATAATAATAGCTTTTTATTATTATTATTATTATTATTATTATTATTATTATTATTATTATTATTATTATTATCATTATCTCCACAAATTATTTTTTGTAGACACATAATACATGATATTCATCTTTTAGAACATAGTGTTTTTTTTTCTCTCTACTTTTTGTTTTGTTCTAATTTCAAGTGAGAAAAATATTTTGGCCGGTTGGACCAGTTTTGGTTGGTGCAATTCTAAAAGCGGTTTTATGAATATTTCAAATTAGTTCAAGCATTGCTCTTAGGTTGAACCAGCCAGCCCGGTCGTCTTATGAAATCAGTGTCTTTGATAATTTCATTTTATTTTGAACTTTGAATCCATGGTCTCATTTTTAACTATTTTTATAATAACTCTAAAAGATTCAAGTTTTTTTTTTTTTTTTTTTTCTACTAAATCAAATCTCTCAATTCAAAGGTAACTGAAATTGCCAATCAGATTTTTGGATTCCTAGATTGGTCCCATCTGATGTATCCAAGATAAAATGAGTCATAAACCGGGCGCCTTCTTTTCCCCACCAGGCAGTCTACGTCGAAAAACAGCCCACAAAACCCAGGCAACAACAATAATAGCTTGCATAAATTTCTTCTTGAATCTGGGCCTACTTTTTAATTGTGGACCCACGTTGGTTGGGCTTGTAAATTGTTATTAGTGAGTGTAGACAGTACTGAAATTTAAAATCCAGAAAATAGGATCTGAATATGGAAATTTGATAATAACTACCGTACCTAATTTGGAGGCAATGGTGGTTAAGTAGGAGAAAAGGTGTGGACTCAAACTAATCGTATCACTTTGCAGAAGTTAGATTATACAATCTAACCAATTTGGCTGCCACTTCACTTCATTCTGACCTTCTCAACCACTTAATTAATACACCATTTTTGGATGCTTTGTAGGAAGAATCAAGAATGAGGAACAAAAACTAACCCTAACATCAATACATTACTTCTTCTTGGAACAAACTCAAATCCCTTTATTTTAAATCCTTTTTACGTTCATTGGGTAGTAAAGCGGTCATTGTATTCTTAATGACTTGTAAGATTGGCAGGTCTCGAAGTATATTGTTTATTTTTAGATCTATATTTTAGTATTTATTTATAGGACTTGAAAATTACAATTCATTTCAAGATTCTTGGACATGTGTTGAAATGAACGGTTCAGTTTTTAGACTTGTATTTGAGGATCTATTCAAATATCATAAAAATCATTGTTCATTTCAAGACTTTTATGCCTCAAAATATATTGTATTTCAAAACTTGTTTACAAGTCTTGAAATATCACATCATTAAAGACAAATGAATCATTTTACAGCATAATGAATAATAAAAAAGAGCGAAAAAATATTGGATTTTTAAAAGATGAGTAAAAACAACATAAAAAACCGAACTTTTATCATATAACAATAGTTGTTGTTGTTATTATTATTTTTCTTTCTTGAATGACTTTTCTGTAGGCACAATTTATGACTTTCCTTTCATCACTAAACCCTAATTAATGAGTTGCCACAAGTGCGGTACCACACATAATATGCGCGACTCTTATTAACATCATGTGCCAACACCTGTTCTGATTGGAACATCTCAAAATCGACTTCATACCTTCTATGCTTCCAACCCACATATGAATATAAATACATAAATCATCTAAAAAGAAATTAAATCATCTCTCTCTCTCTCTCTCTCTCTCTCTCTCTCTCTCACACACACACACACACACACACACTCTTGAACATGGGAACCGTCCACCAAACACCCTCTGAGCCAGCCATCCAAGATCTCAAGGTGGCAATCCAAGACTCAACCCTAATATTCCCTTCCCAAGAACCTGAAAACAAGTCCCTTTTCTTGTCAAACATAGACCAAGTCCTCAATTTCCATGTCCAAACACTCCATTTCTTCCCTGCCAATCCCGACTTCCCGCCGGAAACCGCCGTCGCTAGGCTGAAAAACGCACTGCAGAAAGTCATGGTGCCGTACGACTTCTTGGCCGGAAGGTTGGGGCTGAACCACCAGACGGGGCGGCTGGAGATCGAATGCAAGGCCGCAGGGGCCGGGTTCGTGGTGGCCACAACTGAGTATTCTCTTGATGAGATTGGGGATTTGATTTATCCCAATCCAGCCTTCATGCAGCTCATTCTCCAGGGCTTGGATAGGTTTGATGATCAGCCACTTTGTGTTCTGCAGGTACGTCCATATATACATATATCCAAGTTTCTCTCTCCTCTCTCTTTCTCACTCTATGCACACACACACACACATGCATAATATTTATGGCCAGGCACAATGTTGTATGACCTTTGCCATATTTCAGCATACCCTCTGTAAGTTTCAGTACTTCAGTCAGTTTTCTTCTACAAATATTTTATGCATATTTACGTTATATATATATTTAAGTTTTCAGTGTGCTTGCATATATACAATATATATAAAAATTGATATAAATTATATATACATATAAATAATTATTAAATGCAATAAATGTTGGTCTATAATTCATACTATTTTGCTTTATTATCTCAAATTCACGAGTATTAAATTGAGCGGTTGTCAACTACCCAAAACATGACAAAAAAAAAATTATATATATATATATATATATTTATGAACTGTTTGCAGTTAGGGTGATAATAATTTTGTTGTTATTGACCAACTTTTTCATTATCACGTCGTCTCCATAATTAATGAAGGGGAAAACAATTTTCAATTTCTAGTTTCGGATCTGTGATCTATTTTATGTTTCATTTTATATTCGAACTTCAATAATACGTGTTATAGATATATTATTATCATAAACATATGACGTTTACTGAAAAACAATAAGGATGTAATCAAATTTATAGATTGACCCCTATAATTATAATTTTATAGAAGTTTGGATGTAATCAAATTTATAGATTGACCCCTATAATTATAATATTATAGAAGTTTTCAATTTTCTATAATGAATGGACATTTTCCCTAATTTTCTTGTTTGTCAATAAATACAAAGGCTAGAGTAGTTGAACCCTATTACAGTCTTTTTCCATGCCATATCATTGATGCAAAATCAGCTTTGGCGGCCGCCCGTCTATGCACTAAGTGGTACCTAGCCGATCTAATTATATAGAAACTATATTGCTATATATTTTATGTGCCCAGACGGGCGACTACGCGGGCTAGGCGACCCAACCATATATAAATGTTTTTATTTTTATTTTTTAATATTTTTATAAAAATTATCTTTAATTTTTAGTTTAAAATTTATAAATAATTTAATGTTAAAATTATATTTTAGTAGTACAGTATTTTAAAAATATTTGAGATATAAAATAAGAAAAAAATATTAAAAGATAAAAATAAATAAATTTAAGTGGCCGCCTGGTCAGCCTAGATGATAGATGGCCCTATAACGCCCCACTATTAATTTCCAATTTCTACGACTTTTGTGTTTATTTTTAAATATCAATGATTGAATTATGATTGTACGTGCTTTATCATTGTTCAATATATGATCTCTAATTTTATAGATTGTTTTATAATAATTTTTTTACAAAAATAAAATTGTCCAATTACTATCCGATTTCGTCAGAATTTAAGAAGTTGCCTCCTAATTTTACTTGCTACATAGGTAACTCGATCAATTTTCGATGAGGTTTATAAATTTCATCAAAATCAAATATAAATTGATCAAAATTTTGAAAGCTTATTTTTGAAAACTAAATTAGAGATTATATAATTATAAAGGAGACTTCAATTCTGTAATGTGTGCATATATATATATATATATCTTTGATAATTAATCATTTTTTATTAATTAATTTGTAGGTTACATCATTCAAGTGTGGTGGCTTCGCAATGGGCTCATCCACTAACCATGCTTTATTTGATGGACTGAGCTTCAAAATCTTCCTAGAAAACCTAGCTTCCCAAGCTTTTGACGACAAACCCATACCCATCATCCCATGCAACGACCGCCACCTCCTTGCCGCCAGGTCGCCGCCGCAGGTCACCTTTCCCCACCCGGAACTGCTCAAGCTGAAAACTCCGATAGGCCAAGAGGAAACTCCTCCGGTGTTCGATTGCAAACAGGAGGACCTAGACTTCAAGATCTTCAGCCTAAGCCCCGATGACATTAACATCCTCAAGGAAAAGGCAAAAGCAGACGCCACCAGCCCCGCCATCAAAATCACCGGATTCAACGTCGTTGCCGCCCACATCTGGCGGTGCAAGGCCCAATCGCTCGACGTGGAGAACAATCGGGACCGGGAGTCCACCGTGCTTTACGCCGTCGACATCCGGTCGAGGGTGAAGCCGCCGCTGCCGGTTTCCTACTGCGGCAACGCCGTTCTGAGCGCGTACGCTTCGGCAAAGTGTTCGGAGCTGGAGGACGAGCCGTTCTCGAAGGTGGTGGCTATGGTATCAGAGGGTACAGCGCGACTGACGGACGAATACGCTAGATCGGCAATTGATTGGGGGGAGATTTACAGAGGGTTCCCAAATGGAGAATTCCTGATTTCGTCGTGGTGGAGATTAGGGTTTGATGAGGTGGTGTATCCATGGGGGAAGCCTAGGTACAGTTGCCCTTTGGTGCGCCATAGGAAGGATATTATATTGCTGTTTCCTGAAATTGGAGGAATTGGGAGCCATGGGGTGAATGTTTTGGTTGCATTGCCACCAAAGGAGATGCTCAAATTCCAATCCCTCTTTCACAACTATTTAACATCAACTTAAGCTCCTCGTCGTCGTTATTCAATCATATATGTGTGACGAATATGTACGTAGTTTATAAATGGATTCGGGATACTAAATTAAAACATATATAGTGTCATATGTGTATGTACGTGTGAGGTTGCATGAAATTGATACATATTTACTATACATTTTTTTTATGGTCGACTTAAATTATTAGTCGTGAGCCAATAATTTAGCAAGACCGTACAAATAAAACTTAGTGTATTTGCCAAAATGGCTATTTTGTTGTGACAATTTAGAGGATTTCAATAAATGAATGTACTTGTAAGAATAAATATATTATTTCATTTGAAAGTACATGGATGGAACCTTGTTGTTCCACGTCAGCTGTGTCTTTTAGATGTGTTCAAAGAGTACTTTTTGGGCTGGGCCGTTATTGGGCCCTTGTTATCCACAAACCCAATTCAGTCCAAATAAACAAAGTCATTCACAAAATCAATGGGCCTTTATATTGACCTGGCCCAATACGCAATGAAAATATTCTTTTTTTTTTCCTTTAATTTGTCATATTTGATCACATTTAAAAATATTATAATGAAATGAATAATGTTAATTTTTACTACAAAATACTTATAATTTTTTATGAAAAATAAAAAAACAAGAAAAGTTTACTTAATCCAAAAAAATAAACATCATTTTATTAATAAAACTGCAATATAATCATATTATCAGTTGCAGACTACATGAAAAATATTCAATAAAAAATTAATCTTCCAAGGTTCTTACAAAATCTATTTCTCTCTCTCTCTCTCTCTCTCTCTCTCTCTCTCTCGAGATTTGATTTTCCGACCAAAATGGAAAGATTCGCAAGCAGCAATCATAATTTGGAAGTGGATTCTTGAGTCCCCACAAATTGAAAGATGTGCGAATTAAATAAAGAGGGGGAAAAAAGGTAAAACAGAATCTTATTATCTTTTGAGGTAGTTAGATCCTCAATGTGATTCTTACATCCATGCATGCCCCATAAATACTTCTCTTCCAAGCAAACTCATGTGACTTAACATATATATATATACATATCAACCTATACATACACACATGCAATGCCAGCACAGAGAGACCCTCTGGTGGTCGGAAGAGTGGTCGGAGACGTACTCAATCCGTTCACAGCCTCCGGCATAAGCCTTAGAGTGATTTACAACAACAGACAGGTGAGCAATGGGTGCGACCTTCGCCCTTCTCATGTTATCAACCGTCCTAGGGTTGAGATCCGAGGCGACGACTCTCCCAATTTCTACACGTTGGTGAGTGAAGTTAGAGTATGAAATGAAACACAACTTAAGAAATCGGCCGACCTCTTAGCAAGATTCTTTATTATGTTTTGTGTTTCGTCTTATATTTTAAATTTAGTAATAAATATATATCGATTTCTATATCTTTTATCCTTCTGGACAAAAACCTAATAACTATTGCAGGTAGTTGTCGACCCTGATGCCCCAAGCCCCAGTGATCCTAACCTCAGAGAATACTTGCACTGGTAAAGAAGCACATGCATGGTCTAATTAAGCTTTATACCTTTGGAGGAAGTATTGAAAATTAGACATATAACGATTGCATGAGATAATCCTTCAGTTTTTTGTATTATCTTTTAGTTTAATTTTACTAATACACATTACGTATATAAAATGATAATGCTAATGAATATATGATGTGTGTCGATAAAGTTGAAACTTGAGATTACATAAAACTCTTAAAGGCAAAATGCATCTTAAGGTCACTAAACTATTCACAAATGTTTCATGAGGTTCCTGAATTATGGAATTATTTGAACGTACAACAGTTTAAAAAGGTCCTTCAATTATTTATAAATGTGTTAAAAGACCTCTGGATTATTAACAAAATTCTGAAAAGTTCACTTAACTATGAGAAAATGGCACGTGTAAGTTCTTCCGTAATAGATATTTTTTAGTGTAAACAAACACTCAAGGACTTGCACATAATAATTATTCATAATTTAGGAACTTTTCAAACATTTTAATAATTCAAGGACCTTTTCAAATATTCATGAATAATTGAAAAACCCTTAATATGCATTTTTCCAACTCTTAAAATGTAGAAATCGAGCCAAACATAGATATCATTATTGTTAAAATATCACTTATCCAGTATGATCCTTACAATATATATACACATATATATATACATAATGCATGATGCTTATTATGTATATACTATCCGCCAATTATTTTATTTCTTATGCAGGTTGGTGATTGATATCCCGGTGACCATGGGGGCAGACTCTGGTCAGTACTTTTGTATATATATATATATATATATATATATATTTATGTGTTCTCTTGTGTTTGACAATGAAATGGTGTACTCAGGCCAAGAGATTGTGTGCTACGAAAGTCCACGACCATCAATAGGGATCCACCGTCTCATTTTTGTGTTGTTCCGTCAATTGAGCAATCACATAATATTTGCTCCAGGATGGCGTCAGAATTTCAACACAAGAGATTTTGCAGAGCTCTACAATCTCGGCTCTCCTGTGGCTGCAGTCTATTTCAATTGTCAAAGGGAGAATGGTACGGGTGGAAGAAGAGGATGAACTCAAATTAAGTATGTAAAATTATTACAAGAAAAATAAAATGCATCTATATATTGTTTGTGAAGGTCACTTCATGATTATATATAGTTTGTTGCAGTGTTGCTGTCTTTTGTTTAGATTGTAATACTTGTGTGTGTGTGTGTGTAATTGTGGAGAATGTCTTCAACTTATCCATCATGCATGATTTCAAAATTAATTACGTAGCACTTTATTGATGTAAATAAAAAAAATACAATTACTAAGCATAATATGTGTTAGGGATGTTAAAAGGGCCATGGCCCGACGGGCCGGCCCGTTTAGCCCGAAAAATTTTAGGGTTAGGGCTTGGTTTTATTAGCCCGTTTCTCGATTAGCCCGAAGCCCTATAGGGCTAGCCCGATAGCCCGAACTCTTCTTCTTATTTGTCTATTTCTTAATATCGAATTAATAATATACACAATTTTTTATTATTTTTCATATACCATATTTGATTTTTAGTAGAAGATATTAAAATTTATATTTAATTACTAGAAGATTCTAAATACTGTCATTTAAATTTAGAACTTAAATGTAATATGATTTCAAATTTTATGACAGTGAATGCTCTTAAAGCTATAATTGAGAGCATGAAATAGTATATATGACTTAAATGTTTGAATCTTTAAATTTTTATAGTGATATAAAAGTTCTAAAATATATAATTTTTTAATGTTATCTAAAATTGTATTTTAAATAGAGGATAATATGCATTTAATTAAATTTTTAAATTTAAATATATAATTTGACTATTTTGACTCATAGCCCGATAGTGGCCCGATTAGCCCGAAAACCGGTAGGGTTAGGGTTAGGTTCACCGTAATGAAGCCCGTTTAAATCAACCCGATTAAACCGAAGCCCGATTAACTCGAAACCCGTTAGGCTAGCCCGAAACCGACAGGGCTAGCCCGTTTAACATCTCTAATATGTGTACATATATATCCTAATATACTTAGTTATTTATTAATATTTAATTATATCCAGTAGATTAAAAAAAAAAACCCACCATCCAAAATGAAAATTGATTCCATTTATTATTTATTATTTGCAATTAAGACATTAATTTTTTAAATGAGTGCCTTTATTACATTTTATTGAAAACAAAAATTATATTTACTAATTGTATTATGTCCTAATTATATCCAGTAGAAAAATAGACACCCACCATTCAAAAAAAATATTTTATTCCATTTATCCATTTGTCAATATCTAATCATTGCCAACTGGCCTAGAGAAAAAAACAAAGTACGTACGATCAAGATTCTTCAGTCACTTTCTCAAAAGATTCTTTACATAAAATGATAATTTTAACTCATTTTAATTAATTAATAATGTTAAACTAAAGATTACATTCGTTCCTCCCCTTAAAAAACATAATTTGTATATATTTTTCCATGTCTTACAAACAACGATATATTTGTATAGCATGTATTTATTTTTGACGAATAAAGTATGTAAAAAGAATAAACATGAGTATAATATATGTGGTTATTTCTACTAAAAGAAGTCATGCTCGAAGACTCAAAGATAAATATTTGATCAATTCTTGCGATACTTTGAATTTCAACCGTAAGATATGCATCTTCTTATCTTTGCCTTTATCTTTTCTTTTGCATATCTAGTAGATCTTTAATTTTGTTTCTTATAGTGTAGCAATCAAGTCCACAATATAGATACGCCTTTAATATAATCACTATATATGTACCAAAAAGTATAGATTCAACCTAATAAGAATGGAGTCAGCGGCTCTACCAGGGCCCTTCATCTGAGATCCCTAGGGAAGATGATCAAGTTGGCCCTTGCGAACAGCTTTAACTCTGACTTATTCTTATTTTAACAAACTCTACATTGATTCTCTCCTAACTTCTCGTCTGACCACTTATTTTGAAATGACCTAATAAGTATGGGGTTGGTCTACATTCTTTTTTGTCACTTATATGGTTCGATCCATTTGGACTAACTCAAAACTTAACAAAAGATGGTTCAAAATGTATTTTAGTGGTTTAGAACATGCTAAGAATTTATGATTTAAAATAAGATGGGGTCTATATGGGCTCCAACACCTTAACTTGGCTATGAATTGGGCTAATTTCACCAAGAGAATCTTAACTATGAACTCTATTTTGAGCTCCTATAATAAACTATGGTTGATTCATAATTTAAACTAGTAGTAATAAACTTGACCTATGGTTTATGTATATTTTGATATAATCAAATGGAGTGTCATTTGATGTTCATAGCTTGTAGAAATATAAAGTTTTTTGTTTTTTTGTTTTTTTTGTTTTTGTTTTTGTATATATAATCATGTTTTAGTAAGGAGCCCAATACATGGGCTTTCAACTGGGCTTAAGATCTTGCAATTCAGATTGTGAAGCCCAATACATGTGCTTTAATTTGATGGGCCTCATGTGAACTTCATTAAGCCCAAACTCTTTTATCCTAATATAAACATATTCAAGTTGAGTTGATTATTAAAATTCAGCTTAATTATATCTTTAATTAAATGATAATTCAAGTTGCTTTGATTATTAGTCAACTTTGAGTTTCCTAATTTTTGGTTGTATTAAGTTCATATATATGTATATATTAATTAAATTGAGTTTAATTGATGTACTTAATA
The DNA here is from genome assembly GCA_028749325.2 of Caryopteris x clandonensis. Taxonomy (NCBI): domain Eukaryota; kingdom Viridiplantae; phylum Streptophyta; class Magnoliopsida; order Lamiales; family Lamiaceae; genus Caryopteris; species Caryopteris x clandonensis. The sequence goes on along the minus strand of JAPYKT020000027.1, from coordinate 4,202,283 downwards.
AAAAAATATTTCCCAATTAAATAAAATTCAGTTTTTTGAGATATAATAAAATAAAAATTCTTCGAAATTTTTAATGAAAAAATTCATGTAATAAAGGTATGATGCGCATTTTGAAAACGGTGGGCAGCAAAAGAGTGAATTTAGGCGCCAAACGGAAATATACCGCCAAAATGTTTCTTTCAGTGGCGGGATTCAAATTAGTATAACCAATAACAAAAATTTCACCGGGTAATGGAAAGGCCATTAGGGATTAGTTTCCGGAATTGTGAAGAACAAAGGAAGTAGACTGAGAAATCTGTGATACACTTTTCATTTCATCATTAGCTGCTGAGAATTTTTTGCCGCAACAATTTCTATAGCTTCAGTCTTCTTTGATTTCAGTCTTTTTGTCCACTGCAGTTAGGTGGGAATCAGTGAGTTTCTTGTTCAAGTTCCTCAAAAAGGAGAAACCCTCATTTTTCTTGCTCATTCCATTCTTCTTAGGCTTGATTTTCTCTCAGATATAGAGGAAGCCCGCTGATTTAGATCTGGGCCTTTTTGAATACATTTGCTCATCGTTTTGTTCGTAGACAATTAAGATTTTCTTTTGTTGGGAGTCTATCCTGCGAGTTTCGTAAATGGCAGAAGTTGAGCCGATGAAAATTGATGGTGCAGATGAAAGGAAGCCAAAACTGGATGGCCCAGATCAGAAGAAGAAGCTACTGAAAAGGAAAAGATTGGAGCCATGTCTATACACAGGAAACCCAGAAGAAAAACAGGCGAAAATCATCGCATTCCGTAATGAAATCAGCAGTCTTGTTAGGTTCTGTAGAGATTTATCTTTAGTAAACAGAAAGGTATTTCTGGAAAACGTGGAGACAGTTGGGTATTCTTCTGCTTCTCTGAATTGTGTGATTGCGTGTTTAATGGAAGAGAGGGATCTTCCTTTGTCGAAGCTGGTGGATGAGATTTTTGAGAAAGTTAGGGGCAGAATTGGAAATGGGGAAGGTGCTGTTACTAGAGCTAGTGTGAAGAGTACAGTGCTTATGATTGGGCAGAGATTATGTTATGGTGTAACTAGTGCAGATGCTGATCTTTTAGAGGACGAGGAGGAGTGCGCTCTTTGGTGTTGGGAGGTATTGTTTTGATAAACTTTGTACTTAAATGTACTCTTCATTGCGTGGTATTCCGTATCGATTCATGTTTCTTGGTTTGCTTTGTAGTGGCTTGTTTGTAGAACCATATGCTTTGTAAATTGAACTCATAGCATGTGGTTTGCATTGGATTGCTTTATGACATTTTTTGGGCTTTTGTTAGCTTGTCTGATGAATTATGCTGGGTCTTTATTCAGTATATACAGTAAATTTGCATACTGCATATGATGGATTGGCTTTTGGCTTCAGTGGGGTAATTAACCTTGTCGAAAATTATAGTTCCATCGTGTAGAGAACTTAGTGATAATTTAAGAAGATTGAAGGGGCAAAAGAATTGAAATAGATGCTTCTTTTATTAGAACCATCCAAGTTATGAAACTTTATTCAGGTCTGCCCTTCAATCAATTTGAGTCAACGAAAGTAGCCTTTGATGCTTTTAAAACAACTTTGTTCAATTATAGAGGTATTGTTAACATAGAATATAAACTTATGTGGCTATGCGTTATATTCTTTTTTTGTTCTCCTATTTGATGTTCTATCTTACCCCTGGGCATATCTTCTTGTACTGCAGACTAGGGACCTGAAACTGATGCCGAAGTCACTGCGTGCCTCTGTGAAAGTTCAACGCACTTGCAGGAAAAAGATCCATGATAGGATTACAGCTATTACAAGTAAGTTCTGATTGCTCTACTTTGAATGTATTCATATTCAATTATCCTCATCAGTCTGATTATCCTGTGCAACTATGTCTGGTGGTTTTTGGATGATTGATTGGTTGTGTGGCTAAGATCCCAAGTTTTAGATTTAACTTCTTGGTGATAAATCTCACATAGCCTATGTGCATTAGTCATTCTGTGGAAGTTGAATGTTAATGCCTCTCTCTTAGCATTTGGTATTTAATTAATTTATATGGTTGTAATAGTCAACACATGGATAAAACTTGTATATTTATTTAACACTCTTGAATTTAGTACATGACTGAGAAATAATCAGGATTTAGTGGTTTTGGACAAATGAATGTCATGCTCCAATGTCTGCTTCTAATAATAACTACAAAGGAGCCTCAGTCAGAAATTAATAATTTCCTATTAGCTCTACTAGACCAGATTGTTAATACTTGTGAATGCTGTTTTGTCCTTGGGTTGGCTGTCATTGTTTGTTATGATTAAGTTTTCAAGTTTTGTAAGAACAATAAAATCATTTAAAAATGTAATGCTTTGGTATGAATCAATGAATTTACTTCAAAGACTAGTATTTGTTGTCTTCAAATTTATTTTATATTGACTTCATCAGAGTACTGAACTTTTGGATTCTTTGTGCTTATATTTTACGCTGTCATACAAGTCTGCTTCCTTGGCAGTTTTCTCTTATTTTGGGAGTTGTGTAGCCATTCTACCCGGGTCCTTTGTCGTTTGATTTTTTTTTTTCTTTTTTATATATGATTAGTTCTTGACTTCTTTTGTTGAATGAGGTTTTCTAGTAGTTCCTTTGAAGTTTGCTTGTTATAACTTGTTAATTTTGATCTATTTCAGCAATGATTAGTGCTCTTGAAAAGTTGGAGGACCATCCAGAATGCTTGAAAGATTTGATAAAAGCATCGGAGAAGCTTGGTAAAGTTCTTAATGAGGCAGATATCCGGATGTTAATGGGAAGCATGTCACAGAAAAGCGGTGCAGACATGTATGTCTTTCTGGTGTGTTATTGAAGTAAAAATTCCTTTGAACTGTGAACTTATTGATAGTTTGTTGATAAAGGGCTGAGAAGGAAGTTAAGAAGGAAGAAAGGCAGTTGATCAAGCAAATGGAGAAAAACAAACGAGAAATGGAGAAAGCAAGGAAGCAGAAAGATAGGGAACTTCAGAAAGAAATGTTGCAAAGTGTATGTATAGTGCAACAATTTTATCTGTTTGAAATTGATTGTTATCAATTGTCTGGTTCTTCTATTTGGAATTGATTATTAATATTATAATGATGATATTATTGATTGTTATCAATTCTCTGGTTCTTCTAGTTGGAGTTGATTTTTATGCTGATATGAACAATAAATTTAATCCAGGGGCAATTATTTGGCTGCTTTATGTATCTATTACGGAATTAATCACACCCTTGCAGGAAAAAGAACTGAAGCGGTTGTATGAAGAGTCGCAGAAAGAGGAGAGGCGCCGTGAGAAAGAAGAAAGTGACCTGCAGAAACAGCTCAGGAAACAACAAGAGGAAGCTGAGAAAGAACAAAAACGCAAGGCAAAGGAAGAAGCTGAATTAAAGAAACAACTTGCTGTCAAGAAACAGGCATCACTGATGGAGCAGTTCCTTAAAAGGAACAAAACTGCTTCTCAACACGATACTTCATCAAAACAGGCAACCACATCTCTGTCATCTTCCAACATTGATGAGAGAAAATGTGAAACTATTACTACAGATATGGATTCTGTATTGGCTCAAAATGTTGGAATTGAGGCACATGCTATTTGGAAGTCAGTACCTTACCTGACTTTGTGTTGATCTCAATATTTTATGTGTATCAAAGTGTGATCTTATGTTTTTGTTACCTTTTGCAGATCACACTTAAATTCATGGCACTGCATGGGTCGTTCAGTTCGCTCGAAGAGTAAAGTCCATTGGGGCATTCGTCACAGGCCTAAGGCTGAGCTGGTTAAGGAACTTAAGCTTACTAATAATAGTGAGATGACTTGTGATGAGGACCCTGTTGTAGAGAAGAATGCAAATGGATGGATTGAATCCAGCATGGATGGGAGACTGTCTCAGACAAACACGGATAGGCCCAATTGCAAAAAGCCAATACGAAGTATGCAGCTGTTGCAGTTTGATAAGAGCCATAGGCCTGCTTTTTATGGTGTTTGGCCCAGGAAAAGGTGCGTCTGTTCTCGCATTTTGCCTTTGCTCTTTAAAGCCCATTTATCTAGCAGTTTCATATTGCACTTCATAATGAATATTTCTCCTCTGATTCCATTTGTTTACTATTTGTCAGTCAAGTTGTTAAATCACGTCACCCTCTTGCGATGGATCCAGATATAGACTATGAGATTGATAGTGATGAGGAGTGGGAAGAGGTATGTTTAGCTACATTAGCACAATTATTTTCATCAAGATGCAAACCAACTGAAATTTTGATTGAGCAGGAAGAACCTGGTGAAAGCCTCTCAGATTGTGATAAGGATGATGAGGATGAAAGTGTGGAAGAACACACAAAGGTTGATGATGAAGACGAAAGTGAAGATGGGTTTTTTGTTCCAGATGGATATCTCTCAGAAAATGAGGTAATTTTTTTATATAAAAAAATCTCTTTTTTCTCAAATTTCCAATTGTATTTGACCCAGAAGTGTATAATCTTGTGGGCTTGAAGGGAGTAGAAGTTGATGAAATGGAATGTGATAAATTAGTCCAAGAAGAGAGAAACCTGCCAGAATGTGAAAAGCAAGTACAGAGTGAAGAATACTGTACTCTCATCCGGAGACTGAAGTATTTGAATAATGTGACAGAGCACGCACTTAAAAAGAATCAGCCATTGATCATATTGAATCTTATGCATGAAAAGACCACATCATTACCAGCTGAAGAGCTTACTGGTACAGAGAAGCTTGAGAAAATGTGCTTACAAACTCTTAGTGTTTGTCCTTTCCCTGATCTCCCAAGCACAGAAATATCATTGCATACTGATGAGGTAGATGATGATTTAGAAGCTTCATCTAAGAAGCCAAGTACAACACCTCTTGCAACTGCTGCTGCTATTCCTGATTCAGATTTGCCTCAGATTGTAAGTAATTCATTTCATTGGTGATTAAAGTGATCTTCTGATCTGATTTGTGTAAAGATATTGCAATATTTACTTACCAAAGTTGCATATTGATTTACTTTTGCAGATATCCATCATTCATTCATGTCCACATGGGATTGGAAAGATTGTTAAGTCTCTGCATAATACGTTTCCAGCTCTCCCAAAATACCTGTTAAGGGATAAAGTGCGCGAAATTTCAGAATTCTCTGATAGTCGTTGGCAGGTCATTAAATCTTGTTTTCCCCTACTTAGATTATGATTGAATTTTATTGTGTTCTTAAAATGCTAAATACTCTGATGATTCAGGTGAAGAAAGAAATTATGAGCAAGCTTGGTCTCTCTACATCACCAGGTAAATAATTTTACTTAGCCTAAAATGTCTGAAAGACTATCCTTTTGATTCGCCAACAAGAACATTCTTTCTGTGCATGCAGAAAGGAGCTGCAAGAAGGCAGAAAGTAGCTGCAAGAAGGCAAAGAGCATTGCTTCATTCTTCACAAAACGATGTTTGCCTCCGTCTAGCAAGATGAGTGTGAACATGAGCGAAACATCCCCACAAACATCCCAGAAACATGCAGAAATTGTTGCTCCAAAGCAGGATTGCTAGTGATTGTTGGACTGTTTCTTCTGTTTCTATAAAGCCTATTGCATGATGAGTAACTGGGGATCATCTTCCCTTGACTGCATGTAACATGGGGAGATCATAATAAGGTTTGGTTATGGTTTAGTTTCAACTTTTAACGAGTTCCTCTTTTCAAACCAACTTTTAATGAGCTTCAAATGTATTCTGATTGGTGAATGGATTAGTTTGAATGAGATTAAATTCAATTGGAACAAGGGTGGATTAGTTTGTATGTGTAAGTATTTCTATTTTCTTACATTACGAGCATTTTGATTTGAAATTTTAGATGTAAGCAAGTAAATTGAGTTGTTGGTTGGAAGCTTGAGAGTGACTTGTTTGTCCAAAATTTAATAAGATTATGATTAGATATAGAATATTGTTTAGGTCCAACTCATTTATTTGTAGCTGAAAAAGGAGTATTATAGAAAAATAATTAAAAGGTTTGATTATTCGTATTTTCAAATTTTTTAAATATATCTTATATTAATTTAATTTTTATTTTCTTTTATTAGGTAAACCTAACATTTAAGTTACCAATAATAAAAATAATAAAATTTTGTGAAATAAGAAATTATTTACAGGCTGTTCTATAATAATAATAATTTATTCACTATACTTCTCTATACTCAAAACAATAGTTTACATAAAAAAAGAAAAAAGAAAAAATGCCATAGGGGAGAGTACAACCTCCTCAAGAATCGTGCATAAACGTATTGTACCTTGATGAACAGATCCATTTTAGCAATGAATCATAGGAACCATCGCCCTCTCTAGAAATGGTCGGTGGCACTACTGACATTTATCGGGTATCCGACGTCTGCCCCTTGTGTTCTCTCTCTCTCTCTCTCCCCCATTATTTCATCTGCGCCTCTCTCTCACCCTCTCTCTCCTCCCTTCACCTTGACCCCTCTCTTCCTCTGTCTCTCTCTGCTTTCTTTCATTCTCAGTTCGTAAAAATTGAATAAAGTTTTTCAATCAGTCGATCAAATCAAGATTTAGTTGAAATTTTGTTATTGTTTTCGAGAAATATTGTAAAATGGCACTCAAACTCAGCGTTACCCCGCACAAGATGGCTTGTTTTCCTGGTTATCAGCTCAGATCTCACAGGGTTTCCATGGCTTCGACTATTCATTTGTAAGCTTGCCTTATTTTTATTCAATTTTTCCTTGGGTTTTCTTTTGCTATAATGAATGGTTTGATGGGCATGGAAATATATATATATATATATATGCACAATTTTTTTTTTTTAATAATTTCTTTTTTTAACGGGGCGAGGGCAAGATTTGATTTTCACTTCTTGCTTGTGGATTACTGATCTAGATTTTTGGTGATGTCCTAAATATGTTGTATGGTGCTAGATGGTGGTAATCAATTGGGTTTCGAATTCAATTCCCCTTTTTCTTGTTTTCAATTTTCTCTAATTTTGGTTGACGAATTTATTGCAAAGATTATGACATGTTGGTTATCTTTGATGAAATTGCTTGTCAATTGCTTCATTCCTGAATTGCTTTCAAGCGATTTAATCTATTCATGCACCCCTGTTTCTTAAAATGCATCTCAAGAACTCTATTTTGCTGATTTATTTTGTTTTTCTTAATTTATTACACACATATATGTGTAAGTATGTATGTATAAACAACAAATTTTTTACTTGTTTCTCCTTTTTTTCTCTCTCTATTTAAATATTGTTTGGAGGAAGGTGGTTGATTTTTTTCCTTCTTTTTTTTCTTTGGTTTTGTTGGTTTGTGTGAGTGTGTGGGGGGGGGGGGGTGTATAGGAGTTGATTTGTCTTATGCATGCTTGATCTTGTGGTTGTCTTCTTTTGACTTGCCAGCAAATGAGATGCTCCTGGTTATACCTTAAACACGCTTGGGTTAATTTTATATTAGCATATGAGATTTCAAGGGGACAATATTTAATTGTTTGAAAATTGTGTATAACTTTTTCTTGGCTTTTAATGAGTTGTCTTGTCAGTCTGTTATTTGTTTTCGTCATTCACAATGTGTATGTAAAACATGGTTCAGTCGGCAGCGCATATATGTTTGTAACAAAACCAACATACATAAATAGTGAGGGAGAAGTGTAAAAGTGTGTGATTGTGTGTTAGTATGCCTAGTATCTGGTTTTGTCCCACATGATGTTCTTCTCTATTTTCTTGTGTTCGATTGATAAAATCTAGGTGGGACAGGTGAAGTGATTGGTGCCTAATTTCTCCCTGTATCTTTCTTCTGGACTTAATTGAGTTTGGTTGGGAACATTGTATCTGAATAATCTTCTTGGCTTCAGCATTATTTACCTATTCTTCTTGACTTATTCCCACCAATTATTATTAATTTAATTAAATTAATTAATTTATAATTATTTTTTTCTTGAGAAGATTTTCCCATCAATATTATTTTAGCCGTTTTTTGAACTTCTTTTTCGCTCCATCTCTTAATCTCCCTCCTTAGAAAAGAACAAGATTGGAGAAAACAGTGGGCATTAAAATTGAAGCATTAGGCAGATAATGCTTTTGTGCAGATTTCTATATTAATTTTGGTTAGACATTTATATTTATCAGAAGTGGTTGAGAGTAATACGTTTTGAGAACCACCAACAATATGATGATCTCTGTATAATGCGACGGTGTATTAGTTCTTCTTTTGAGAAAATATTTGATGGTGCTATACAGCAATGCATATATATATAATATATATATATCATTTGTGCAGTTAATAACTTTGAGAACCTTAGAATTATGCGACATTTGGACTTAACCTACCTCTATTTGGTGAGCTATACCTCTCAAACTAGGGTACTTTTATATGTTGGAGTTGCTGAACTTCGTCTTTGATGGCTTTCTATGTGTGAGGAAAAATAAAAAGAGTCTTACAAATGTTTTCCTCTACTAATTGAATTCTATAGTATTATTTCCAAATATTTCTATTCTCTTTCGTCACCAAACTTGCTTGCAGACTTAATTTTTTGAGCATTTATGATTGTGATCCATTTAACAACCAAACACACATTGCTTTTAACCTTAAAGCTGGTGCTTGCTACTATTCACAAGATGCAATTTTCTCTCCTATAACTGCATGTCTGAAAGTCATCATTTTGTTGCATGCAGAGGTGCTGAAAAAGTTAAAAAGCCTTTTGCTCCCCCTCGAGAAGTTCACACTCAACCCACCCATCCGCTGCCTCCGGAAAAGCGTGAGATCTTTACCTCACTGCATGATTGGGCCGAAGATAACATCCTTGTGCTCCTAAAGCCCGTTGAGAAGTGTTGGCAACCCAATGACTTTCTTCCTGACTCATCTTCAGAAGGCTTTGAGGAACAGGTCAGAGAATTGAGGAAAAGAGCCAAGGAACTCCCTGATGACTATTTTGTGGTATTGGTTGGAGATATGATAACAGAAGAGGCTCTCCCCACTTATCAGACCATGCTCAACACCCTAGATGGGGTTCGAGATGAGACGGGTGCTAGCCTCACTCCTTGGGCTATTTGGACTAGGGCTTGGACTGCTGAAGAGAATCGCCACGGTGACCTTCTCAACAAGTATCTTTATCTTACAGGACGCGTTGACATGAAGCAGATTGAGAAAACAATACAGTATCTGATCGGTTCTGGCATGGTAAGACTGCATTTGTTTACATTTTAAAAATACGCATTCTATACATTTTTTGTGTTCCTTTTTTTTGCTCTGTGAAAATGCTTGTTATACGTTCAGTTTTCTTTTGTTTTTGCCCTATACACTTTATTTTCTCTGTCTTTGCTCCCTGATCTTTTATATTTGTTTACTTTTGTCTCTTGTATATTGTTTTCGAGTTAACTACCTATATGTGTTTTTGGCAGGACCCACGCACGGATAACAACCCATACCTCGGCTTCATCTACACCTCATTCCAAGAGAGGGCAACGTTCATCTCTCATGGAAACACAGCTCGTCTTGCCAAGGAACACGGAGACCTAAAACTGGCTCAGGTTTGTGGAATCATTGCTGCAGATGAGAAACGCCACGAGACAGCTTACACGAAAATCGTGGAGAAGCTGTTTGAGATCGACCCTGATGGCACAGTTGTTGCTCTTGAGGACATGATGAGGAAGAAAATATCTATGCCAGCCCACCTGATGTATGATGGTACAGATGACAATCTGTTTGAACACTTCTCCTCTGTTGCACAGAGGCTCGGAGTTTACACTGCCAAGGACTACGCTGATATCTTGGAGTTTCTAGTAGCGAGGTGGGAGGTGGAGAAGCTGACCGGGCTTTCAGGCGCCGGGCGCAAAGCCCAGGATTACGTTTGTAGTTTGCCTCCAAGGATTAGGAAGCTGGAAGAGAGGGCTCAAGCACGGGCCAAGCAGGGGTCCCCGGTTCCTTTCAGCTGGATTTATGGTAGAGAACTCAAGGTTTAAACATTGTGTTGAAGGTCGGTCAGTTTTATCATCGTACTGTTGGCATCTTCCCCAGGACATGATCACTGCCGTAGGTAATATCATCATCGTTGTTCTTCTTCACGATGATGATTGGAGTTGAAGAACAAACCTAGTAGTATGATGTTTCCCTTTTTTTTTTTTAGTCTTTGTTTTCATGAGAGAGGTTCTTGTATTGTATTAAATGTAGATACACTTATATCTTTTGCAAACAAGTGGTGCTCGATTTCGGTTTCGGTTTCGGTTTCGGGACATAAAAGACAAAAATCATTCTAGTTTTTACTTTTCTCTAAGTTCAATTTTTTTTTTCTGCAAATTTTTTTGCTATGTTTCCTCTCTCCAAATTCTGCAACAAAATTAAGTCTTTCAACACAAATTAAAATATTAGGAATTTAAACTTGATATATATTTGAACTTATCTTGTTTTTTTTTAATCTTGAATTTTTTTTGTTCTATAATTTATATGCCTATGTTTTAGATATATTATTTATTTTTAATTTACATCTCCTTTCCTAATTCTAAAAAAATCTCAGTTTGGAATTACCAAAAAATATTCATGTTACATAAAATAAAATATAATATTCAAGTTGAAATTGAAAGATTGAGGTCGAGATCTGTTGGAATTTGGAAATCTTAAACAAAAGAAAAATGGGAAAAAATAATTTAAAGAATAATATAATTTGCATTACAGCGATTATCCTCCATCGCTAATAAATCCACACATTACAACAACACAAATAAATAAATAACTCAAACAAACAACCAACACCATTTCTAAACCTGAAACGGCCATGGCCAGGTTTTCAAATCCTCCTCATCTTGAACCTTCCCGCTCCTCCCTCCATGCCCATTGCTTCCATTCCTCTCCACATACGCATAATAATTCAGGAAAAATGCCAGCGTCAGCACCACCCACTCCAAGCAGAACATCAGGATGCACAGTCCTCCGGCCAGCTTCAGTATCACCACGCCGTCGTCTTCCCTCACGTAGGACTTCAGGTGCCCGAGGAAATCTGCTGGCCGTGTGAAGATCAGCACCGAAACCGAGCCTTGGAAGATGGCCGTGAGAACGGTGGCCACCATGTGCGCGCCGTAGAATTTCCCGGCGGACGAGGCGGCGCGAGAGGCGGCCGCGCATCCGGAGACTGCGCCGGCGATCGTGATGATCTGGAGGAGGATGAAGAAGAATCCGATCAGAGAGGGGAAGAGGCGGAGGGATAGGGTTAGGAAGATGCAGCTGGAGGCGGCGCCGAGGAGTATGTAGTTGCTGAGGAGGAAGACCTTGTGGGTGTGGGGGTGGGAGCATTCGCCGGCGGAGTTGGAGACGATTGACAAACCCATTTTACAATGCAGAAATTGATTGATTTGTCTGATGATTGAAGAAATCAGGTTGAGAGAGAGAGAGAGAGAGAGAGATAGAGAGAGAGAGAGGCTGTGATGATGCTGTGAGGGAGGAGGTGCATATATATATACACGTTATATGTATGCACAGAGTGGGGCAGGACGGGGATTGCAACGGTCATGTTGCAGAAGAAATATGACCGTTGGATTAAACAAATAAAATTTTAAAAGACTGAAAAGTGTAACGGCTAGGTGGAAATGCATTTTTCAATCTTTTTATACATAAATAAATTGATTTTGATTTATTGTGATTTCTAAAGTGCTTTTTTAATTTGATCTATAGAATATTTTTATTAAAATAAATATAAAATATAAAATATAGTTTGAATGAAAAAATGTGGCTGACGTGTCGCCACTGATTATCCAATGGACCACAAAAAGGCCCAATGAGAAAAGTCCTCATTCCCAGAAGTCCTATTCGCATACGGATCAGCCCAGTGAAGCCCAATGGATCAGTAGTTAATAAACCTCGAAAGCCCAACGGGCTGTCATTGTCAAGAAGGGTCGAAAAAGCCCAAAGAATTTCCCAATTCATGATCAATTCGTTCAGCCTCGGCGTTTCATTGCGGAGCAAGAAGAAGAAGGAGAAACCACCAGAATAAACGCGACACGATGTCGGCGCAACCGCAAATTCCTGGTCCGTGATCACTTCTTTGGTGAACTCATCTTTTTATCTCATTTCTTGTCCTCTGAGCTGGTTATATATGAAAAAGAAAAACCCTTATTTGCTTGACTAAATTTTTGTTAATATTCTATGTGAATGAGAAAAAGGTTATCTTCTAGTCTACTTAATTTTACTTAAATCTTTTTTAGAAGAATCCATTTTCTTGGATTCATATTTTGATAATATTGCATGCAGAATGAAGGGCTTCTTTACTATGTGTGTATGTATCTGTGTGGGTGTGTGTATTTAAATTCTTGTTCAAATTTAGTGGTTGAAGCTAACGATTCAATGAAATTCAGAAATGAGTACTGGAGTTGGTTGGTATATTCTTGGTCAGGATCAACAGCTAGTAGGCCCTTACACTATCTCTGAGTTGCAAGGTGAGTTCTAGTTAATTATCATGTTTAGGATTCTTTTCTGGGTTATTTCGATGCTGATTAAATAGCATGTTCCCTTTTAGGTTTTCGTAGTATGGCCTTTAGTTTGTGATGTTTCTTCTTCAATTAGCTTGGGGATTCTTGGATGCTTTTCTTTTTGTTGTTCTTTTTCACTGGATTTCATTTTTTCAAGTAAGTGATAGACTTGGTATTGGGTCAATCATTTCATCTCTTTGATGTTTGAATGGCCTCTTGTCATGTTGAAGTTTTGTGTTAAAGCTTGTTTAATTTACCTGGACAGAGCATTATTCTAGTGGATACTTGCATCAAAGTACACCTGTTTGGTCTGAAGGGTGCACTGATTGGCTGCCGCTGTCATCGGTTCCTGGGTTCTTGTCTGGTGCTCCACAAAATCCTCCGAGTTCAGGTTGTGATACATTTTCCATTAAATTTTTTCTATAATGAATTTATCAAAATTCAAATTCAAAAGACTTTTGCAGTTCCTGTCACAGCTAATGAAGAAGATGAGTTTGAAAAGTGGCAGAGAGAGGTTAGGGAGGCAGAAGCAGAGGCTGATGCTGAGGCAAATAATGATGATCAGGAGAGGCCTTCTACACCACCTGAGGGTGAGGAGGAATTCACTGATGACGACGGAACTACATATAAATGGGATCGGACTCTTAAGGCTTGGGTACCTCAGGTTGATTTCTTATGTTATACAATGTTGTGAATTTGATTGCTGTATATGTTGGTAGTTGTTTACTTTATTGAGAAGTTTTTTTTTTTACATTATAACCTTTAAAATCATGGGAAACATAATAATAAATCTTTGATTGAAATTTTCCCTACCTAATAAAGATACTTGATTACATCCAGTTCATTAAGCTATTCTCTGTTTGAGAGTGGTTGGCAAATGATTATAACTCAATGTTAGAAAAAGAATAAATTTCTGTAATTCATGTATTTTCACTTTTCATTTAGTTGATACGTCATACATGCTTTCCTCTTAATCTAGCCTTCTAATCAATACTTGCAATAGGAGACTGTGACTCAGAAAAATGATGATTATGCTCCGGAAGATATGACTTTTGTGCAAGAAGAGGAAGTCTTTCCAACAGTGGATGCTCTTGATCTGCCAGTGGACAAAGTGGTGAATGATGTTGCCGAAGCTGTTGAAGAAAAACAAAATGGTAAGAGAAAGCTGCCAGAGGAAGCTGCTGATAAGAATGCTAAAGAAAAGAAGGTTGGTCCCTCCTTTCACATTCTTGTATATTTAGTATTGCTTTTCTAGCCTCTGCATACATTATTATGTTTTACCTGGTGGTTCTAATGATATTTTTTCTGATGTGTCTGGTTTATTTATTCTTTGTGCCTGATGATATTGTAGGAAGCCAACAAACCTCCTGATTCTTGGTTTGAATTGAAAGTTAATACACATGTATATGTAACCGGCTTACCTGATGATGTCACTTCTGAAGAGGTTAGTCTCAACTCATTGTGATTTTCGTTTATTTGTTTATCCTATCTGATTTTCTTGGCTTGAATATTTGATTTAGTTTGCACTTGTAATTTTCCCTAATCATTGTTCAATGAGAATGGGACTGACATGATTTTCGATGCAGCTGAATGAAGTGTTCTCCAAGTGTGGGATCATAAAGGAGGTATGCACTGTCGTGGGTATCCATTTCTTCATTCAAAACTAAATTATTCTAAGTTTCTTTTGACAATGCCATGGCATTTTTATTTGGTGTACTTTTAGGCAGTCAAGTTCAACCCAACACGAAGTTGCATATGCACATCACAATTTGTCCTGGAAAAATGAAATGCCATTCCTTCTGAAGCATTTTGTCTTGACCCTCAGTATATAAACTATAATATACAACCCTATAATATCAAAGATATAGTAATGCTGTTTGGTGTTTTGAGTAATTTTGCAAGTATTAGTTGTCTTCAAATACATAAATTGAACCTAGTCATTTTAACTATCATTTCATACTTGTATTTTGTGAGAGACTTTTACTGTTCAATTTTTTTTGGTGTATAGTTTCAGGTTCTAATGTGTGCAGCCCCCTGTTCATGATTTGCTTATTAATTTTTTTAGCCTAGAAGTTCATCAAGATACATTCTATAGATATGACAAAAGAGATAAAAAATGAATAGGATTTATTATGTGGTTCTGAAGGATTTTGCAACCATATCTAATGGTTAGTTTATGTCCTGGAGAATTATCTACTGTTAGCTGTATTAGGTTCTCAGTGTTTTCTGCTTTACTGGGTTATTTTATAACCTGAAGGCACATCTGCCTAGATAAAAATTAAGAATAACGGAAAAGTTTCTGTTGTAAGCTAGGTTCCTCACTTGCATTATTGCATACCTCTATTCAAGAAGAAAAAAATATCGTGCGCCTCTAAAGGAATTTTATAATACTTATTACTTTCATTGCTGAACATTTTAGGACCCGGAAACAAAAAAGCCTCGAATAAAGATATATGTTGACAAAGAAACTGGAAGAAAGAAAGGAGATGCTCTCGTAACTTATCTGAAGGTAATATTTCTTTCTCATAGTACTGAGGTAATGCATTGGGTAATTTTGGTTAACTATGACTGTGATTATGTTTGTATTCATGTTATAGTTTGGTGAATGAATTTTGTTATTTATATGTATGTGCTGCCTATCTTGTATCTATTATTGATATAAATTTTGATGTCACCAGGAAGCTTCTGTAGATCTCGCCACCCAAATTTTGGATGGAGCTCCACTAAGGCCTGATGGAAAGATTCCCATGTCAGTTACAAAAGCTAAGTTTGAGCAGAAGGGTAAGAGGCATGGATTTCCCTGCTCATTGTTGCTGCATTAGTTGTCTTTCGTAGTTGGTATTTCTTGTTACGGATGTTCAAGAGCATTGTAGGATTGCAAGTATGGTACCTTAGCGTATCTTGACATGGATGTCTTTTATCATCCTTTTCAGATGCTATCTTTTAAACTTAATAAGTTGTGGCTTCTTACTCCCAGGTGATAAATTTGTATCCAAGCAAGCGGACAAGAATAAGAAGAGAAAGCTTCAGAAGGTTGAGCAGAAGATGTTGGGCTGGGGTAGGTCATCTGATAAGTGACATTGCATTGAATAGCACAGTTATGATTCGTGGACTTTGAATATTTATCTGTTTTTGATAGGTTAATGCAATTTCTTTTCTGAATTTCTTATGAAATACTCCTGTGCTAATAAGGATCATATGCTAATATTTCCTGGGCTTTCTTCTGACAGTATACTGCCATCTTGAATTTTTCTGACTGATCTGAAATTTGAAATTTCTTTCAATGGAACCTGACTCGATAAGAAGTCGGTCCTTTGTTATGAAATGTGTTTTCAACAATTAAAAGCAGACCATGGACCTCATAATATGTCTTGATTCCAACTCACTTTCTAACTAATTATTTTCTGGTTGTCCGAATGATATGCTCTTTCATTGTCTCAGTTTACTTGATATGTTTTTTTCTGAATTTTAGTCAGTTTTAATTTTTAATGTAGTTACTGGGTTTCATTTTATGATCGAATAGGTGGCCGTGATGACGTGAAAGTGTCTATTCCTGCAACTGTTATTCTTCGTTACATGTTCACTACTGCAGAAATGAGGGTAATATACTTTCCCAATCCATTTGTTACTTGGAAGATGGTGTTAGGTATGGGTCGGTGTGGTGCCTCCATGGTGGGCCATACTCGGCTATCCATTTGTGTTGAAGACCGTGCTTTATCATGATTCTGATTGTAATATATTGGTAGAATATTATTTTGACTTGATGAAGTTATTGAGGCTGAATTAGCAATAGGACCGAGTCGATGTCAATATCAATGTCAGTTGCATCAAAATATACTGAAGCAGCTCATTAAATATCATCTTTAACAGGATGCATGTATAATTATAAGGGATAATTGCAAAACTACTCTTGAGTTTGACCAGTTTACAAATAAATGCAAATCAGTGTGTGGACTACAAACACTTCCCTAAGAAAAATAAAAACCAGAAGAGAAGGGGTTGGGGGGGGGTGTAGATATGTCAAACCTCAAGGGAAGTTTCTGTAATTTACTCTTAAGGTAATGTGTACTTAGTATGGGCCCTGTTCTAATCCCTGTTGTTGCCATGTTTTATGTTTTTTGACATGATACCTCATACTATTTGAATGTGTGTGATGTTCAGGAGTATTCGTTATTCCAAAACATAATAGGGATATTTTTCTTTTCTTTTTGTAAGTAGGTCAAATCTCAAGGGAAATTAATGGAATTTACCGTAGTTATAATGTGCTTGTACTGTGAGCCCTGTCTAATCCCAATCATTGCCATGCTATGTGCTTCATATGATACATCATTGTCTTTGAGAGTGTATGACGTTCTTGCACCATATCTTATAGCATAGAAAACTAAACTTACTTTAATGATAATAGGCTGATGAAAATCTGCGCTCTGAATTGGAGGAGGATGTCAAAGACGAGTGTGGAAAGCTTGGCCCATTGGATTTTGTCAAGGTAATGCAATATTGTTTGTACTTGGATGTGTGTCAGTTTTTTTGTTTCTCTCTCCTCATTCTTTTCGATATTTTGATGGTTACTGCTTCCAGGTCTGTGAGAATCACCCACAGGGTGTTGTCTTGGTGAAGTTTAAGGATAGTAAGGATGCTCATAAATGCATAGAATTGATGAACGGGCGTTGGTAATACTCCCATTCTTTTTACTTGTATCGTATATATATATATGTATGTATTTTTTTAATTTCTTCATGCATAATCTGATACAATTAACATGGCAAACCAAGATTAACATAGGTTAGAGGATCTATTATGGCATGATAATCTAATTACCGTAGACTATCATGAGTGATCCTCTCAATAAGAATGCACGTTTTTCAGCATAAAAATTATCAGAAAATGACCAATCATGTTTGATATTTCCATTTCATTTTCAGGTTTGGCGGAAAGCAGATACACGCAAGCTTGGATGATGGTTCAGTTAACCATGCTTTGATACGGGACATTGAAGAAGAGACCGACAGATTAGAGAAATTCGGAGCCGAACTTGAAGCCGACTAACACATGTTTTGGTATAGTGTGTAGAGTGTAGAGGAGTCTCGTTAGGAGTCTCTTGATTTATGTTGCAGTATGTAGATGAGACCCACTGATATTGGAAATATATTTGCTCTAATCTCTGAGGAGTTTGGCATTTTGTGTATTATATTTTTGCAGAATGTGCACAACTTTTTTGGGGAAAATTCTCTTTCAGAATCACTCCTTCTATTTTTACCTCAACTTGCTTTCTCCCCTTTGAATATTAGAGATCAATGTTAATTGAATTTTTCTTGAGTCTATTTATTTATTCTTCAATCTTTTATTATGTGCCATCTTTTAATTTTCCTTTTTTTTTTAAATAAATAAGTTATAAAAGAATCATATATATATATTATTTATATTATATTTAATTTTTTTTAATAAAATTAATATGGTGTACAAAATAAATATAGTGGTATCTTTAGAAACATCCTTTTTATTTATTTAATTTTATTTTTTTTGACAAATTTGTTTGTTAATCTTCTCAAAAAATTTAATTGTCAAACCTATTCATTCCCTCCGGTCCGGTTCCATCATGTGCTGTTCCTAACTGTAAACCCGATTCCAGATGTAAGCGACAGCGACGGATTCAGTGATACAGAACACTAACAACCAAAACCCCTTAAAACCCTAACAAGTCCTATTTCCGTCTTGGCGCACGTCCCTACTGCCACCACCATCTCCGTCGCAATGAGCAGATCGACGATCTTCTGTCGGCTCCTCCTCCGCCACCGCCTACTTCCGACATCCGCGAGGCACCCCACCCATCCATTCGTGTCCACGCGTTCTCCGCCCAATCCCATTTTCACCTCCCAATTCACTAGAAACTACTGGCGCAACTCCCAGAATCTATCCTCAAATGCCCTCCTCGCCCTCGCGGACAAGGAAATTGAAAATATCCGCGTGCAATCGGAGCGCGAGAAGATGCTCGAGAGGGAGAGGAGGATAAAAGCGGGGATCAGTGTTGCAGATCTTGACGCAGAAGAGGAAGAGGACTACATGGGGATTCGTCCACTTATTGAGAAATATGAGAGGCAGAACAGGAAAGACGACCAGTCCCTTTTGAACGTGCGTGAGGAGCCGTCTGATTCTGAATCTGAGGACGAGTACGAGGAAGCACGGAACCAGCGGGAAGACATGTTTAAGAAGAAATTAGCGAAGCGCGAGGAACTGCTCAAAAAGTTTGCTAAGGCTGGTTTGTGATTCTACCTGAACACCTTGCTTGCATTTTGGCTTTGTTCTTCGGTGTGCGTGTTTTTCTGTTCCCAGCTGTGCTTAAATACATGCTTTTGTATGAGTGTGACTAAGTTCACAATGGGGAGGAGAAACCACCATGAGACTTCTCCTCACCCCGCGTTATACCTTTCCCTCCCATGTAGCAACTTTTATACATTTCTCTACTTTTTTCTTAATGCAATTAGACATCTGTTTGACTTTATGTAGTTTTGCAGCGACTTTGGATGATGCCCTGAAATTGATGAAACAAATTGACAAGTTTGAGGATAAACATTTTCCATTAATACCAGAGTATCGGGTTATAATAGAGTTGATGAATAGGTTGAAAGTAGCTGAAGGTAAGGACAAATTTCTTCTTCAGATGAAATTGAATAGGGCGTTCAAGCTGGTGGAGTGGAAGGAAGCCTTTGATCCTAAAGATCCAGTCAATTATGGGTTGATAGAGCAAGAGCAGTCCGGCACAGTTGATCGTGAGGAGGATGAGGAGCAAGAAGATAAAGAGGGTGGAGGGAGTGAGGATGATTTGGAGTTTGGTGATACGGAAGAGGACGGTGAGTTCCTGGGGAAGATCAATGAAATAGATAAAAACCTTGAGCAGAAACTGGCAGAATTGGAATATACATTTGGAAAGAAGGGGAAGCTACTAGAGGAGGAAATTAGAGTTCTTGCCGAGGAGAGGAACATATTGACCGAACAGAAGAGACAGCCTCTCTTTAGAAAAGTGAGTACATGAATTTATATATCTGCTCTGTCTTCTCTGTCTCATGATTCCCAGCATTCTGACAACTGCGGGTTGTTTATTCATCCCCATTTGCTTTTAAGATGTCCAATTTCTTATTGACGTGCAACAGGATAATGCTGATTGGGCTTTTGCTAGCATAGTTTTCATTTATCAAAGTTGCATTTGATGAGATATGCTTTACATGAGTAAATATTTTGTTTTGAAATTTGGGACTGTCTGAGCATGTAGTGCTATGCTAGCAAATCAATTTGTTTAACTTGGTTATCTTTAATGGTGGCAGGGTTTTGATGTTAGGCTTATTGATTTGAACAGAACCTGTAAAGTTACAAAGGTAATATAGCTTTGTTATTTACTCTTCACTAGCAAGCTTTTTCACAATAATGACTGACAAATGAGACAGGGTGGACAAGTTGTCAAGTACACTGCATTGCTAGCTTGTGGAAACTACAATGGTCTTATTGGTTTTGCTACAGCAAAGGCTCCTACTGTTCCTACTGCAATGCAAAAGGTATTCGTGCTAGCCATTCTGAATATACTTCTAGATATGGAAATCCATTTATAGATGTGCAATGTGATTGATGAATAATTCTGAGTGGACTTTCAGAACCTGAATTATATCTTCTCTTGAAAGCCATATTAGAAAGGCCATCCATTCAGTGGACCTCGCCATTAACATTAAACATGCTTGTTATTTTTTATTTGACCTGAATGCATTTTAGATTTACTTGAAGTTGTGAATAGAATGAATTGATTGTATTCAAGTTTCATGAAGTTAAGGCATTTTTCTGTTAAATGAACTGGCTGGATTTAGTTGTTTGTGCTGCATGTCTTTTTAAGTATTTATCTTCAGATCTCAGCATGCACTTCAAACCTACTATAAAAAGGTTTTTGATGTTATTAGTTTATCTGGTCAACAAGCAAACTACAATTTATTTATTAGAAATTCACTCTGCCACCTGTTACTTAACTGATCTCTTGCCACAGGCACGTGCGAAGTGCTTTCAGAATCTACATTATATAGAGCGCCATGAGAATCATACCATTGCGCATGCTGTTCAGACATCGTATAAAAAGACTAAGGTTCTACCAAATTTGTAGTTGTGTTTGTTTGTTGACTTGAGAGTTGGAACTTAAAAGAGTTTCCTCTTTATTTTCTTACCCTTTGGATTGGCACGAACTCCTTATTTCTTTCTTTTCTTTGTTTGTCTACTAGATTTATCTTTGGCCAGCTCCCACTCGATCTGGGATGAAGGCAGCCGGACCTGTCCAAACAATTCTATCTTTAGCTGGTTTCAAGAATTTGAAATCCAAGGTATAGAACTGGCCAAAACAGGAACATGTTTTTGTCTTTCCTGCTGTGTCCTGATGGAAGTACACTTGTAGGTTATTGGTTCGAGGAATCCTCACAACACCGTCAAGGCTATCTTCAAGGCTCTAAATGCGGTAAAGGGAAATAATTCTATTCAATACACCGTCTGCTTAGATATCTTCTGTATTTCACTATAATTCTTTTGAATTTCTCCTTTTGTTGTTCATAGGTTGAAACTCCCAAAGACGTTGAGGAAAAGTTTGGCCGAACTGTTGTTGAATCATATTTGTTGTGATGGGTATGCTTTAGATCTTCACTTGTTTGTCTCTGTTTCACATTTCCTCTTCCATGGATTTTGCCAACGTTTATGTCTTGATCATTATTTCCTTTGGTCTTGATCATCCTATTTTCTTGTAACTTCTGCATTTCCCACTTGACAAAGAGTAAAAATTCCGCTCGTAGTTTCTTATTTTCTTACAAGCGAAATTCTCTTGCTTGATGCCTCAGTTTTTTCAAGGTAAAGTAAACATCTATATCGGATCCTCTCAAGCCGCTATGCTGTCCAGAATGACCAAGATGGTCTCAATCCGAGCCGAAGGGGTGGCATTTACTTGGAAAAAAAAAAAAAATTTGTGACAGCATTCGAAGCAAAGATGCTTACAGGTAGAAACATTTGGGTTGTTTCAGAAATGTGGAAATTAGGAGGGGGGGCCCAGACCCCCGACACCTTGTTATGGGTTGGGGGATGCAATAAAATTGTTCCAATTACATTGTGGAGTGGAATTCAATCCATTTTTGATTTAATCTGAATATTTTGTCCACTTATATATATACATTGTAAATTGCAGTGCTATTTTCTGTTGTTTAAGGTGACTTATTTTGTTGTTAAATGTCTAATACTAACTTGTGAAAGTGTCACAAGTCACTCCTTATTTATTTATTATTATTTTAATGTATTCCATTTTGAAATAAAATTTAATATTATGGGATTGCTTATGATTATTCAATTAGATAGTTTATTTTCTCATAAATAGTTAAAGCTTAATTTAAACAATGCAACTTATTGTTACATGGCATCCGTACACTTGATCGACAAGTCACAAGGCTAACAAGTTGATTTAATTGGTGATAATAATAACAACAATAATAATAATAATAATAATAATAATAATAATAATAATAATAATAATAATAATAAAATTATTTTTATTTTCTTTTTCAATTCCTCAAATGAACTGAACTCGGAAAAAATCTTTTTACCATGTACTTTTACTCTGAATATACAGTTTTAATGTAAGTATGAGTCATTAACAAAACGAGCAGTAAATAAATGAATTATTTTGCAAAAATATTACATTAATCAAATCAAATATCTTCTAACAAAGTTATCAAACATAATTTGTGGCCGTAGCACTTCCCCAAATTTAGGGGAGCATCAAATTCTCCACAAAAATAGCGTTTGTGTTGTCCGAAGGGATTGGAGCTACTCAAATTTGCAGTGAAGAGATTTGCTGGAGCGAGAGATAGAGAGCCGAGATCATGGAGACCAATGCAGAATCAGTGGCGAGGACAAGCGGAGTTGAGGGCCTGGAGAAGAAGAGAAAGATGGAGGAACAGTGGAGGTCCATTTACTCCTCCAAACAGTCCCTTAACCGACACCACTTTCCTCCCAACTTCATCTTCGGCGTCGCCACCTCCGCTTTTCAGGTCTCGGTTCCCTTTTCCCGTGAACCTTTTTGTTACTTATTTCATAGTATTGATGGTCCCAGTCGATAATTTCGTAAAGTCGTTGCTTTTTCAGGTAAATCCAGTGTTCTTCGTCAATTAAATATCATTTCGTCCCATTCACTATTGGTATGGGTGTTTTAGCACGAGCCTTTCCGTAAAGATTTCGAGTTCATTATTACTAAATTCGAATATTTGTTTGTTGGTGTAGTAGAAAAAAGATCATCCTTTTTGACTATATCTTAAAGTTGACTGCTTTAGTACTCTTGATGGTCTTATTCAAAAGGTATTGGATATTCTTGAATCTTGGCTAATTATATATAATTCAAATCATGATGTAGAAAACAGAACTTTAAACTGCTCTGTGTTGTAGCACCCCAACGCCCACCCCAAGAAAACAAAAAAGGGAAAAAAAAAAAAAAAGGAGGTGCATTGCTGTTCAGTAGACTGTGAATCATTAGAGCTACGAGCTAGTGTTTTATCTTGCTTACCCTGTAAGAGATGTATAATCGTAGGTTGAAGGGGCTTGGGATGAGGATGGCAGGGGTCCCAGTATTTGGGATGCTTTTTCCCGAGTTCCTGGTAAATACTATTTTTTACTTTCTAATCTTATAGTACAAAAATGTATATCGTACCAGAAAATATATATCTTTTTGGAGGTTGTTTGTTAACTTAAATTTGTTTTTCCTAGGAAATATTCGTGATGATAGCAATGCAGATGTTTCTGTAGACCAGTATCACCGGTATAAGGTGCCTTGTTATCTTTTATTCTCTTCTCTATCCAAGTTAAGCTAATTACTAATAATTTTTGACGCAATTGAATTGAAGGTCTCAGATAATTCCTGTTTACTATAAACAAAATCCATTTGAGATAATTCTCATTCATCACGAATGCTTCTAAACAGATCAGTATCTATGTATATACTTTTCTTTAGCTCTGGATCTTCCTTCACATCATAATCACTGAATCCATTTACAACCTTATCAAGTTTTCCGGCGCCAGCCTGGTTGTGGTTTCACGTCAAGCAATCTGGATTCTGGATTTTTTCATAAATCAATTCCCTTGTAATTCTGGATTGTTATTCTTGCTGCAGGAAGACATTGAGCTGATAGCCAAGTTGGGATTTAAAGCATACCGATTTTCCATATCCTGGAGTCGTATTTTTCCTGGTAAAATTTCTTTGTTCTTTCTCTAATAAAAGTTCATCTGTCCATAGAATAAAGCTCTTTCGCTGTAGTTTAGGATTTAGTTATTTGTAAGAATGGAAATAAGTAGGCCAATAACCATAGATTATAACTTGGTCGATTAAGCCATAACTTTGTTGGTATACAAGCTTGAATTAAACTATGAGATATTAATCAACTGCCTACAAATGGTGGCATGCCTAAAAGTAAGATTATTTGCCACCCTTCTTGAACTTTGGAATTATAAATTATGGGAATGATAATAACTAATTAATTGGAAATATGTATATATTGTTGTTCAAGTTGTGTCTTCTAGCCTCCACCATTATAGCAAATTTTGACTTCCATCATTGGGTATCTACGAAAGTTGTTAATGATCATGCGGCATGTTAATAAGGAATCATACAAATGGTTTATACCATGTCTGCAGATGGTTTGGGGTCCAAAATCAATCTTGAAGGGATAAGGCACTACAACAATGTCATCAATGCACTTATCGAAAAAGGCATGTTCTCATAGTTTTTCTATAAAGTTTACCTTTTTACGCAGTTCAACTAACTTTTAATATGATTTTAGATATTCAGCCGTATGTAACACTGTACCACTGGGATCTTCCTCTGAATCTTCTAGAGTCAATGGGAGGTTGGTTAAACGAAGAAATTGTGTAAGTTTTTTTTTTTCCTTCATTCTTCCCTATGGCTGTGCATTTCTGTAGTTGTTTGAGGATAGGAATGTGATGAGGGTAGGGTTGTGATGGAATTCAAAAGAATTTGTATCATAGGTGTCAACCATTGCATGTTTCCATGGTTTATGGAGAAGTATTATATGGGTGCTGAGTATCATAGTTAATTCTACCTTGGGCAAAATATCATAGTCCTACATTGGCCTCCGGCTTTTTTTTCAGGTGAGAATTTGAAGTGAAACATATGACATGTAAAAGATTTGGGTAAAAGAATAGGTGAGGAAGATTATGATTACTATGGAATAAAGAGAAGAAATATGATGCATGTGCCATGTAGGAGTCTACAAAAATCACAAGTTAATTACTCATTTGGGTTTCCCTTGTGGTAAACATCCAGGAAATACTTTGCCATATATGCAGAGACTTGTTTTTCTAATTTTGGAGATAGAGTAAAGAATTGGATAACAATCAATGAGCCTCTGCAAACTGCTGTGAATGGTTATTGTACGGGATTTTATGCCCCTGGAAGACGCGGACATTCTTCAAAGGAACCATACTTAGTTGCTCACCACCAGCTCCTAGCTCATGCTGAAGCTGTTTCCATTTATAATAAGAAATACAAGGTATACTTTTCTCATCGTGCCCAAGATACATTTGGCAGATGGTTAGAAATTATTCTGGCGGTATTACTTCACAGGATGAGCATGGAGGAAAAATAGGCCTAGTTGTGGACTGTGAATGGTCGGAGGCTTTGTCCGATAGAGAAGAAGATGTAAATGCAGCAACCAGGAGACTTGATTTTCAGCTTGGATGGTAATCTCCTAATTGACTGTTATTATCAATTAATGTACGGTTAATTTCTAGACATGTCATGTCCCTAATAACATTACTTCATCCTGGTGTCATGTGGAAAAATTATTATATTTTGAACAAAAATGCTGTTGAAATTTATCTTCTCATAGATGGAATGCATTTGTTGTATGTGATTAGGCTCTCAGTTTTACCATCTTGTGTTGTCTATGTTTAAAGAAAGTCCAGTCTTGTCACCCCTAAGGATAAGAGCTCTAATAAAGAAATAAGTTTCTCCATTCATTTCCTTTTTTATTTTTATTTTTTCTCCACTGTTGTCCTGTTTCGTAAAGGATGTTATATGACTTGCTTACCTACTTCTGCTATGCTGAAGTTGATGTGTTGGTAGGTCCTTTTCAATAATTAATGTATTCATGCTTTTAACGCACACTAGTTTATGTGTATAAAAGTGATTTTGTGGTGACTTCTCATCATTTAATCTCTCTCTAATGTAGGTTCTTGGATCCAATCTATTTCGGAGATTATCCTCAAACAATGCGCGAAAAACTTGGTGATCACCTGCCAAAATTTTCTGAGAGAGATAAAGAGTTGCTCAAGGAATCGATAGACTTTGTTGGTTTAAACCACTACACTACTAGGTTTGTTCGTCAAGCAACAAATGACCTTGAAGAAAATGATTTCTATAGAGTCCAGGAGGCAGAAAGAATTGGTATAATGAAAATATTCTTATTATTTATGGAGATATAGTTTTCTTAAAAGATAATAAAATTCCTATATGGATTGCCCATGCAATTTATTTAGGTATAATTACTTATGCGATACTTTAGATGATCTCTTCTCAACATCTAACTGCTTTGTTCTGTTACATGTACAGCTGAATGGGAAGGTGGAGAGATGATTGGTGAGCAGGTGGGATTATCTTTTTCAGATTATTTCTCATACATATACACTTTAGTGCCTGTATCTTCTCAGAGTCACGAAAATATAACAAGACTTGTGTTGCTGCATGCAGGCTGCATCATCCTGGCTTTACATGGTTCCTTGGGGTTTATGGAAAGTTCTGAATTACATTTCTATGAGATACAACAATCCTGCAGTGTATATAACTGAAAATGGTATTTATGTGTTTAATTATTTACCGTTCCCTCAATTTCGTCACTTCTGATATGATGAACGGCCCACAAACTGATCATACAAAGTGCTCCTAATTGGTTCTATCACAAATTTCTGCCGATTTTGGGCTGATATTGTTGATCACTTTTCTAGCATCATTTAATTTTAATCACTTGCCAAACTCTTCATAGTGCACCAAAATCAGAACCTAATCCATTGTACTTTTTGTGTGTCCACAGGTATGGATGATGAAGAAAATTTGGAATCTCCTGTCCATGAGATGCTAGATGATAAATTACGAGTCTCTTATTACAAGGGTTACCTTGCTGCAGTTCATCATGCAATTAAGTGCGTAATAGGTTTCCTTAGCATCGATTTTTACCATTTCCTTATCACATACTCACATCAATAGGCACATAGTAAGTCCTGTTTTATTGTATTTACACGATGGTCCTACATTATTTTGCATAACAGTTGAAGTAGTTGTTTAAATCTGAGTGTAATTGATGGGCAGGGATGGAGTAGATGTAAGGGGCTATTTTGCATGGTCTTTGCTGGACAACTTTGAGTGGCACCTTGGCTATACCAAGCGCTTCGGTCTCATATACGTGGACTACAAACACGGGCTGACCCGTCATCTGAAATCTTCTGCTTATTGGTTTTTGCGGTTTTTGAAAGACGGAGGAGGTAAAAATGGTAAAGCGGAATAGTAGTTTTCCACAGCTGGTTATTGTGATCAACGGCTCAACCCAATATATACGACATTTGTATCAACCAGAGGATTTCTTTGAACCTCTGCTATATTTTGAACGTTAGGATGAGCGAGCAATAGAAGATCGTATGCATTGCACATCTCTGATTCTTGCTTCTAAACTGTGTCTTTCTTGAAAATTTTCACAATCGATCACAAAGTTCTGGTACGTCCATGAGAATGCATGTTCTCCCGTCCACCTTCTTGCATCTGATTAAATCATCATCCACATGATTGCGAAGAAACTACAAAAAACAAACGCATACGTCTGACGATTCTGTTGAATAATTATAACTACTTTTAGATCCCAAATAGCGAGGCAAATGGCTGTAGCTCAAAGATAATAGCTCTTATCCTTTTCCAGCAACAACTGAGTACATTTTCTGCAATTTCTTCCCATGAAGGTGGATTCTTTTTACTCCGCTGACCACGTTACGAAAGGATGCTTTCCATACTGCCAAAATGCTCAAGATTCTTTAATTGATATACTATAAAATTCACAGTGATCGTACAGTAGCTGATAAAGATATAGGAATTTAATAATGTATTAAGAGTAGTTGTTTATACTTTATAATATGTGGACGTTTTCTTAATTATATCATAAACTTATCACAATGATAGCCCAGCGAGTATAATAGCTAGTCATGATCTCACGGGGGAATTCCTTGTTTTCTTTTGCCCACTTCTCATCAACCCCCGTTCTCTCTCTAAATTTGCTACGCTAGAGTTGGTTTCTTTCTCTCTCTTGAGTAGCCAGTTTTTTTTTGTTTTCCTTCGTTCATTTGATTCCGCAGGCAGAACTTTGCGGAGAGGGAGAGGGAGAGGGAGAGGGAGAGGGAGAGGGAGAGAGAGAGAGAGATTTGTTTTGAGGGATGGCTTATGGTGATCTCGTCTCCCTTGCACGAACCATAGACCAGACCCTGAACCATCATCACTACTCCATTTATTTTCATCGTCAGAAACAACAAATTATATCCATTGATAAATATGTTATTTCCTTGCAAGCTTTTCTCGAAGATTTCCCACAGAAAGTCAACAGTAGTTTGGAAGCAAGAATCAGAGATGTAGCAAATGAGGCAGAAGATGTGATTGAATACTTTACGTGGGAACAAAAGCCCTATTTTTGGTGGGAACATTTTCAGTCACATTACAGATCGGTGAGGTGCACACTTGGACGAATCTGTTGTGATTTTCGGCTGAAAAAAGTATCAGATAAATTCGAGTCGATCGCCTGGGAGGTCATGGACATCAAGAACAG
This sequence comes from Caryopteris x clandonensis, assembly GCA_028749325.2. Taxonomy (NCBI): domain Eukaryota; kingdom Viridiplantae; phylum Streptophyta; class Magnoliopsida; order Lamiales; family Lamiaceae; genus Caryopteris; species Caryopteris x clandonensis. Next base: position 4,173,972 of record JAPYKT020000027.1, on the reverse strand, counting down.
ATTCGGGATCAGGGAATTGCTGCTTGTTGATCCTCCTGCTGCAAGTTCATCTCCAAGACTTGCGCCTGCTGGCAAATCTGAGATGGTTGGTTTTGAAGATGATTTCTTAGCAATAAAGGCTCGTCTTTTTGGAGAATCATCGAGACTTGAATGCATCCCAATCGTTGGAATGGGCGGCGTTGGTAAGACTACTCTTGCTAGAAATGCTTATGACGATATGTCGATGTTACAACACTTTGATATTCGTGCTTGGGTCACAGTTTCACAAGATTATAGTCGGAAACAAATTCTTACAAGTCTGTTAGATTCCATGAAACTACTTGATGCAGAAAAAATTGGACAGAGTGATGAATTAATGGCGACATATGTGTACAAAAACTTAAAGGGGAGGAGGTATCTCATCGTACTGGATGATATGTGGAGTGTAAACGCTTGGGATGATGTGAGCATGCTATTTCCTGATGATGGTAACAGAAGCCGAATCATGTTAACATCAAGGCTCTCAAATGTGGCTGCTTATCCTGACCCTCCTAGCCCGCTCCATGAGATTCATGTCATGGATCCAGATCAAAGTTGGAAGTTACTCCGGCAGAAAGTGTTCGTACAGGAAGACTGCCCTTGTGAACTTGAAGACATTGGAAAAGAGATTGCGATAAGCTGTGGAGGACTGCCACTAGCAATTGTTGTGATTGCAGGACTCTTGGCCACGGTGAGTAGGACTCGATCTTCGTGGGAGGAGATTGCAGCAAATGTTAAGTCAGCTGTTGCTTTAGAAGATGATGGGCATGTTGACAGGCTACTATCTTTGAGTTACAATCACTTGCCACATCATTTGAGGTCATGTTTCTTGTACATGGGAGGTTTCCCAGAAGACTATGAGATTCGTACCTCGAAACTCATCAAGTTATGGATAGCAGAGGGCTTTCTGAAACATCCAAATGGATCTAAAAGCATTGAGGAGGGGGCCGAAGAGCACGTGGAGGATCTTGTCGAGAGACATTTGGTTTTGGTCACCAAGAGAAAGCCTAATGGCAAAATCAAAAGTTGCAGCCTCCATGATCTCGTGAGGGACTTGTGCATAAGAAAAGCCCAGCAGGAGAATTTTTTTGTGAAGCTTATGAATGAAAGCTTATCTCTTTGCAATGTTCTCTTCCCGAAGAGAACAAATTATCAACGCCGCCTTAGTATTGCTCATGCTCATTTGAATTGTCTTGCTAACATTCGTTGTTGCTCGACCATCCGTACTATTACATGTTTCCATTGTAGGGTAAGTTCACTTGGCTCTTTAGTAAATTTTAGACTGCTGAGGGTATTGGATATGTCAAACAGTGCGGTCAACTCGCTGCACTCTTTCCCGTTGGGAGAATTCGACTCGCTCCTGCTCCCCGATCAAGTCTTTGAGCTTATTCATTTAAGGTACCTCTGTTTGGATTATCCTGTGCACATTCCTGCTGCTATATCAAAACTTCAGAATCTTCAAACATTAATCATTCATCCAAGAAAGATGTGGCCGAGCTTCAAATCAGATTATCTACTTTTGCCACGGGAAATGTTTAGGATGTCCCAATTAAGGCATCTTGCCTGCTTCTCCTTTAATTTGTGGCATTATCTAGAAGAAGAAACTTTAGTTCTAGAAAACCTGCTAACACTTTCAGTAGCAGGAAGGTTTATCTATACGGATGCGGTCCACGAGATGTTTCCGAACCTCAAGAAGTTGTCGGTCACCTATCATGTTGACAGTTCATTTGACTTCGATTATCTTGGATATCTGCGTACACTTGAAAATTTGAAAATGCATATACATGCGGGTGTTTACTTACGGCGATGTGTTATTCCATGTCTTCCTCGGATGCTCAAAAAGTTAACCTTGATTGGGTGCCGACTCCCCGTGGCTATTATTGGTTCATTGCCTTATCTTCAAGTGCTTAAACTAAGAGACTCAGCTTTTGATAGAGGCAGCTGGGAAACAACTGAAGGAGGATTTCCTCAGCTGAATTTTCTATTGATTGAAAAATCAAATCTCCAACACTGGATAACTGAATCTAGCCACTTCCCACTCCTCAAGTGCCTATTGCTCCACCGTTGTAGGTTTCTCGATGAGATTCCAGAAGACATTGGAGAAATTCCGACACTTGTACTGATTGAGGTTGAAAATGGGAATATATCTCTGGTGAGGTCGGCTAAACGGATACAAGAAGCGCAACAGCTTTTGTGCAACGACATCCTTCAAGTTCGTTGCGTGCATAATTGACACTCTTTTGCAAACTGCAGACACTGCTGATCAGGTTAGTACTTAGTCTTGGGTTTACGTATTTGGCAGCTATCTTGAAGAAATATTCATCCTGCCATTAAAAGTGAGTAGCAGGTGCATATTTTCGTCGTTCGTTCAACCAGAACTGATCCAATGATATCTACAGGGATCGCCTGATTACAGGGCCTTTTTCATTGTTAATAATTCCTTCATTACAAAGGAAAACAGTGACCAACCTCCAACTTTTGGAATTACATGAGAGCATGAGTAAGATTAAGACCTGTTGATTACGATTTCTTTCTACAACGCTCCCTCGCTTGAAGTTGAATAGTCGATAACGTTCATACAACAATGGATAACAGATTATACAACTTTGGTTCTCTCACTAAGAAGATACATCTAGATTTCATAAAACAATGGATAACAAATTATACAACTTTGGTTCTCTCACTAAGAAGATATATCTAGATTTAAATCCTGCCCAATCTATAAATACAACCCAGTATTCCTTCAACATTAATGATCCGGATATTTTAGAACTTTAGGCGAGGAGATAAGGCACGTGGATTAGAAACATATCACTTGCATGAGATTTTTCTTATATTACGAGAAGTCACGTAAGTTTTAAATATTTGATGGTTATTATACGGTTTGTCAGTTTTAAATATTTTGTTTGTTTAAAGTATGGTTATATGGTTTGATACGTTGATACGAGATCATTAATTTGATCCACCATTATATGCTGGCCAAGCTTTGATATGAAATGTTACGTTTGATACGGATGTTATATTATGTTACGCCTGATACGTTCATGTTACTCTCTAATTGTGCTTTTACAACTTTATATTTAATTTTGACAAGCCTGAACCTCACGAGTTGGGTGTAAATGTTACGTTTGATACGGATGTTATATTATGTTACGTCTGATACGTTCATGTTACTCTCTAATTGTGCTTTTACAACTTTATATTTAATTTTGACAAGCCTGAACCTCACGAGTTGGGTGTAGCTCACCCCTTTTTACCTTCCTACTTTTCAGGATAGGGAGTTTGTCAAGGCGACGGGAGCAGACGGATGAAGCATATTTTTATTATTCTTCTTTGAATTATGGGTTACATTTTATTCATAAACGAATTGAAGTATTATTAGGGTTTGTTATGTTTTTCTTCAAACTTATTTTAGGAAATAAATGCTTAACCCTACTTTCGTGATTATACGAAGTTATGAGTTTTTCAAATTGAATAATTATTTGATTATGTTTGAATTAATTATATTTTCCGCTGCTATAAATTTTAATGTAGTAAATCAAGTAGAGTCTTAATTCTTTTTATATGCTCTCTAAGGACCTAGTTATTAGGATGAAATTATTTAATATTTATTTACTTATTTTTTATTTGATAACTTATCCTATTTTTTATTAAAAATATGTAGTAAATTAATATATTTCTAAATAAATATTTGGGTCGGTACAGGTTCAAAGAAGATATAAACTGTTACCTTATTCACAAGTGTTGAGAGTTGGATCAGGAATGCACCAAATGAAGTTGAAAGGATGTCATGTCCCCAGCTTCGTTGTTCATCTTGTATCCTTTTTCGTTGATCAGGAATCCTTGCCGGAAGATAACATGATCATGGATAGATGTAATTTGTTGTTCCTGATGATAAGAAATGGAGTATCGATTGTGATTCAGGATTTCGATTATGATTTGTTCGAGTGAAACAAGAGCAGCATAAGCCATCTCTCACACACCCGCAAACTTGTTGCAAGATTTAGCAAATCGAATGAAGGAAGGAGAACAACAGGACTAGCTTAGAGAGATAAAAGAGAGAGAACTTTTGAATCAATTTCCTCAGCTACTTTGGTCATACTGCCACATCTGAACAGCCAAAATATGATAAACATAATTTCTTATAATATAATTATGAAACAATCCTGGTTAAAAGCCAAGACAAGCAACACTGGGTGGATTATTTCGCAATTTCATTTTTGCAGGATGTTGTCGAACACAGTTGAAGTAGTGTTCGATAGAATGTTTTGAACGAGTCTTAAGTAGATTCACCCATAATTATTGAGGATTTGGATGGGTAATCCCTTTTTTTGGTCTATGAAACCGTGTGCCGACATATTTCAATCCCTTTTTCGGTCTATGATCACCGGTGGACCACACTGTTCCATTATTATTATTTTATGTATTTCAACAAGGTATACTGTTACAGCCGTCTGTAGTCTCTCTCTTTCTCTCTCATCGATTTGGCGTTCAATAAGGTATACTGTTACAGCCCTCTGTAGTCTCTCTCTCTCTCTCTCGTCGATTTGGCAAAGATGGCGTATGCTGCTCTTGTTTGCCTTGCTCAGACCATTGGAAAAATCATCCTGGATCAAAATCAGTATTCCATTTCTCATCATACAAAACAACAAATTAGATCGATGTACGAACCAGTTATGTTGTTGCAAGAGTTTCTGGAAGATTTTCCAGAGAGAGCCTACAGTGTGGAACGGCGAATCAGGGATGTTGCAAACAAGGCAGAAGATACTATTGGGAATTTCATGTGGGAGCAGAAGATTCAGTTACCTTTTAGATTGACTGTTTTTCCGGCCAAGTTCAAGTTCAAACACCAATTGAAAAAAATAAGAAAAGAAATCGATTCAATCATGGGGGAGGTGAGGGACATGAAGAATTACAGAGCCCCAAACAAGGACGTGGGGCAACTCAGTGATTCTCCTGCACCGAGTTCATCCTCTGCCGGCAAGATTAATGATACGATTGGCTTGGATAATGAGTTGGTAGCAATTAAGGCTCGCCTTTGCGTAGAATCGCAAAAACTACAAGTTATCCCAATTGTTGGAATGGGCGGGATTGGTAAGACGACTCTGGCTAGAAATGCTTATAACGATCCACTAACAATGCATCACTTTGATATTTGTGCCTGGGTCACAGTATCACAAGATTACAGCACACAACAAATTCTTTCTGGCCTCCTAAGGTCCATGAAGTTGCCCAGCAAAGAAGAAATAGATGGGCAGAGCAGCGTTGAATCATCATTGGGAGAAAAAGTGCACAAAAGCTTGAAGGGCAGGAGGTATTTGATTGTTGTGGATGATATGTGGAGTAAAGAGGCTTGGGACGATGTAAGCATTGTATTTCCTGATGATGGTAATGGAAGTCGAATCATCTTAACCACAAGGCTATCAGATGTGGCTGCTTATCCCGACCCGTATAGCCCTCCTCACGTGATGAGTTTGATGGATCAGGAACAAAGTTGGGGTCTGCTTCGGCAGAAGGTGTTTGCACGCCGAGATTGTCCTCCAGAATTGGAGAAAATTGGACGGGAGATCGCAACAAACTGTAGAGGACTGCCCCTTGCAATAGTACTGATTGCAGGGCTGCTATCCACGGCGAGTGAGAATCCAGCTTCGTGGAGGGAAATGGCGAAAAATGTAAATTCAGTTGTTACAGCAAAACAAGGGCAGTTTGAGGAGATGCTGACTTTGAGTTACACCCACTTGCCTTACTATCTGAGGCCGTGTTTCTTGTACATGGGAGTTTTTCCGGAAGATCAGGAGGTGCGCGTCTCCAAACTCATCAAAATATGGGTAGCTGAGGGCTTTCTGAAACGACCAAGTGGATCCAAAAGTTTGGAAGAGGAGGCAGCAGAGTGTGTAGAGGATCTTGTCAAGAGAAATCTTGTTTTGGTGACAAAGAGAAAGCCCAATGGCCAAATCAAGAGTTGCAGCGTCCATGATCTGATGTGGGACTTGTGCAGAAGAAAAGCCCATGAAGAGAAGTTTCTTGCAAACATGAGGGGTGGGTATCAAGAAAAGTTTATTTCTAGGAAAAGCCCAAAAATAGAGGGTCGAATAACTAGTACTACTCCTTCTGGCCTACCATACCTTTCAAGAATTTATGGCTCAAGCATCCGTACTATCATGTGCTTCCACCATGTTTCAGTACTGGAATCTTTAAGAAGTTTTAGATTGCTCAGGGTATTGGATGCCGGATATGCCTATGTCCTGTCACTGCCTGCTCAACTATTTGAGCTATTTCATTTACGCTACCTTGCTATATTTTATCTTGGCAGGATTCCTGCAGCCATATCAGAGCTTCAGGATCTTCAAACTTTAATCATTCGCTCACGGAATGAATGGAGGCTCTTCAAAGAACATTCACAATGTTTGCCGCAGGAAATTTGGAGGATGACACAGTTAAGGCATCTTGTCTTCTATGGTAGCTTACCCGATCCTGAAGGAACAGCTTCAACTCTAGAGAACCTGCAAACTCTTTCTGTAGTGTCGCATTATACGTGTACTGAAAGGATTCTGAAGAAAATTCCGAATCTAAAAGAGCTGGAAATCGAATGTTCACATCTGCAGGAAGGCGAAACTTGGCTAAACAATTTGGTATATCTACACCGACTTGAAAAGTTGAAGTTACGTTCAGGTTTCAGTAAAGCAGTTTTCGGAAAGGATAATTTTACTTTGCCTAGGAAGCTAAAACAGATGACCATGAGTCATATGCCACTTCCTTGGAACGAGATGACTGTTGTTGGGTCATTGCCAAATCTTCGGGTGCTTAAACTGACTCATCAGGCTTGCAAAGGCAGCACATGGGAGACAACCGAAGGAGAGTTCCCCGAGTTGGAGTTTCTGCTAATTGAAAAATTGGATCTCGAGCATTGGATGACTGAAAGCAGCCACTTTCCAAGACTCAAGATCCTAGTGCTTGATGGTTGTAGTCGGCTACATGAAATTCCGGGTGCTATTGGAGAAATTACAACACTTGAGTTGATAGAGGTTAAGGGCAAAGCAGAGAAGTCTCTCTGGGAGTCGGCCAAACGGATGCAAGAAGAACAACAAAGTTTTGGAAATGATGCCCTTCAAATTCGCCTGATGCCCTTCAAGTTTGCAGCATGACTTACCGATATGCTCTTCCTGCTTATTCTGACACAAAGGATTTGCTTTTGAGGTTGCGTTCGCCCAATTAAGGGGCTCCCTGGAGGAGCATGAACTATGTTGGATGGTCATGTTTTGATTTCAAAGTTATTTATAGTCATTTGCATCAGATTTCTTTCAGTGTGGCTCGTCTTCTTGTAATTTTCTCTTCTTTCTTTGTCTTTTGTGTGAAAGAGATGTAGGGAATGTATGGATGAGAGTCGACGCTCAAATGTACACTTACTGCTAGAGAAACAGCTCAAGACGTTGTGCATTTGGTGCATCTATTCGTGCACAAGAAATTCTTAACTTTGCACAATTTGAATATGTACATGTATGTGTCTCTCTATCTCATAAAAAACCCTCTATAAAAGGCCTTACAACTCCAAAAAAGATAATCGGAATCAAACAAGGCACAAGAAACACAAAGTTTGGTACACATTTTCAGATTCATGTCACTATTCTAGTGAAGCCGTCGTGCTGTTTCACCAATTTGGGAAATCCAGGTTGAGACATCCCCCATAGTAGGCCTCTCTTCAGGCAAATTTTCTGTGCAGTCTAGAGCCACCTCAATAATTGATGTCAAGCAACTTTCATATCTTCTTCTAGTGATTTCATCATCCATGTTCGGAAACTCATCATCAACAATCTGTGTCACCATGTCAGGAAATGACTCGGACACCCATCTCCTCATCGTTAGCTCTCCCGAAAACATCTCATCCGTTGGCCTTTTTCCTGTAAATAGTTCCATCAACAAGATCCCGTAGCTGTAGACATCCACCGAGGTAGATATTAATCCATCTGACCCGTACTCTGCAATATTTGCATACAAATCCAATGAACTTTTCTTGTGCAAAGAAGGAAGAGTTGTATGAAAGATTCATACCTGGTGCCACGTATCCAGTGGTACCCAAAGTTCTCGTCTGATACATTCTTTGTTCTTGAGTTAGGAGCTTGGCAATGCCGAAGTCGCATACATGCGCGACCATGTCTTCATCTAAAAGGATGTTACTGGGCTTTAAGTCACAGTGGATGACGGGGAATTCACAGCCTTCATGTAGATACTCTATTGCATATGCCACATCTGTCATTATTCCAAATCTTTCCACAATTGTTAAGGAATAATTGGGTGAGTAAAGCCATTTTTCAAGGTTCCCATTGGGGATGCATTCCATCACCAAGGCCTTAAACTCATGATTGGAACAACAACTCAAAACCGTGACGATATTTCTGTGGCGTATGTTGCGCAATACTTGGCACTCTGCGTCAAAGCTCTTTAGCGCATCATGTACTTCTAAATCAAAAACCTTAATAGCAACCGGTTTAAAATTGTAAGTAGAAAGTATACCCTTATATACTGAGCCAATACCGCCTCTGCCTATCATGTTTCCTACATCAAAGTTGCCGGTGGCACGAACAATTTCAAAATATGAAATCCACGGAGTGAAATTTAGAGACATCTCAGATGAAGAAGCTTTTCTTCTAGAAAGACTTAACAGAATAAGGGCAACAACTACTGCAAAAGCTATATATGGCAATACATACTTTAAAAGTTTATTCTTGCTTGAAGATCTTGGCATTTTGCATTCCTCCACTTTGAATCGAGGCACTCCACATAAACCTTTATTACCAGTAAAAAACTCAGCTGTGAAGTTCACAAAAGACCCTCCATCTGGAATTTCGCCGGTAAGGTTATTGAATGAAACATCCAAGTAATGAAGATGTGGAAGTGCCTCAAAAGACTTGGGAATTCGACCAGAGAGATTGTTGTGGGATAAGTCCAAGTTTTGCAAACCCTTCAAATCAGCAAAAGATTCAGATATAGGGCCATCCAACTTGTTATTTGACAATGATACGCTGATAAGATTATGAAGCTGTGATATATTGCTTGGAATTTCTCCAGAAAGTTGATTTCCAGATAAATCCAAGTCTATCAAGCTCTTCATATTGCCAATATCTTGAGGCAAAGAACCATTAAGGAAATTGTTAGAGAAGTACATCCTTTTAATGCGTTCGTTATTCCATAAAGATGAAGGAATGTAGGAGGTGAATGCATTGTGGGACAAATGGATTTCTTTCAACGAGGATAGGTTTCCTAGACAGCTTGGTAGTTGTCCAAAGAAACTGTTTATTTCTAAATTTACTAAATATACATTATTTAGATTGCACAAGGCATGGGAGATGGAGCCCTGAAACCTATTGCCATTGAGTTCCAACTTCTGCAAGTTTCTTAGGTGCCCCACTGTCATGGGAATGGCTCCGGTGAAGAGATTATATCCGAGGTTTAACCAGATCAAATTACTTAAGTTCCCTATCTCATTTGGGATTGGACTTAAGATTCTGCAAGAGAGAGCTTCAAATGTTTCAAGGGATGTTGACAGATTGTGCAGGCCTAAGGATATCGGGAGGACTCCCGTTATAAGATTGAATGATATGTTTACAGACTTCAGATACTTGCAGGTTGCCAAGGGAGAGATGAAGTCTTTTTCAGGCATGGACAGATTATTCGTGAGCCGATTGAATGCCAAGTTTAGTACTTGAAGTTTACGTAAACTCCCAATAGTTATCGGTATATCTCCAGAGAATGAGTTAGAAGAAAGATCAAGTATGGTAAGCCTGGATAGATTTGAGATGGAACTAGGAATCTGTCCGTAGAACTGGTTCGCTAAAAGATTGAACCTCGCTTCTGCATTTCCAAGAAAGATCTGCTCGATGTTTGGAAGCCCTTCGTCTATAGAAAAAGGAAGACTGCCAGACAGGTTGTTGTATGCAAGTGAAAGTAACTGTAAGCTAGAAAGGTTAAAAATAGATTGTGGTACTTCACCATTTAGCTTGTTTTCTTGAAGATTCAACCATGCTAAACTGGATAGCTGTCCTATTTCTGAAGGAACTGTCCCGTATAAATTGTTTTCGCCTATGTCGAACATCACCAAATTCGACAAGTTGCCAATTGAGGGTGGAATAGTACCTGTAAATTCATTCAGGCGCTCATAAATACTTAAAAGCCTTAAAGAAACCAGTAAGAAAAGTTGTAACACATTGTTTTCTAAAGAATACCGAAACCGAAATTGAATGAACTAAAAAAAAAAAAAAAAAAAAAACTAGATCATGAAGAGAGAACATACCTGTCAATTGATTACTATTTAACAAAATTTCTTGAAGCTGCAACAAATTTCCGAACCCAATAGGAATATTTCCACTGATCTTATTATAAGACAGGTCAAGTACACTGAGTTCCACACATGTAGATAGATTTCCTGGGATATCTCCACTCAAGTAATTGTCTGAAAGGTACAAACGCTTCAGTTTCCTCAGCAATCCAAGGCTCTGAGGAATGTGATAACTAAGCTGATTGAGCGCCATGTCCAATACACGAAGGCGTCTCAGTTTCCCGATTTCACCTGGGATCTGGCCGTTGATGTTGTTGTTGCTGATGTTCAATAATCTCAGGAATGAGAGGTTCCCGATTTCTGGGGCAATGCTTCCTCGTAAGGCCATGCTGGAGAGGTCCAAGGCAGTTACGCGTAGGTGCTTACGCCCACAACTGATGCCAATCCAAGTGCAGAAAGGGGTGTCTTGTGACCAATTCTTGGCCAAGATGTCAGAACTTATGTGCTCCTTGACAGCTAGAAGAGACATCTTGTCTGTTTCCGACCTATTGAGAGGTGCAGCTAAGCACACTCTCAGATTAAATACTACCAACACCATCAAAATTGTGGATTCTTTTTTCATTTCCGAGAGAGAGAGAGAGAGAGAGAGAGAGAGAGGGTAATGAATCAATGATGGATGCTATTTTAAATGAATTTGTTTCAGACAAGATATTGCATGTATGCCTTGCTTTTTGAAAATGATAATTGAGAGGGGACCACCATCATATACAGGCATTAAGATCTTGACTACTACAGGCCATGGGTGTGTCTTTTTCCAGGCAATTTCCTAACATCACTAACATAAAATTCTGTGAAAATTTAATTTTAATAAAATAAAACATTGAAAAATAGGAAATATCGATCAATCGAATCAATAATATAATAAAGGCCATCGGTGTCAGTACTGGAGTCGGCGGCTACAAGACGAACAACGAAGCTGGGGAAATGGTGCCATGCAACTTCTTGGTGCATTCCTGATTATGTTCTTTTCCAACTGTCAAACACTTGTGATCATGTAACAGATTATATATCCTTTCCACCCAAAAGTTGTATAGTTTGTTATCCACTGTTTTCTAACCGAGTGTGGATGATTCAAATTAAAGCAAATGAGCATTGTAGAAAGATATTGTAATAAGCAGGTCTTAATCTCACTCATGTTCTAATGTAGCCCTCTCTCTCTCTCTCCCCTGTTGTAATTCATCTGGTTTTGCAAAATCATGTAAAAAGGATATTCGTTTGTGCATGCCTTATGCTAACCATTAATTTCAGTTGTTTTCATATTGTGCAGAATAATGTGAGATGATCATAATACAATAAAACGCGACTTACTATGCGCCTATCGATATGAATACGTGAAGCAATGGAAATAGATCACGCACTTAATCCGCGATAACCAGGAACTATGAAATAGAAGTAGACGAATACGCAGAAGAAAAAACATACAGAAAATAGCTTCTAACCAGATCACTAGTTTCAACATTTCGAAAAGAGCAGATGATCATGAATGCAGACAACGAACTTGAAGACTGTCATTTCCCCAGCCTTGTTGTTCCTCTTGTATCCTTTTGGCCGATTCCACAACAGCTTTGTTCCCATTGTCAACCTCAATCAGTTCAAGTGTGGGAATTTCTCCAATACCATCTGGAATCTCGCTTAAACACCAACAACGGTGAAGCACTAGGGACCTGAGCCTTGGGAAGTGGCTACTTTCGGTTATCCAATGCTGGAGGTCCGATTTGTCAATGAGCAGAAATTTGAGCTCAAGAAATTCTCCCTCATTTGTTTCCCACGTGCTGCCTTTGTAAGCGAAATCTCTTAGTTTAAGCACTTCAAGATTAGGCAGTGAACCAATAATCGTTACATGCTCCCACTGAAGTCTCCAACCGCTCAAGGTTAACTTTTTCAGCGTCCTTGGGAAAGCAGGATTAAGCTTGTGCCGAAAAGAACAATCGACATCTATCTTTATATTCAAATTTTCAAGCTGATGCAGATGTACAAGATTTTCAAGGTAATACTCTTCATATCCGCCATAATAGTAAAATATTCCCAACTTTTTAAGGTTCGGAATCAATTCCAAGACTCTGTTGGAACAAACAAAATCTGTTGCAACAGAAAGTGTCTGCAGATTCTCCAGAGAATGGGTGACTCCTTCAGAATCAGGCAAATAACCAAAAAATAAGGAGACGAGATGCCTCAACTGTGGCATCCTCCAAATATTCGCTGGCAGAGTTGTGTACCCGCGGTGTCCCATTGTCTTAAATGCATAAATGATTAAGGTTTGAAGATTCCGAAGCTTGCATATGGCTTCAGGAATTCGTATGACATACATGAGAGCAAGGTACCTTAATGAATTAGCTCGCATACTTGGTCAGGGAGCGGGATAGATTCCAAAACAGTTTTGAAATTAGTAAATACCATATCCAACACTCTCAGTAATCTAAACTTTCCTAAAGATCCTCTTGCTATCACTCCACACTGAAAGAATTTAATACTAAGGATAGTTGAGCTGAATTTTGCAATGCAATCTACATCAAAGTGAGCAACATTTATACGGCGCTGACTTTTTACGCCTTTAGGAAGAACTTTCTCGGCATATAGAAGAAACTTCTCTTCTATCGCTTTTCTTATGCACAGGTCACGCACAAGATCATGGACGCTGCAGCTTTTGTTTTTCCCATTAGACTTCCTCTTGGTTACAAAAACTAGACTTCTCTTGATAAGATCCTCCAGATACTCCTCTGCCTCCTCTTCAATGCTTTGAGATCCATTTGCATATTTCAAAAAGCCCTCAGCCACCCACAGTTTGACGAGTTTTGAGACGTGGATCTCATAATCTTCTGGAAAGCCTCCCATGTACAATAAACACGGCCTCAAATGATGAGGCAGGTGCTTGTAACTCAAAGATAGTATATTTTCAAAACGCGCATCCATTGTAGTCACAAATGAATTTACATTTTCTGCGATTTCCACCCATGAAGAGGGAGTTTTACTGACTTTGGATAAGAGTCCTGCAATCACCACAATTGCAAGGGGCAGTCCTCTACAGCTTCTCGCAATCTCCTTTCCCATATTCTCCAACTCCGGAGGACAATCTTGCTGTGACAATATCTTTTTCCGAAGCAAATTCCAACTCTGATCAGCATCCATCAAACACATCTCATGAAGAGGGCTATAAGGGTCGGGATAAGCAGCCACATCAAAAAGCCTTGTAGTTAACATGATTCGACTTCCATTATCATCATCAGGAAGTATATTCCTCACATCATCCCAAGCCTCTGTACTCCTCATATCATCCATTACAAAGAGATACCTCCTACCCTTCAAGTTTTTGTACACTTTTTCCTCTACCGGTTCATTGTTTTCTTGAGATCTTTCTTTATTGAATTCTTCCATGGAAGCCAGGAGGCTTGAAAGAATCTTGTGCTTACTATAATTTTGGGATACTGTAACCCAAGCACGAATATGAAAGTGCTCCATAATCAATGGATCGTCGTAAACATTCCTAGCAAGAGTAGTCTTACCGATTCCCCCCATTCCAAAGATTGGAACGGTTTGTAATTTCGATGGTAGCCCACAAAGCCGACTCTTTATTTCCAGCAAATCAGTAACAGAACCATCCATAGTATCTTTGTTGGTGGGTGGAAGTGTTGATGATGAAGTTGCAGCATGAAAATTTCCAACGGTTCCCACGCCTTTGATGCTGACACTATTCTTGATGCCCATAGGCCATAGCCTCTGAAGGGATTGAATTAGTACTCTGAGAGAGTGAGAGAGAGAGAGTAGAAGAGAGACAGAGATGTACACCTGAACAGAAAAAAATGATTGATATGATTATAATATTCCATATTTTGTGTTCATATCCTTCGTATTTTTGTCTCGAAAATTATAATTAATTGATTTAATTAATCGGTTCTTTATTTCAGGAAAATAATTAATTGCAGTTGGAGAAAAATCGAGAAAAAAATGACAATTAATGAAAGAAACGGGCCAACGTGAAAACGATCCAAAAGCCCAAAGAAGCAATCCAAAAGCCCAAAAAAGCAACCCAAAAGCCCAAAAATGTAAAAGCCCATTTTATGGCCCATTGAGTAAAAAGGGTTGGAAAAAAAAGAAATCACCCCCCAATTTTTGTAAGGAGACAATTTTGGGGGAGAATGAACATATTCCTTTCTTCATTTTTGTAGTAAGTTTTCACTTTATCTTATATCTTCTCTTTTATTTTATTTCTTGTATGAATGATATTGGTTATGTTTAGGATTAATTATAATATGAGTGGCTAATTTTACGGTTTGATTTAAGGGTTTCGTATTTCGGTTATATTATTGTGAGACTTTCGGATATGTATTGATTATCTTGTTTTATATTCAAGTACTAATAGGTTCAAATGATTATTAATGGAGGGTTATATTAATTTGAATTGACAAATCAAATGAATATTTATTCTCCTAAAGCTATTCATGAGTTTATACTCCTAGTAGTGTAAAAGAGTGAAGTCTTGTAGCATTAGAGTGGGTAAATTATGCTATCATAATTTATTTAATCTAATTGAACCTATAAGGCTAATATTGATATTTTTGGCTATCCTAATTATCGATATTAGTATTAACCTGTTTTCACTAAGATTAATGCTATTATTAATTAACATGGAACGCTATCGTGCCCAGTTGATTAATAATAAGAATTGACCGGATGCTAGGTTTGGTTAATTAATTACAAAAACAAAGGATTTATCAGGCTATCCTAATAATTCCAAGATTAATTGCTTGAATTTGCAAGAATTTATTTATTAAGTCTATGATCAATATTATAATTGAATGTCGAACCCTTAAATCAAATTTCTCTCTTCTTAGCAGTTTGTCTTGCCAAATTGTTTTGTGTGCATTAATATCTTGTAAGCTCGTAGTTGCTAGATTGATTAATTTAGTATTTAGTAGCTTAGGTGAAAATCTTCAAAACCCCCCGTTTTTGTTTTATTTTATTCAAAAGAATTTAATTCCCGTTCCCTGTGGATTCGACCCTGCTTACCACTATACTCGTAATTTGGAAGTAGGTTAATTATATTTGGTGGATTGACAACCTATCAAATTTTGGCGCCGTTGCCAGGGATTTGATATGATTATAATATTCCATATTTTGTGTTCATATCCTCCGTATTTTTGTCTCGAAAATTGCAATTAATTGATTTAATTAATCGGTTCTTTATTTCATGAAAATAATTAATTGCAGTTGGAGAAAAATCGAGAAAAAAATGACAATTAGTGAAAGAAACGAGCCAACGTGAAAACGATCCAAAAGCCCAAAGAAGCAACCCAAAAGCCCAAAAATGTAAAAGCCCATTTTATGGTCCATTGAGTAAAAAGGGTTGGAAAAAAAAGAAATCACCCCCCAACTTCATACCATTCAGCCGTGAGAAACTTTGAGAGAGAGGAGAGAGAAACACTTTTGTTTTCTTTTCCTTCTTTTGAGCAACTTTTGTAAGGAGACAATTTTGGGGGAGAATGAACATATTCCTTTCTTTCTTTTTGTAGTAAGTTTTCACTTTATCTTATATCTTCTCTTTTATTTTATTTCTTGTATGAATGATATTGGTTATGTTTAGGATTAATTATAATATGAGTGGCTAATTTTACGGTTTGATTTAAGGGTTTCGTATTTCGGTTATATTATTGTGAGGCTTTCGGATATGTATTGATTATCTTGTTTTATATTCAAGTACTAATAGGTTCAAATGATTATTAATGGAGGGTTATATTAATTTGAATTGACAAATCAAATGAATATTTATTCTCCTAAAGCTATTCATGAGTTTATACTCCTAGTAGTGTAAATGAGTGAAGTCTTGTAGCATTAGAGTGGGTAAATTATGCTATCATAATTTATTTAATCTAATTGAACCTATAAGGCTAATATTGATATTTTTGGCTATCCTAATTATCGATATTAGTATTAACCTGTTTTCACTAAGATTAATGCTATTATTAATTAACATGGAACGCTATCGTGCCCAGTTGATTAATAATAAGAATTGACCGGATGCTAGGTTTGGTTAATTAATTACGAAAACAAAGGATTTATCAGGCTATCACAATAATTCCAAGATTAATTGCTTGAATTTGCAAGAATTTATTTATTAAGTCTATGATCAATATTATAATTGAATGTCGAACCCTTAAATCAAATTTCTCTCTTCTTAGCAGTTTGTCTTGCCAAATTGTTTTGTGTGCATTAATATCTTGTAAGCTCGTAGTTGCTAGATTGATTAATTTAGTATTTAGTAGCTTAGGTGAAAATCTTCAAAACCCCTCGTTTTTGTTTTATTTTATTCAAAAGAATTTAATTCCCGTTCCCTGTGGATTCGACCCTGCTTACCACTATACTCGTAATTTGAAAGTAGGTTAATTATATTTGGTGGATTGACAACCTATCAAATTTTGGCGCCGTTGCCGGGGATTTGATATGATTATAATATTCCATATTTTGTGTTCATATCCTCCGTATTTTTGTCTCGAAAATTGCAATTAATTGATTTAATTAATCGGTTCTTTATTTCATGAAAATAATTAATTGCAGTTGGAGAAAAATCGAGAAAAAAATGACAATTAGTAAAAGAAACGAGCCAACGTGAAAACGATCCAAAAGCCCAAAGAAGCAACCCAAAAGTCCAAAAATGTAATAGCCCATTTTATGGTCCATTGAGTAAAAAGGGTTGGAAAAAAAAGAAATCACCCCCCAACTTCATACCATTCAGCAGTGAGAAACTTTGAGAGAGAGGAGAGAGAAACACTTTTGTTTTCTTTTCCTTCTTTTGAGCAACTTTTGTAAGGAGACAATTTTGGGGGAGAATGAACATATTCCTTTCTTTCTTTTTGTAGTAAGTTTTCACTTTATCTTATATCTTCTCTTTTATTTTATTTCTTGTATGAATGATATTGGTTATGTTTAGGATTAATTATAATATGAGTGGCTAATTTTACGGTTTGATTTAAGGGTTTCGTATTTCGGTTATATTATTGTGAGGCTTTCGGATATGTATTGATTATCTTGTTTTATATTCAAGTACTAATAGGTTCAAATGATTATTAATGGAGGGTTATATTAATTTGAATTGACAAATCAAATGAATATTTATTCTCCTAAAGCTATTCATGAGTTTATACTCCTAGTAGTGTAAATGAGTGAAGTCTTGTAGCATTAGAGTGGGTAAATTATGCTATCATAATTTATTTAATCTAATTGAACCTATAAGGCTAATATTGATATTTTTGGCTATCCTAATTATCGATATTAGTATTAACCTGTTTTCACTAAGATTAATGCTATTATTAATTAACATGGAACGCTATCGTGCCCAGTTGATTAATAATAAGAATTGACCGGATGCTAGGTTTGGTTAATTAATTACGAAAACAAAGGATTTATCAGGCTATCACAATAATTCCAAGATTAATTGCTTGAATTTGCAAGAATTTATTTATTAAGTCTATGATCAATATTATAATTGAATGTCGAACCCTTAAATCAAATTTCTCTCTTCTTAGCAGTTTGTCTTGCCAAATTGTTTTGTGTGCATTAATATCTTGTAAGCTCGTAGTTGCTAGATTGATTAATTTAGTATTTAGTAGCTTAGGTGAAAATCTTCAAAACTCCTCGTTTTTGTTTTATTTTATTCAAAAGAATTTAATTCCCGTTCCCTGTGGATTCGACCCTGCTTACCACTATACTCGTAATTTGAAAGTAGGTTAATTATATTTGGTGGATTGACAACCTATCAATGATACAATTTATTTTAAGTAATTCTTTGCTGGACAATCAACTGACAGCGACACGCTTTGGTAACAACGGACATTTTATATCTGGACAACTTTGTAGTCTTTTAACGTAAATTTCAATGCTGCCACTTTGCAGTCCATTATCGACACTGTGCTGGTGATGTAGCAAATTGCACATCAGTTCCTCATCCTCTCCGACGAGCTCTCTCCCTATCTGAATACCAAAGGTATATTGGCCACTTTGATGCAATTAGAGCTTCCAGTGGGCCTGAACCATAAACAGGTTGATTATCAACTGCTGATTAAATTCCATAACGGAAGTGGTATGGTTTTACCCACATCAGCCGGGTTATCCCGGAACCCTGCCTTCAAACTCGAAACTATATTCCAGCTCAGGAAATTCTCCCTCAGACTGTTTCCAATGTGCTGCCTGTGCAATGAACAAACAGCCGTCATCTCGTTCCATGAAAGTCGCAAACCACTCAAGGTCAACTTTTTCAGCATCCTGGCCGGGAATGTTAAAATCACAATTTTCATATTGTGCAGAATATTGTAGGATGATCATGCAAATACAATAAAACACGACTGACTATGAGCCTATGGATATGAATACGTGAAGCATTGGAAATATATTACGCACTTAATCCACGACAGCAAGGAACTAAGAAATACAAGTAGACGAATACGCAGACGACAAAACATACAGAAAATAGCTTCTAACCAGATCATAAGTTTCCACAGTTTGAAAAGAGCAGATGATCA
Source organism: Caryopteris x clandonensis (assembly GCA_028749325.2). NCBI lineage: Eukaryota > Viridiplantae > Streptophyta > Magnoliopsida > Lamiales > Lamiaceae > Caryopteris > Caryopteris x clandonensis. The sequence continues at coordinate 4,155,111 of JAPYKT020000027.1, read as the reverse complement.
TGAATGCAGACAACGAACTTGAAGACTGTCATTTCCCCAGCTTTGTTGTTCCTCTTGTATCCTTTTGGCCGATTCCACAACAGCTTTGTTCCCATTGTCAACCTCAATCAGTTCAAGAGTGGGAATTTCTCCAATACCATCTGGAATCTCCTTTAAACACCAACAACGGTGAAGCACTAGGGACCTGAGTCTTGGGAAGTGGCTACTTTCGGTTATCCAATGCTGGAGGTCCGATTTATCAACGAGCAGAAATTTGAGCTCAAGAAATTCTCCCGCATTTGTTTCCCACGTGCTGCCTTTGCAAGCAAAATCTCTTAGTTTAAGCACTTCAAGATTAGGCAGCGAACCAATAATCGTTGCATGCTCCCATGGAAGTCTCCAACCGCTCAAGGTCAACTTTTTCAGCGTCCTTGGGAAAGCAGGATTAAGCTTTCGCCGAAAAGAAAAACCAGCATATATCTTTATATTCAAAATTTCAAGCTGATTCAGATGTACAAGATTTTCAAGGTGATAGTCTTCATCACGTCCGGGGCTATAGTAAAAGATTCCCAACTTTTTGAGGTTCGGAATCAATTCCAAGACTCTGTTGGAACAAACAAAATTTGTTGCAACAGAAAGTGTCTGCAGATTCTTCAGAGAATGGGTGACCCCTTCAGAACCAGGCAAATAGTCGAAGAAGAAGGATACAAGATGCCTCAACTGTGGCATCCTCCAAATATTCGCCGGCAGAGTTGTATGTACAGCCGGATAGTCTCTCAGTGTCTTGTATGCATAAATGATTAAGGTTTGAAGATTCTGAAGGTTTGATATGGCTTCAGGAATTCGCAAGTTATACATGAGAGCAAGGTACCTTAAATGAATTAGCTCGCATACTTGGTCAGGGAGAGAGATAGGGTCATCACTACTCTTGCGGAACACATCAGATATCAAATCCAACACTGTCAGCATTCTATACTTTCCTAAAGATTCTGGTGCCATTCCTCCACACTGAAAGAATTTAATACTAAGGATAGTGGAGCTGAATTCTGCAAGGCAATCTACATCAAATTGAGCAACACTTATACGGCACTGACTTTTTACGCCTTTTGGAAGAACTCTTTCGGCATATAGAAGAAACTTCTCTTCTATGGCTTTTCTTATGCACAGGTCACGCACGAGATCATGGACGCTGCAGGTTTTGTTTTTCCCATTAGACTTCCTCTTCGTTACGAAAACAAGACTTCTCTTGATGAGATCCTCCAGATACTCCTCTGCCTCCTCTTCCATGCTTTTAGATCCATTTGCATATTTCAAAAAGCCCTCAGCCACCCACAGTTTGACGAGTTTTGAGACACGGATCTTATAATCTTCAGGAAAGCCTCCCATGTACAATAAACACGGCCTCAAATGATGAGGCAACTGATTGTAACTCAAAGATAGTATATTTTCAAAACGCGCATCCGTTGTAGTCACAAATGAATTTACATTTTCTGCCATTTCCACCCATGAAGCAGGAGTTTGACTGACTCTGGATAAGAGTCCTGCAATCACCACAATTGCAAGGGGCAGTCCTCTACAGCTTCTCGCAATCTCCTTTCCCATATTCTCCAATTCCGGAGGACAATCTTGCTGTGAAAATATCTTTTTCCGAAGCAAATTCCAACTCTGATCAGCATCCATCAAACGCATCTCATAAATAGGGCTACAAGGGTCGGGATAAGCAGCCACATCAAAAAGCCTTGTAGTTAACATGATTCGACTTCCATTATTATCATCAGGAAACATATTCCTCACATCATCCCAAGCCTTTGTACTCCACATATCATCCATTACAACGAGATACCTCCTACCCTTCAAGTTTTTGTGCACTTTTTCCTCTACCGGTTCATTGTTTTGTCGAGATCTTTCTTTATTGAATTCTTCCATGGAAGCTAGGAGGCTTGAAAGAATCTTGTGCGTACTATAAGTTTGGGATACTGTAACCGAAGCACGAATATGAAAGTGCTCCATAATTAATGAATCCTCATAAGCATTTCTAGCAAGAGTAGTCTTACCGATTCCCCCCATTCCAAAGATTGGAACAGTTTGTAATTTGGATGATAGCCCACAAAGTCGACTTATTAGTTCCATCAAATCAACAGAACCAACCATAGCATCTTTGTTGGTGGGTGGAAGTGTTGATGATGATGTAGCAGCATAATAATTTCCAAGGGCTCCCACGCCTTTGAGGTTGACGGTATTCTTGATAGCCATAACCTTTTCAGGTATGGAATTAATACTTTGAGAGAGAGAAATGAAATGGAGAAAGGAGAATTACAGCTTTCTAGCTTAGAGAGAGAGAGAGAGAACAGAAGAGACACAAAGATGTACATCTGAGCAACCAAAAAGTGATACATTCATAACCGAAAAACAAAGAGAATTAAAGATAGAAAGGAGCTGAAGTGAAGTGAAGATATCCAAAAATTGAAGAATTCAATATATTTTATATTTGTGAATTTATGTTTTTATTTTGTCCATTGAACTTATATTATTAATTATTAATTATAAAGTAAGAGAAAAAAAAAAGCCCAAAAATTTAAAAGCGCACATTTAAGTCCAAGAAGTCAAAAGTTAGGAAAACAAAAAGTGTCGGCACTCTTTCCGATCGAGAATCACAAAAGAAGAGGAGAGAGAATACACATTTTTTTTGCTTCTTTACTCACTTTTAAGGAATTTGGTAGTGAGACAATTTTTTAGAGGGATGGTGCTACCCACACCACCAAAATTTTTAAACACACCACACCATTTAATTTTATAAAAAAAGACATTAACAAAATTATCAAAATAATTCTTAAAATTAAAAAACAAAAAATTGGCACCCTCTTAAACCCTCAAACACACCACACTCTCAAACCCTAAAAATTTTAAATCCAAAAATTGATTTATTCACAATATTTTTTTCCTATATTCATGGACAATCAACAAGTACATCTAAAATCGGTAAGTTTTGGAATGTTTTATTGTACTACATTGTGTTTTATCCTTCATTTTCTGTCAAAACCGAAATCTGCGTCGCGTAGCAGAAATTTCGGGTGCGTTCGGCCTGTATCAGCCGAACGTAAGCCTAAACGTTCGGCCAATACCGACCGAACATATTATGTAACGTTCGGCGTCTGAAGGCCGAACACATTATGTAACGTTCGGCTACCCACAGCCGAACACTTTGTGTTGTGTTCGGCTACCCACGGCCGAACACTTCGTGTTGTGTTCGGCTGATACAGGCCGAACGCATGTTCGGCTGTTCTAGGCCGAACACGGATTGTCTTGTACTTTTTTTGGTTGTTTTCTGATTCATTTAATTTTATTTTCAGGAGACCTCAAGAACAAGTGCTTTTATTTTAGATAAGAACGAGGTGGTTGTTGATTATGAAGATGTGTTTAATACAATGGATTTGTTCGAATCACGAGAAAATTTGATTTCTTGGGTCCGTGAAAAGGCTATCCCATTAGGCATGGTAGTTGTTGTGATGAGGTCAGAAATCGGAGATGAATGCAGACGACCTCGTTTGTGGTTAGGATGCGAACGAGGGGGTAAATATCGGCCACCGAAAAAAAAACAGAGCAAAGAGAAAAATGAAAATCAAGAAACAAATGAATGTGGAAGAGAATTAGAAGAGGTAGAGAATAAAACAATTGAGAATCGTCGTCGCGGAACCAAGAAATGCGATTGTCCATTTCGTCTAAAAGGAACATACTACAAAGAGACTGATGCATGGGCCTTGGAAGTCATTTGTGGTTCGCATAATCACGAGATGGCAAGATATTTAGAGGGTCACTCTTTTGCTGGCCGTTTAACTACGGATGAGGTGAAATTGGTGTCTGATCTATCTACGGGTAATAGCCGGCCTAGGGACATATTGTTTACGTTGCAGAAGAGGTATACAGAAAATAAATCTACGATAAAGACTATCTACAATATTCGACAGAAGAACAGACTAGTCGAACACTGTGGCAGGTCACAACTGCAATATCTCATGGGCAAACTTAAGGAGAAAGATTTTTTCTTCCATACTAGGCGGTGTGAGCAAACAGATGCTGTGAGAGATATGTTTTGGGCCCATCCGACAAGTGTGAAGTTGCTCCGGGCCTTTCCAAATGTCTTGTTAATGGATTGTACATACAAAACAAACCGGTACAAACTACCATTTTTAGAAATTGTCGGGGTGACTTCCACAAACATGACATTTTCAGTTGCATGTGCCTATCTAGAATTCGAGAAGGAGGATAATTACTTATGGGCATGCAATGTCCTTAAAGATTTGATGGACCAATCCAGCCTACCTAAAATATTTGTAATCGACCGAGAGCTTGCACTGATAAATGCAATCGAGATAACGTTTTCTAGTTCTCATCATTTGCTATGTCGGTGGCAGATCAACAGAAATGTGATGCATAAATGCAAGAAATACTTTAGCACAAAGGAACAATGGAATTCGTTTTACTGCAGCTGGAATTCGTTGATTTTTGCCGAATCAGAGCACAGGTTCGAAGAGTTGCTGCAGCGGTTTCAGAATGATTTTTCCTATAAAAAAGAGGTTGTGAAATATGTTTTGGACAATTGGATAAGTGGATATAAGGAGCGATTTGTTTCTTGTTGGGTGAACAACTTGATGCATTTTGAAAATACCACAACAAATAGGTATTAAATAATTATTCATCATTTATATGCTATATTATTATCTTATTTCTGTATATTGTTATATATGTTATATGATCATTAATATTTTTTTCTCCATATAGGGCGGAGGGCCATCATGCAAAGTTGAAAAAACAACTTCAATCGAGTACAGACACTTTTGAAACGTGTTGGGAAAAAATTTTCATCCTTCTCGAAACATCGCATAATGCAATCAAAAGTTCGTTCGAGAAGAGCATAAATATAGTCCAACATAGGTACTCATCTCCTGTATTCCAAATGTATAGGGTATGGTTTCTATCTCTGCTTTGGATATGATTTTGGATGAAATGGTTGGTATTGGAGAAGATGGCATCGATCCTTTATTATGTGGGTGTATTTTGCGAAAAACTTGTGGTCTTCCATGTGCTCACGAGCTATCTGAATATGTTCGGGAGAATATGCCTATCCCACTAGATAGAGTTGACCGATTTTGGAGAAAGCTTGACATGGAACCTGTGGATGAAGTCAATAAAAATATATCGGATGACATAAAAAATTCTTTCAAGAAGACACTTGATGAAATTGTCAATCAATTTGAGGGTGCACATGATGAATCACAGAAGTTGTTAATGTTGAAGAGGTTGAGAGAGTTTACACACCCAACAACTTCATCCCTCATTGAACCACAAGTCCAACTACGTACGCGTGGATGTCCTGCCAAAACAAAAGCAAAAAAGAACACCCCCACAAAAAAAGATCCAAGTGCTTTTGAGTATGTTCAATCCATCCACGACAGTTGTTCGCCAGGGGAAGAACCAATTTTCATAAGCGGAGAAAACGTGTCCAGTGCTAATATTAGTTCCACTCGACGAGAAAAACAAAAGGTACTTATGAAGTATAAACAAAATTTGTGGTTTTTTCTTTCTCTTTGCCGTCCTAATCAACAACTACCATGTATGATATCCAGGTGGTTCGACGTGCAAGTAATGTTCTTCCCACAAACATGCCTATTGAATTTTTTGAAGACATTCCACATATCTTTCGGCCATATGTTTGTGGGACTAAGAATGTTAGAGGAGACGGGCACTGTGGATTTCGTGCAATTGCCGAGCTAATGAACTATGGGGAAGACTCGTGGTCTAAAGTTCGTTGTGACTTGATCCATGAATTACAACAATTTGGAGAAATGTATGCACCCATATTCAAGGAGCACGGACGTGTTGGGGAAGTTGAAGATGCATTACACTGTTTTGAGGAGAGAGCCCCTAGACGACACTGGCTTGATATCCCTGATATGGGGCACATCATTGCAACTATCTACAACGTAGCACTTGTCGTGCTAACACAGATTGCAAACTATACTTTCCTTCCCCTGAGGACTGCAAACCCAGAAGATCCGAAGCTTATTTGCATAGCTTTGGTAGATCAAAGCACGCATTTTTGCGCGGTAAAATTATTTTCTTATTATTACATTTTCTTATGATTTACAATTTTTCAGAGAAATTTTTCTTATACATGCAATGTGACAGGTCTCATTAAGCTCTAGATGCCCGTTGCCTCCTGTTCTGTATGCATGGCGTGAACATCGTAGTGCATGTGCTGCTGGATGGGAGATATTCTATAGAAGTCGTTTTCAAATGTATAATGCCATTTGTTTACGAAATAACTGATATGTACTTTTTTTTTAAATCGCTGAATATTATTTATTTTACATCTTCTATAAATCATATGATGAAATTATTGAAATTGCAAACTATGTTATTTACAGAATGTACAAAATCCATAAAAAATGAAGTGTCAGGGCGTTAGGCCAACACTGGCCGAACGAATTACAACACGTTCGGCCAGTGTTGGCCGAACATATAATAGTGTGTTCGCAGAATGTACAAAATCCATAAAAAATGAAGTGTCAGGGCGTTCGGCCAACACTGGCCGAACGGATCACAACACGTTCGGCCAGTGCTGGCCGAACACACTATTATATGTTCGGCCAGCACTGGCCGAACGTGTTGTGATCCGTTCGGCCAGTGTTGGCCGAACGCCCTGACACTTCGTTTTTTATGAATTTTGTACATTCTGTCCAAAAAACAGAATGTACAAAATCCATAAAAAATGAAGTGTCAGGGCGTTCGGCCAACACTGGCGAACGGATCACAACACGTTCGGCCAGTGCTGGCCGAACACACTATTATATGTTCGGCCAGCACTGGCCGAACGTGTTGTGATCCGTTCGGCCAGTGTTGGCCGAACGCCCTGACACTTTATTTTTTATGAATTTTGTACATTCTGTCCAAAAAACAAAATGTACAAAATCCATAAAAAATGAAGTGTCAGGGCGTTCGGCCAACACTGGCCGAACGGATCACAACACGTTCGGCCAGTGCTGGCCGAACATGGTATACCGTGTTCGGCCAGCACTGTACACGTTCGGCCAGTGTTGGCCGAACGTGTTGTGATCCGTTCGGCCAGTGTTGGCCGAACGCCCTGACACTTCATTTTTTATGGATTTTTGTACATTCAAGCTTAGTGTAGGCAAACAGAGTATCGAACAAACATTAAAATTATAATTTAAAAATATTATGGACACCGAATAAAATAATAATTTAACATTCAAATGTAGAAAATTTTAATGTCATACATATATGTTTACAAAATCACTACTCTACTCATCGAAGTCACCCCCCTCATCCACCGTGAGACCCTCGAGTATTCTTGTAGCCTCATCGACTCTAGGCATCACGTAATCCATCGATAGCTGCGGATCTTGGGCTGTCCACATGCGAACCAGTGGGTGGAAAATATTCCGGGCATCATGGAATCGAGCCCACATTTGACTAGGGTTCGCATCAGTCGAAAAATGCCGTGCAGCAGATATACGCTCGGGGTTTTGGACGTGTGGATGGGAGAATGTACGGTACCAGTCCATATACTCTGGTACCGTCTCCCATGCTGGCTGTGCAAGTCTCTCCCGTCGCTGGATAGACAAAACGTGGCTATCCCAGGAGAGAAACATGGATCCAAGCACCCCCCATGCAAGTACATACTGACCGGGCATTTTTCCTCTTCTTGCCAGCACTGGATCCAATGGAGGCAACGGGATATGCTGGACATGGCCGAACTGCCTCAACACTCGATCGGGGTGGTATGGTTCGACAATGTCCAACGCCCTTATGCAGCCATGATAAAACGTCACTTCAGGACGTTCGAATCGATCACGTACTTGCTGATAAGGATCCCAGATGACCTACGTATTGAATTGTTCATGTTATATATTTGAAAAATACATGTATTTGTGAAAAAAGAATTAAAAAGACCCTTACTTCGTGTGGTTGGAGTGAATCCAACCACTCCCTGCACGCCTGCAAACCCAAAGTGTTGGGTCCACCTTGCCCGTGCTGTGCCCATCGCATGGCTAGTGGAAATCTCGGATCGTACTCCACATTAAATTGAGGTCGTGGGCTCGTCGGGAAGTGCTCGTAAATCCATGCCTACATATATACAAATGTAAGGGTACAACATATTAAAAATTGTAACATAACGTAAAAGTAAATAATTTCCAAAGAATGACGTACCTCCAGTAATGTAAGATATCCAGCGATTTGCTTTACTCCCGCCCTTGATGCGGAGCCTAACTGCCTATAAAGATAGGCAAGGGCAGCAGCACCCCATGCAAATTCCCGGACGACGCTCGTGTCTTCCAGCAGCTTCAGATAGCCAGCAGAGATTCAAGTACCACTTTTGTCGGAAAATATGGTACACCCAAGGATATAAAGTATATAGGCTCGAGCTGCCTTCTCTGCAGCTCGTCTCTGCGTAATCTGAACGCTGTCCGAGAAAGTGCTACGAAGCCACTCTAGCTTCACAGACTGCCCTCTCTTGTCATTGAGGGCCAATACGGCATCCTCAACTGACACGCCCAACAACCGATGTATCAGTGCAGGCGAGAATTCTGCAGGATCGTCTTCCACCTGCACTGGCTGCCCAACCACTGGAAGACCGAGTAAAGACGACACATCATCTAATGTGATCGTCATCTCACCAAATGATAAGTGAAAAGTGCTCGTAAATCCATGCCTACTAGGTTTGGTTAATTAATTAGAAAAACAAATGATTTATCAGGCTATCCTAATAATTCCAAGGTTAATTGCTTGAATTTGCAAGAATTTGTTTGTTAGTCTATGATCAATAGTATAATTGAATATCGAACCCTTGAATCAAATTTTTCTCTTCTTAGTATTGTTTCTATTTTGATAGTTTTTCTTGACAAATTGTTTTGTGTGCATTGATACCGTGTAAGCTTGTGATTGCTAGATTGGTTAATTTAGTATTTAGTTAATTAGGTGAAAATCTATCAAAACCCCCTGTTTTTGTTTCATTTTATTCAAGAGAATTTAATTATCGTTCCCTGTGAATTCGACCCTGCTCACCACTATACTCGTATTTTAGAAATATGTTAATTATATTTGGTGGATGGACAACTATCATACACACAATTTCTTTTAATTAATTCTTTGCTGGACAATCGGCAACATGCTTTGTTAACAACGTACATTTTATATGTGGACAACTAAAACAGCAGACTTTCGTATATATGTGACATGGGACAGCAAATAGTAAGTCAATTCTTCTTCTTAACCTCATCAATGCTGCCAATTTGCAGTCCATTAGTAGCAAATTGCACATCAGTTCCTCCTCCTCTCGACGAGCTCTCTCACATCGTCTTCGTCTGGATCTGAAAACCAAAGGTATCTTCGAGTGGGACTGAACTGTAAACAGGTTAATTATCAACTGCCGATTAAATTCCATAACCGAAGTGCGATGGGGTTCTCCCGGAAACCTGCCTTTCAAACTGGAAACGAGGTACTATCTTACACTATGTTCCAGCTCAGGAATTTCTCCTTCGACTGTTTCCCATGTGCTGCCTCTGCAAGCGTGTTTAAGCACTTGCAGATTTGACAATAACAAACAGCCGTCATCTCGTTCCATGAAAGTCGCAAACCACTCAAGGTCAACTTTTTCAGCGTCCTGGGAAAGTTAAAATCGCCCTTTTGCCAAGTAGATGCAGACATACCATATTGTTCAACAGTGCTTGCATTTATACAGCAGGGTTTGTTAGAGTTATGACATAATTATACTTCTTGTTTGATTAGGATTAGTAAAGTTTTATCCTTGTGCAAAGAGTTGCTTCCTTGTTAACAATTGCCAAATCTCTTTGATTCAAGAACAGGCATCCCAGGCCTGCATGGATTCAGTTGGAATACATATTGGGCCCGAAAATTTGGGCTCAAGATATGACTTGGGCCAATAATTGGGCCTTAAGTCAACAACAATGAGATGCAGGAGACATGAATTAATTAAAATATCTTAATATTTTATTGGGCTTAAATTAATTCAAAACTTCAGCCCATCTTAAAATATAATTGGGCCGTAATAATGGAGAATCGACGAGTGAGGGATTTGAGGACAATGATGGTGGTAGGTTTTGGGACGAGGCTTGCGCCACCGCTTTGGGTGGTGAATGACGATGAAGAATGGTTAATTAGTTAAATTAATTTGATTTGGGGTTTTGGATGTTCTTGTCCAGAGCTTTCGATTAATGATGGAGCAGCGAAGTGGCAGCGGTAGCGGTGGTGAAATTCCGATTTATACATATTGGAGGACGATCGCTGACGATTTGGTTTGATTGCAGATTTTGAATCTACTTGTCAAAACAAGTTGGTAGATGATAATATGTCAAAACATAAATATTAAAAATATAAGAAGATGAAAGATTATTAACAGCACAAAGCTACTTACTTTGTGTGTGTGTGTGTGTGTGTGTGTGTAAGAACGGTCTCAATTTTCAAGAAACGTCGTCAATGGCCGCCCGCAGCATCCATTCTTGACTCCTCCTTTCAAGTTTATTTGTCAAGTTTTTATTGTTCCACAACGCATGTTGAGAAACCATTTTCTCCTGTGGAGGAGGGGAGACAACAACAATAATGGAGAAAATAGAGCACAAGATGATATCCGCTAATGGCTTGGATATGCACGTAGCTGAGCTCGGCGAAGGCCCATTAGTCCTCTTCATCCACGGATTCCCTGAGCTCTGGTATTCATGGCGTCACCAGATGGTATTCATGGCGGCACGTGGTTTCCGTGCGGTGGCGCCGGACATGAGGGGCTACGGCGACACCACGGGTGCACCACTCGACGACCCTTCAAAATTCACCTTGCTCCACTTGGTGGGAGACCTGATCGCGCTACTCGATGCGGTAGCTCCGAGTGAAGACCAGGTGTTTGTTGTTGGGCATGACTGGGGTGCTTCCGTTGCTTGGCAACTGTGCTTGTACAGGCCTGATAGGGTTAAGGCTTTGGTGAATTTGGGTGTTACTTTTGTCCCCAGGAACCCTGATATGAGACCCGTGGAGTTTTTCCGGAGTATGTATGGAGATGATCATTAAATCTGCAGATTTCAGGTGGGAATAACAAATATGAAACTTTTTTGTTCCAAACGCAACCATAAAGTCAACAAAGTGAAAATATCAGTTTTTATTCTTACTTGTTATCAACCAAATAGGGAACCAATATAAGGAAACATATTGGTTGTTAATGTTGCAGGAACCTGGAGACATAGAAGCTGAGTTTGAAAAGATTGGCTTCAAGGAAGTTCTCAAGAATTTCTTTGCATTCCGCACTCCTGGGCCATTTTATTTTCCTAAGGGTCAAGGATTCGGCTGTTCTGCTGAAAGGGCGCCTTGGTTAACAGAAAAAGAACTTGATTACTACATAAGCAAATTCGAACAGACTGGCTTTTCTGGAGGATTGAACTACTATCGCGCATTTACCTTGTGAGTCTTCCTCGTTGCTTTTAATTTTTGGAAGGTGAATATGCTGCGTTTTGTTTTTTCTTAAACCATCTTAAGCAGAAGCTGCATTAGGCATGCTTTATTTTCTAGTTCATCATTTTGATGATCTTTTTCATTTGTGTTTTGTCAAATGATGATGCTATGTGCTATGTTGTAAAGGCACCAGACTGGAGCCTAATATGAGGACGGATAAAGAGCAGGGACTCTTGCTACAATGGCTCTGAGTTCAGATACATAATACTTTATTCTTGTACTTTTGTTGTGGCCACAGAAACTGGGAACTGGATGCACCCTGGAGTGGAGCTCAAGTGAAAGTGCCAGCAAAGTATATCGTAGGGGAATTAGACCCAAGTTATCATATTCCGGGAAGCATAGATTATATACACAAAGGTGGGTTCAAGAAATTTGTGCCATTGTTGCAGGAAGTCATAGTGCTCGAAGGTGCTGCTCACTTTATCAATCAAGAAAGACCAGATGAGATCAACGAATACATTTATGCTTTTCTTAAGCAGTTTTGATTTATCGGGCGGGGAGTTTGGTGAGCAGGTGGCTGTCTGCATGTGCATGCTTTTGTGATGAAGAGATACAGTTGGGTTTAGTATATCCTCTTCCATTGCTCTCAACCATGTATAAACTGAACTTAGTTCTACCCTTTTAATTCAGTTTGGAACTTCTAAAGGTGTCGTGTTTGAGTTATGTTATCATATTTTCATGTTCCCTGTTTTTTTTTTTTTTTTTTTTTTTGTAAATAAACATAAAATAAGAATGATTATACATCCATGTTAATGGATCGTGCTTACCGTGATATGCTCTATCGTGTCGTTTTGTGCCATTAATTCGGGTTATCTATATAGTGTCGTGTTCATGTCATGCCAAGACTTCAAAGAATCGGGACTCAAAAAAATGGCAGCCCAATAAAGGAAACCACCTTCAATTGGCAAATGAAAACATAATAATATGTTACAGGCTGCTATATATACATATAAATAAGATCGTCTATAATACAAATGATTATATGACTGAATGAAACTATCCACCAACTCGAACAGTTACATTTAACGGTAACCTATAAGCCAGCTACCATATCTGAGAGCATAACTTGGTAAGAGTGAAGCTACTTTCTGGAAAAAAAAATGAGCCTCTCACAGCCTGCATTCCATCTTACCCGTCAGAGTCTTTCAATATGTTCCTGCCCTCTTCATTTAAAAGTCGGATTTCATCAGCATCATCCGAGGTTTTATGGTGATGTCATCAAAGGGATCCCGCTGCTCTGCATGGATGTAGTCTCTTGTTTTAAGGACCTGGAATTTTTTGTTTATTTATGTCAAAATACTTTAGATTGAATAATCATGTTGATAGGCAAACAGAAGTTCTGGGGCACTCAAACATGAAAAATGCCAAGCAGGAAGGGAGTTCTGGAAAAAGCAAATTTCAATCACCATACAGAATCATCAATGAAAGATCACTAGAAATACACTTGATGTACACTGTTCTATGTAACTGAGCGATTCCGTTAAGCAATCTGTGTTGCCAAAACAAGAGCATTCATTCCAATCTAATTTATTTTTTTCTTTTATTCGGAAAAGATGCAACCAATCTAACCCTATTGACTAGCAAATGAGAAGAACATTTCGGTTTCAAGTGAAAAGATATTTATATTCGACTAAAGACTAAGAGCTTACCAATGTTTCGAAAAACATCCTTGATGCTTCCTTGCGTGATTTCCCTACTAAGAGGTTGTCCAAGGAAAGAGACTTCCTTCCGCACTCTGCCTCTTTAACAAATGCAGCTTGTAGATACTTGGAAACAGCTCTATAAGTGCAAATGTAATCACAAATTAATCCTTGAGCCAACCTCATCGTATAAAATAATTTGAACATACAGCAACCAAAAGTATGCAATGCAATTGCCAATTAGCAGAACAGCAATAATGTTTGCTAAGCCGTTCCCCCTCCATTTTCAAATAAACCACTCCAAATGAAAACCATCTTACTTGGTTTAGTTCTAAACCTAAACTAACATGAGAAACTTGATATATAGGCATATATCTTCTAATGATAATAAGGAACCCCTTATTGTGGAAAGGAAACCCAATGCAATATGAAAAACATATCTCACTTGAAGAGAAATACCTTGTACGTGAAGACCACCCACTGTTCTCCGTACAACGTGCCTCTTCACCATCGGGCATGTAATCATCAGCCATTTCGATTAGCTCATCATCATCAACATTCAGAAAATCTGAGAGCAGCACAAAGTGATTTGATTCAAGTCTATGTAGTCCCCATAAACAACCACCATCCACAAGATTTAACTCGACTCAAAATTACACTATTTCCAACAGATTCAACACTAAACAGCAACTTTGTGATGCAAGTTCAAGTCCAGTGTGGTGTGTGTAGTATTCAGTGTACTGACCAATTAAAATTGGAAAGAAATATTAAACTTGTGCCAACTTAGAAATGTTGGTACAGATACCAAATCAAGTAGGATATGAAACTACTGAGGTGGACAAGACAGTAATAAATATTAAACAAAAATTAAACTTGCCCACATGCCCTCTTGAATAATAGTTGCAAAATATTTTATTTTATAAGGCTTTTTTCCCTTTAATCCTTGTTCAAAGGTGGACAAGAGAGAGAACTACAGAGGAAGTCAAAAGCAAACCTGTATCATTTCCAACAGCCGAATAATCTAGTTCCTGCATTATAGAGGTAAGGCTGTCAAAAACCTCATCAAAGATCAGAAAGAAGAATTGATCTGGCTGATTATTAAAATTCAAACAACCTCTCTTCATATGCAATAAACATACAATTTCCTTTTATTAAAAAAAAAAGATTCTGGAACGTGTAATCCTTGCAGAGTCAACAACTAAATAGAAATGAGATTTGCAAATTAACCACTCTTAAGTCCTTTTAATGAAATCTAAGACTAATCTGAATGAGATAAATATTCAGAAGTTGTAAACAAGAAGACAACTTACATCTCGATCATGCAGGTCAAAACCAGATATTTCAGCATCCATCATATTGGGTTCATAAGTTTCAGGACGGTCTGGATTTTCAAAATTATTAATGGAGCCATCTTGCAGCATGTTTTCTAGTTCTGGGCATGGAAGTTCCACTTCTTGCTGTTCTTTAGATGTATTACTACAAATTTCACTCTGAGCATTATATTCCAGCTCTCCATGGTTGGCACTGGAGACTAGCTCAATGGGATTAGCATCTTGTGTCATATCTGGCAGAATACGATCCTTTTCTCCATGCTCGGTTTCACCCTCCTCCCTAACATTATCATCTTTCTCTGCAACTTCATTTCTAATTATTGCTTCTCCATAACCAAGATCTGCACAATCCAACTCAATTGAGAGTGCAGCTTCCTTCTCATCAGAAACAATAGCTGCATCTGTATTCACATAAGCATTTGTTTCACCAGACTCGTTTAAAGCTGTCTGAACTATACCATCGTCCATATCAACAGTAGCATGTCCGGTGGAGCCTAATGGCTCAACCTCAGAAATAACAGGAGGGCTTGCTATATTAGTGAAATCAACTCCGTCTGGCCTATTTTCAGTCAGAAGACAATTCATGCTGGGCTCAGCAGTCTCATTGTCTCTCACAGTAAAATGCTTATAGTTTAACCCCTCCCTACTTACTTCTATTACATTGGTCGTACCAGGTTCGCTGTTATCTTCCAGATCAAGGTTTCTGTTATTTGGAGAAGTTGATTGCAATTCTGGTGGAGTTTCAAGGGAAGCACCAAACATTTCACAGTGAGAAGCTAAATTCGGTTCAACCATATTTTCAGGGGAAACACTATCTTTGTCATTTTGGGAAGGCAACTTCTGTTCAGTCAAAATTTCAAGAGAAGCATCGTTTACATCATTTTGGGAGACCCTGATTCTACTCAAATCATACACTTGACACGGTAAAGATGCCAAATCAACTGCCATGCCTACAAAATCAAACAAAAAGAATACAGTGATCACCTAAAGTGGTGCCTGCACCAACACAGATAACACTCCTTAAAGACAGGAAAAAATGAACAAACCAGAAAGATAATACATCTTCATTTAAACAGTAGCATCAATCAACAGAAAATAACCAAATGCAATTGGCAGAGGCTAAAAAGTAAGCTAAAAATTCACTCAAGTGAAGCCAAATTATATATCAATGGTATTTCATGTAAAGAGGTGCCAATTATATCTAGGAACACTGGTTTGTGTAATTCCAACCATCTATCAAGTAACATATTGACAGCAAATAGACTCTTCCAAATAAGGCTTCTCAAAGGCCTAACAGTTTGGTGATAGAAGGCCTTGAATACTAAGTTTAGAAATCAAATGATCCCATCCCCCCACACAGTGAGAGAGAGAGAGAGAGAGAGAGAGAGAGAGATGCTACAGTACAATATTTGAACTTTAAGTTCTGATATATAGCTGGCAGGCAATGAAATGATGCATCGAAAAATTCAACATGTACATTTACAAGGTAATATAATTAACTGAAGATCACCGGGTAGAATATTGTCATTACAACTCACCAGTGAATACAGGTTGGAGAAAAATGTCATCTTCCAGAAGTTGCTTCTGAATCATTGAGATTTCAGTAAGTGTGCATGGCGCTTTCTTTCTAACACGACGTATGTCTTCTGTGTTAGTCAGCTGTTTCCGTATCATACTAACAAGGAACAGAGATAACATAATTAACTGTAATGAATAATTGAACAAGCAAGCAAAAATCCAAAGCCAAAATGGTGGGCAAAAGTGCTTGCTATTGTTGAGTAACTAAGCTGCGAAGGCAACTAAGCCAGAGGCACGGGAAAGCCCATTGCTTAACTGCCCCCATTGCTTAACTGCCAATTCATAGACAAATTAACACATCAAGATAATGTAGACTAAATTTATTGAGAGGGGGGAGGGGGGGAGAAGAGAACATAATCAGGAAAACGGCAAAAAAACAAATCAGTCAAGTGATTGTTACTAAGACGTAAAGATGTATAGCATGCCACTCTATCCAGTCTTGCAAATTGTTGAAATATAACACCAATTAAGGGATCTAATGCTACTTGTGACATGAGGAAGAACATACTCGCCATGCAAAACCATTGTATCATCCATAAGCACTTTTCTTTTGGGAGCACTAGACCGAGGAGCAGAACGGGTACGCTTCATAGATGTTACCTCATAAAGAGGTGGTGTTGGCTTTACTCTCAAAATTGAAGATTTTCTTCCAACTGAGATAATAATTTGCCATCAATTCACAAACTATTCAAAGCAAAATTGAATAATATATTAACTCCATGCCTCCTCACAAAAGCAACTTCAAACAATTGCAAAGGAGGAAGTCTTAGATACCTAAAATGGAAGACAACAAATCATCATCGTTTGGAACTGATCCTGCTGTTTGTTTAGCACGGACTTGTCTTGAAGATTCAACAGAATTCAGACTCTGTTCTGTTAGTGTACTTTCTGTGAAGCTACGCTTTCTTCCAGCAGCAGTTTTGCTCCCAGCATCACCCTCATCAAGCCCCCCAACATCCACAGGGCTAGCTTCTATCATCATGCCTTTATGCAAGTCTATATGACAGGCTGGTACTGAAAGCAGTTTTTCAGGAGCAGGCAGCACAGATTCTGCAGGATTATTAAGATTCTCCATCAATCTATCCTGTGAATTTGTAGAATGTACCAGACCATCAACTTCACTAGTAGCCACTTGAATATCTTCTCCTGATGCATGTCCCTGTACTTGGTTTTTTATCATATTTTGTTCTGAATCACCATTTACACAGTACACTTCACCTGTGAAATTAAATGCACCCATGAGATATAGGCCACCAATACCAAATCAACAATTATCACAACAAAGCCAGTGAATGTAATACTTATGGCCTAAAATTTTACAAAAGCATGTTTTATTCCAATCGACAAACAAGAATAAAGCTAGAATCCCATTCTATGTGTCAATACCGAAAAGAATGAAATTTATGGTGTCATTGTACAACGACCTATTATTTCCTTGCTTAGTATTGGTATATAGTAATTTGAGATAAAGTTATGTACTCTAGTATCGCATGAGTTAGATCACTGGAAAACAGGAAAGGAATACGAGAACTCTACATAGAGATAAAAAACTAATTAACTGTGTTTCGCAGTCCGCACAACTAGCAACAGGTAAAAGATCGTGCTTCCCTTAAGTACCATAAGAAAGAGAGTCTACTTGTGGAAAAAAGAATTTTGGAAGGATATAAATCTGAAGAGATCAATTTTGGTTTATTATGAGATTTCCTTGCTATAAATTTCCATGTCAGATAGACAAACCTGGATTTGCTATCTCTTCTCTTCCATCAGTCGCTAAGGCATTACTATCAGATTTCAGTTCACCATCAGGTGACATGCTAAATTTAAATTTTGTCACATCAGGATTTTCCTGGATGGAATTACATGGCCTAAGAAACAGAGTTTCACTAGCTGCCTCTTTGTTATGAGCATCAAGATTCAATGCACTGGAACCTGTAGCTTCCTCAAAAACTTGGGTTTTAGGAGTCTCCACAAATTCAACTTGGTTTTCTGAAACGAATTCTGCTCTTCCATGACATGATTTCTGCTGAATATTTGTGTCTCCTACATTTCCAGGGACTTCACCCCCAAGGGGTGCAATATCTTTTGCTGATACATCTTCAGAAACTTGCTGGTCCGTGCTAGTCAAACCAGAAATTCCAGAAGCACTTTTTTCCATGCATATTTCACTGGGACCTTGATGATTACAGCAGGTTTCATCAACTGAGAGAAAATGTGTGTGTTCTTCATTGACAGCTTCAGTTGGTGCATCTTCCTGGAGTGAAGTATCAGGTGCCTTGATGACCTCTTCAGAGAATTCTGAAGCTGATCTTATAGGTTCCATTTGACCTAAAAAATACATAACTGGCTCAATTACTGGTGAAGAATCCTTCAATAAACCAAATTCAGTATTAGCTTCAACAGAAAATTCACCTTGTGGCATTGATTCTTGGACTTCCAAGGCACCTGAGAGGTATCCATTCTCCTCAAATGGCCCCCGAGGTACAGCATCCGAAACTGTATCATCTCGAGAACACCAGTCCGCCTCTTGCTTATCCTTATAGGGAGCATTATTTGTGTTCTCCCTTACAGTCGATGCCATTAAATGATATTCTGATTCGAGATGGTCATCACATGCAGAAGCATCTTGAACGTTGGACAAATTTGGCTCTTCCACCAGACCTGGAGTCCGAGGAGCCTGTGCATAGTCCATGCCATCAACACCATCAACCTGCACCTGAGAGGATCAGCTTCACCAAATAAATTCTAGAAATTACCACAGGTCCACAATTTCATTCGTGGTAGTGTGATGCAAACCAAACAAAAGCAACAATAATTTCTGAAGATAGGTGTTGAAATATATATATATATATATATATAAATTCTGCTAAGTGGAAACATCCAAGGTCATGATAAAATGATTAAGCACAAATTGCTGCCTCAACTATCCAATGACAAAGTTTAGAGCTCCAAGCACTTACCATGACTTCAGAATTTGTAGCCCTATCTTCAGGCTGCTGATCTTGCTTGAGAGTCAATGTTGATCCAAAAGAGGCCTGGGGTTCAGCCCTGAAATTATAAAGAATATGTCCTGAGAAATTCGTATTGTTAAGATATTATCAAGAAATGATAGACAAAATCATATGCCAGGGCATGGCCTCTGATGATTCCAGCTAACAGGATGAAGTAAAATACTTCAATAGGACAGAACGGTCAATAGCAAAGGGCTGCTTAAATACATACCACTTCCATTTTGAATAATGCAATATTGAATTCAATACACATGCAAAAAAGGGTTTATAAAAAATAGCATTACAAAAGAAAGAAACACAAATAAACTCCCTTTTCCTTTTCCACGGTTCGATAAGTAGCACATTAAATTTCTCCCTTATCCATAGGTACTTTATATTAGCCGGACATCGTGAGCCAGACAAGCAAATGATTTAATGACTGGATGTTCTCCGAAACTTCTTCTCTTAAAGAAGACAAAGAAACGAGGGCTAGCAAATGAGACAGTGAGATTGCAACTAGTTAGTGTTCGGTCCAATAGGATATTAAGACCCGAAAAAATGAAGTGGATCCAACATCTTAATTTTAGAAAATACATTCCACCAAACATTGGGTCCATCAACTCCAGCTAATTTAAGTATTTCCAAAATACAAACAGACTCCAAGGGCGAATTGGAGCCACATAAGCAAGTATATCTTGACAGAAGTATGGCAGAACAACAGCTTGTGGCAGAGATTAACAGAAGAGAGGCCAGAGGAGGCACCAGTCAAGGGCTCAGCTGGATAATGTAGAGGAATGCATCAAGGGGTGTTTGGTAGCGGCAAGGGAACTGTGAATTTATACTTAAAAGTCATTTATGTAGGAATATTTCCTAATGGACGAATGATGTGCATATTATGTTAGAAAGAAAAATTGACCCATTTTGAACAAATTTGTACCCAACTGAATATACACTGAGGAGGTCCATGATCACAAAAAGAATATCCAACTCATTGCCACCCCTGCTATATATATCTTGTAAATAATTTAACTCGTCTGTGTACACCAGTGCTTGAAAAGGCGTAAGGCGCCCCGAGGCGCCAGACCCCTTTCACTGCCTAGGCGCGAGGCGTGAGGCGAAGCGCTCGCCTCACTCAAGCGAGGCGCCCAACATAAAAAAATACATGTACATATATATAAACACATTTAACCATAATAAAAACATAATGGGTCGAGCTTGTTCTGCTTGTTCGAGCTTCTGCTGCTGGTTTCCGGTCGCCGGAGGGAGGGGTCGCCGGCGGGGGTTCGCCGGTGGGAGCGGTCGCCGGTAGGGGGTTGCGGTCGCCGGCGAGGAAGAAATAGAATGGGTTATAATGTTATATGGGTGCAGGGGGATCTGCTGCTGCTGCTCTCTATCTCTCGTGGGTTATGGTAAGTTAGGGTTGCTGCTGCTCTCTATCTCTCGTGGGTTATGGTAAGTTAGGGTTAGGGTTGGGTGGGATTGTGGGAACATATTTAATTTAAAAAAAAAATTAAAAAAAAAAAAAAAACAGATGGCGGCGAGGCGCGCCTAAGCGCCTCACCGTGAGGCGCCTGAGGCGAGCGCCTAGGCGGCGCCTCGCCCAAGGTCGCTTCGCCTCAACCCCATAAGGCGACATTGTCGGAATGTTGGCGCCTAGCGCCTAGGCGCGCTTTTTCAAGCACTGGTGTACACCAAAATTACAATAGGATACTGCTCCTAATGCAGTTACCTTTTCACTCGTCTTCTGTTTAACTTCAAACCTTGCTAAAGAATTCAATGTTAAAATTCAAAATGGCATACATATACTCCTATGGGAACTGCATGCAGTAAAATCACTACAGCCAAAATAACCTACAGAACATCAGTTCAAGGCAAATGAAACTCCCAAACTTGACATTATGGAAAAATAACAAAAATACTTAGCAAGTCAACAACGTTTAAGTAAAGTCAACCTCTCATCAGCATGTCCTTCAGTGCCAATTTTCCCCAAAAATAGTTCCTGAATGCAATTGTCAGTGAGAAACAACAATCAACAGCAAATCTTTTGAAATTCAGGAATGTTCATCAACAAAAATGTGATTCTGTAGATAATCTAAAAATGCCAAACTAACTTAGAAATGGTGTAAAATAGAATAAAGCATAATAACAGAATCAATCATGTACCTCATCCAGGTCTAATCCAGACGTATCAGCATCACCAAATCTTTCTGTGAACAACAGGAGAACAGATTTAGTGGAAATATATAGAAGCATTAATCAATAACAATTTTAAACTTTTATCAATCATTTATATTTAGTAAGATGCTTCCATTTTCAGAGCACGTTTGAGACGAGAAACCTCCAATAAATAGATCATGCAAAACAAGCAAAAATACCACTAACCATCCAGCCCAAACTTTGATGTGGAGTAACCGACACCCTCCATTGTATCTTGAAGGGTGATCTGCTCCCTCGAACTAATATGATGGTCCACATAGTTACTGAAAATGTCACAGCTGGCATGTTAGAATTGATGAAATGAAAAGCCCATGCATGAAAGATAAAGATTAACAAAATCTTGTTCAAACATCTTAGCAACAACTCAGGAGTTATGATTGAGCCAACTGATTTTATTATGTCCAGGAGTTTGCCATCATTTCACTATCTTTCTTAAATAGGCTAATCTTTTGTATATCTACTAGTCCAATCCCCCATTTACTCTTTACCATGAAATATGAATGGCTGGAGCTTTTGCTTGTGTATTGTGTAAAAATACAAGACTAGTATACCTTGATCTTAATTAGCTAGTCAGTGCATAACTTATGAAGAAATCTTCCAACACAATAATAAAAGTAACATAGCTTTGGAAATTAAAATCTTCAAACAAACCCCTGAAAAATGTCACTCTCTGGCAGCTCAAAGTCATCGAGGTCAAACTTTTCTGGCAAAGTGATGGAGTGATATGGTGCCTTTGACTCTTCGGGAGGTAGATCGACAGCAGTAGAGCGAAAAGCTTGCTTGATTTTGAGCAATGCCTCGCTACAATCATCAAAGAGATAGTTCACCTTTCTATTGTAGATTCTCACCACACCAAGCAGAAGATGACTAGACAAACGAAGTGCAATTGGCACGTCCGGAGAAAGAATCGAGTCTGTATAACATTAAGTGATGACTATTAAATAAGCAGAAATAAATATTTATGAAAACAAAAGATAAGCAGACATGAAAAGAAGTACGGTTCTAAATGATCCATTGTAAAACTATTAAACTAAGTAAAATTGATGCAGAATGATAAGCAACATAACTGCAGGAGAATTTGGAAATATTTTGAAATGATTATTTCTGAATGTAAATCACGAGTTCATTTCTCTGCCTTGTCAGCAGGGATTCATAAAATTTGTAGGAATTGGTTTCACTATAGTAAGTTACCCAATTGGTTACCATATTTGCATTTGAAACACAGAAGCATTGATTTGGCATTTCTCCACACATTTAATGAGATGGTAAGCGGCAAAATTTGAATCAAGTTGGTACTCTTTGTTCAATTATAGATCATAGTTCATACAGTTACTTCCTTTGATGAAATTGGTGTATGTTAACTGTGGCAAACTCATAAATGTAACCCCTCTTCTCAGTGTTCTGACTGGTCCCTATTTTTTATCTATTAAGTTATTTCTGATATTTTGACTCGATATTTTTAATCAATTCTGTAGGTTGAAGATGATTACATATTCTAGCTCAGTTAAAGTCTTTCTTGAAGACATTAAGATGTTATTGGACTAGTGTTTAACAGTTTAACTCTATATTTTGCACACCTCAACAATATTAACTGACTTATTGTATTTAATTCTAATATTTTTAATCCTTTTTTAATTTTCGCCCTCATGCATGAACCCAACTAATTAAGCAAAGCTTTCAACAAAATCTATCACATATTATATACACATATCAGATGTGCATCAAGTCCAATCAAAATGAAAATACACAACTGACAAGATCAAAGCGGCACTTTGCCACTTTGGTGCCTGGCACCTAAAAATGCCAACTAAGCAAAAGTGGGTGCCCGCGTTTAGATCACTGCCTCTTCATCTGTATGCCAAAATGGAATTTCAAGCAGCAGCTGGTATCTCCACTCCATCAGTCAGCAGATTGATAGATGCAAGATTTTAGAAATATGACATGACCAGCCAAACCCTAAGTAACAGGTTTTGAGGAACTGCACATTAAATAATACATAACATGCATCACACCAACTATACCCGGCTGCAGATTAGAAAAGGCAGCCTTGTTGATATTATTACTGAGGGTTTCCAACTTAAGATAGTGCATAGTCCAAAAAAAAATAAAAAATCGAAGTCAATTCTTCCATCGAATATCTTGGATTCCAAAGATGTATCGTAATACCCATGAGCCAGACGAAATCTATTTTTCTTAGCAAGTCTTGTCTCTGAATTTTTACACAAACCCCACACAAGCTTATATTAGATGCGATGAAGTGGGTATTTTCTATGGCTTGTGGAAAACTGCGATAGGCAAACAATTCCGTTCTCCTTTCTCTAGTGTATAATTCAAGAAATCTAAATGAACAGAATAAAAAATTTATGTTACTAGCTATAGGAAAGGCAACCTAATGTATGAAATAAATGAAGATTTCAGGCTCTAAAATTTCGATTCAATATGTGGGATGTAGATTTGATTTTGACCAGAGTTGTCATCCAGTGGTGTGGGCCTTAGCATAGGACAAACAAAAGGCACATAGCATCAATTCCAGCCTCACATCGCTTTTCTAATGCAAATTCGCAAATCATCCCCCCCCCCCCCCCGGCGACCGAAAGGAGAAGCCAATTAAATCGGCAAATTATACTCCTTCCTTATCTAATTATTTATATTGGGCACCATATACAGCTAATAATGCACCCCCTCCCCCTTACCAAGGAAGGAGCGGACAACTAACTAATGCAAATAACTTCTAATTTATTAATGTATGACGAAAGCTGCATCCTGAATTTTCTTTCACCTTTCTCCTTATTTATATTACCACCAATCTAACCATACTTTTCCCATCTTTTCACAAGTGTGATGGCATGTGCATGACGTACAAGGGTCATTTATGAGGATAAACCATTTGACATATCTGCTAATAGTAAGCAAAAGAACAAACATTTGCAAGAATAAAAATACAGCGACATTAATGCTGATAAGTTAAAAAATTACCAACGGAATCTCCAATATCAGTATCGGCAACCTGATTCTTCCGAAGTTTGCGCTCCAAGTGTGCTGCTATCCAAATAGTTCCCAGAGGCCCCTTTTTCGCTAATATGAACTGTGAATAAAACATTTCTCCTTTCTCCCACTTTCACTCCCAATAAATAGTTATTCTACTCTCACAGACAACTACAGTACAACTACTTCGAGCCGTTACCTTATCTTCTCTTCTATCTTTTCAATCTATATAAACATACAGCATTCAAAGCCCTATACTACAAAGCCAAAAAAAGGAACAAAAATGGCCCATTAAGTTAGAAGTATTAATAAAGCACCGAGCTTTTCATTTCAATCAGGGCTCCCATGCAAAATCAAACACAACCTATATTCAATTCCCATTTCCAAACCAGGCCTCGAACCACAAAACCCTAGATACTGCATAAGCTCTTAACTCCAGCTGCAAACCCAATAAACACTCACAAAACAAAGACTTTCGTCTAAGCCCCACCAAATTATCAGCTGAAGAACTCAAGTAACCCCAATTGAACCCAGAAGCTTCAATTCGAGCTAAGATCGAAGCGGGCAACAGAGTGTACGATGGCGCAGTTACAGAGACGTATGCATACAATTGATCCGTATAGTAGAGAGAGAAAGTAACTAGAGCGAGAGGGAACCTTGAATTTTGTGCAATCTGAGTGAAGTTTTCCTACTTGATCACGAAATTAATTTTGAGAGTTCAAACGAAAAAGCGAAGAAACTTTTGGACCCGAAACAGAATTCGGGCTGTTCGAACAGGGGATAGTCCACAGTGGCAGGTGGGTGGCCTAGATTCTTTAAATGCAGCCAGGTGGCAACCTGGACGGTATGGATTTGATGACCATATGGTACACCAGTCAAATCAATTCTCAATTCAGATTTACTGAATTCATGTTAATCATCAATATGGATAATTATGAATATCCACCGTCGATATATGCCAATATTTATATTTACAAAATTAAAATTATATTAAAAATGTGAGTTAGTATATAAGTAATGGTCACAATAATTGACATAATATTCACATTTAATTATTAAAAAAAATTATATATCGAATACATCGTACAACTCAATCTATAATATCACTTAACAAATTAATTTGCATATTTTAATATTAACCCACAAATTTTATCATTTTTTCAGCTTTTTTAATGATTTTTTTTCAAGTTTTATATCTTTCTTATTCTTATTTACTTTTATGATATAATTTTTCTTTTTTGTTATTTTAAGTTGTTAAAATTTCGACCTCATGAAATACATTTTTTAAGCGTGCTTAAACATTTTTTTGCCATTAATCAATCATTTAAATCAATGAACATACTTTGTGTTGCATTTAAAAATAATAAAAAATAAAAACTCAGACAATGATAAATAAATTAACAAATAAGCTACTTAAAACTATCTACAATTGACTTCATTTAGAACCATTTTTAACAAAAATATAGATAATAAAGTGAGCTTAATGTTTAAACTTCGATTTAATAAAAAAAAAATTAAATACAACTAACCACAAACACAAAGCAAAGATATCCAAAACAAGCGAACAATGAAGCTAAAATTTTCATAAATTGGCCAACAGTCGTACTATTTCAAACCAGTTCAACACAAGAATCACGAATCTGTGACTGGTTCATCAATTCGCTGTCCCATTTAGTATAAATAAATCATGAAAGTAGATAGAAAAAAAAGCCTACTACTATCACCGTTATTCTGTTGTATAACTAATCTCAATTCTTATATCAAACAAAAGCGTATGTCGAACACCACATAAGCCTCAAATCAATTTAATCACATTGGGCGTAACAACAAGCCCATTCTTGTATGTCTACACCCTAAAAAAGTCCCAAATCAATTTCATAAAAGATAAACTGATCCACCTCCGAACACCGCCCAAAGTGATTACCGGTGTGAAAATTGTAAATTCCCAATTTTCAAACATTAGGTGAAAATTGTAAAATCACGAAAGCTTTGCGATATTTTGAACCAATAGCCTTTAAAATAGTGCTGAAATATAGTCAACTTATAAAGCACATGAAAAAAGCAGATATCAAGAAGCTGTAGTTGAGAAGTAACAGTGATAACGAAATAACATGGAGACATAAAGCAGAAGATCAAGAGACAGCTTAAAGTGACAATGAAATAAGTAGCTGAAAATTGGCTGAGTGCTAGCATGCGCTTAATTCATACATAATTTCCTTCAAAAATATAAATAAATAAATTTAAATTAAAATTCATAGATAGTTGATATACAAATTTGAAGAATAGAATACAAACTCTCTCATTTTATTGGACAAATTATATATCATAACTCCACACATTAATTGCTGTAAGCAACAGTTGAAAACGGCGCCACAACTGTAATGCTTCTGATGCTAAGCAAGTAAATACGCACACAAGCAACTTGGTAGGAAGACCAGAGAGAGAGAGACAGAGGAACAAGTGAATCCAATGACTGTATAAGCAGTGTTTCAAGCCTGTATAAAGCTTGCATATTTGGCACCTAGGAACAACCTTTGGATGCAGAGCAAGGCATTTTTAGTAACCTCTGCATTTTCATGGTTCATCATTTTCATCACCCGATCCTTTGCCTTGAGGTCGTTTACAATGATTCTCCCAGCAGGATGGTACTGAATAAATTGTGAGAGATCATAGCAAGCAACAGCAAGTGTCCTAGAATCAGTGGATGTGTCCAAAACTGTGATCAGGACCCTTAGAATCTGCAGCAACACATCATCAAAGTATCACTTTTTGTGCCCCCAGAGAGAGAGAGAGAGAGAGAGAGAAAGAGAATAGTATGTTCGAATCATTTCATCACTTTATGTCCGATCTTGGTGATGTGAGAATGGAGAAGAAATCTGGAATAATAATGTAATTGAGGAATTAACAGATATAAAATGAAGTCAAACCTGAAAATCATGTTCTTCAAAATTTGTGATGTTGTCCCTCCAGAAAATAGGATCTTTATGCATGGGTGACCAATCGAGATGTCCAAGAAGGACTTCCTGCTTATACTTATCAAAAGAACTAAGCTTCTTGATGTTATCTTTCAACCCTTCTTCCAGTTGGTTCAGAGCTTCCAGCAGATCCTGCAGAATATCAAGAGACAGAAGTATATTAAGGAAGACCGTCCTAGAATGGAGGAATAAGACTAATAGCTGAGACCTGGAGAATTAAAAACTAAAAACTTTCAAAAAGCTTAATAAAGTGACAGTACTTGAAATTTGTTATCTGGCCATCACGACATGGAGATAGATTTTCAATTATCTGTGTCTTTCTTAACTCATACTCAAGCCATGGCCATCTCATTATTCCACTCTAGATATGACTAACTGATCCAACCCAGCACAACCCACAATTATAAAGAAATACATAGACAATCATAAATTACGAGAAATAAAAGAGGACATTTTTTTCACTCAACACCAATATCAATTAATAGGCAACTTTTCTAAGAAAATAGAGCATAGCTTTGACAGCAGTCCCAAAAAAAATTCTAATTAATTCCGTCTCAGAAATAATGATTACCCATTATGATTGATTTTACATTCATATCGAAGGATGTTCTCACCTCATCACTCCATGCCTGAGCTTTCAAACTCTGAACAAGCTGTGGTAATCCCAGGTCTACCATCTGAGCACCAAAAGTCCCTTTGTGCAACAAATTTCTGAGAGTCAAGACAACTACCCTGACAACCTACCATAAGTTAATAGAGAGTTATTAGAGGGATGTAGAGTTGAAAATGTTTTCCAATAAGAGGAGCATAGTATTACGAACAGGAGGCACAAATCAGTTGTTAAGAATGAGGAGACCAGTTATTATGCAACTGAAATATAAAGGGATCTAACAAGTCTATAAATGCTCGTCTTAAATGTATTACAAAAAAAAGGAAATAAACTCACTTTTTCCTTTGTGGATCCCTTTACAACTTCAATCAACCGTGGCAGGGATCTAGAAGTAGCCAAGTATTCAATTGCAGGCTCACAGTACGACAGAAGCCACACACAAAGGCAAGTCTCATAGAGGAGCTGTTTCAAATATCCAGTTATAAGAAATCAAGTATTAGTTGCTGGGTAAGATTCAAAACTCAACCGAGCAACTACCTTAAAAAGATTGTGAAATTGCAGGATCAGAGCAGAAACTAAATGCTTTCTCCTACACAGTGGTCCTGAACAGACTTTTTTACCTGGATGGATTGCTGATTGGAAGCTGGAGAAATTAGAGGAATTAGAAACTTTACTCCATCTGCTTGAACGAATAAGGATCGCGCCACAGATTCTTTCAGTAGAGTTGCAAGACAATTAATAGCTGTGGGAACACCACGGCTAGGATGGGATGGGTTCTTCAGCTGTATAAGTGGACGAACATGAATACAAGGACTGGTAGCTAATATATTACTGAATGATGTTAGAAGGAACTCTTCACAAGAAACTGAAAGATCAAATTGGTACACTCACCAATTATCACCCAAACAGAATTCATGATACAAGCACTCTCAAAGCTAACAGTACTATTTTTTGTTTTCACAATTAATGAAGATATCCAACATAGGAGCAGTATGACTTATTAAAATGTGTACACTGTAGAAAATAAAAAAATGAACTTAATGTGATTCACCTGAGACCAACATTTTTTGGATTATTTATTAAAAAATTCATAAGCAAATTTTAAAATGCCATCACCTTTTACAATGTTAATTCATCTTACATATTGAATAGTTTATAGAATGAGGGGTCATTTTCTCAACTAGCAAAATGCATCATCATAATATACATCCAGTATTAAGTGAGCAACAACAGTCACCTTTTAGATTGGTCCATGTTATGTACTCACTCCATCCCGAAAAAAAAAACTCCTGTTTGTATAACTGTTTTTAGTTATACAAACAGGATTCTTTTTATGGGACGAGGGAGAACTTGTTTGTATTTGAACAGTTGTACAATACTAATACTTCATATTCATATAGTTGGAATCTTCATCCAAAGAATAACTACAGTAGTTTAACTCTGGTGAGATAATATCATCTCCGCTTGATTATATGACACATAAGATTTTTGGGGTGATAATATCCTTAACTCTCTTACAAACTAAAAGTCCAACAGCAGATATCTGAAATTTCCTCTGAAGTTGGATTATGCTACATCATTTCTTGTGAAAGAGTTTAAATTTATGAAATACTTGTACAATTTATACAGTCCTATTCTCAAATGCCAAAGTTCTTTCTACAAAGATGCAAGGCATGATCAGAGTTCCCCTAAACATATTGAACCTCTGACACAACATAACAAAAGTGAGAAATAAATAAAGGGAACAGCACAAACCTGAGTGCACAACCACTCAATCAGTCCGCTAAAAACATCATTTGTAGTAGTGATCTCCTTCTTAGAGTCTGATGCTCCATTAGCAATGGCAGTCTCATAAGCCTTAGGCCTTCCACTGGAATTAATGAAACAAGGTAAATTATCAAAAGGACAAATAATATAGTTTGCATGCCAAGTCAAATATGACTGTTTGTTCATACCTTACTATCAAGGAAAGTATCTTAGAGCTCTTCTCTTGTATAAACCAGTTACCTCTCGAAAGTAACCTGCAAAAGAAATTGGAGCTTATCATTCAATACAAGGAAATGAAAAAACTTCTTCACAAATTACACCGTCGTTTGGTTCAAGATCAGGTTAAGAATATTGCTCACAGAGTAAGTGAGAGATACACTTGATATATGCACACAAATAACAGCCCTATTTAATATTTGGAACCAGATGCAGCATTTTTGCAGCATAATTTTCATTTTCTCTGTTTGGGGGAGGACAGGTCTTTTTCTGGAGAAATGATGAAGGAGGAGGTAGTGGACCAGCACTTAAAACAGAATAATAAATCAAAGGCAGTGGAGAAACTCCTGTCCTAGACAAATATAAGATGCAAGAATAGCAAAATTTGAATCCTTGCCTCAGGAAAGGCTCATATACATCCTCATCAGAGACAGACTTATCATGAAATAATCTAGCTCTTTTGGGGTTTGCTGTCATGGGAAAGAAAAGGAACAGGTTAGTCACTCGATATTGCAAATTCCAATTGAAGAGCACATGCATTGCCTCACTCACCTGAGATCATTTCATCAATAAGAGCTAAAACATATTCTACAGTTTCTTCCTTGAATATGTCACGCAAAATGCTCACAAAAACGCGAATGTATGATGGACCATCCTGCAGACAAAGTTTCGAACTGTCATCTAATGTCTAATGGCAATTCACCAAATTACAGCTATACTTAATTGGCCCTAATTATATCACTTTGAGCACCCATTGAACCATGTATAAATGATTGGCATATATAAGATATCACACAAGGAGGTAATTTCTGAAATTTTATGCTACGATGGCACTGTGAACATGTGGTCTGAGCTGAAATTCCTCAATTGTATCACAGATCAAACAGTATTCATGATACTAACTAAAGGAAAATCAGTCATGATACTAACATAAATAAAAACATAATTAAGTGACCTGTTTATTGAAATAGCAGTTACTAGACTTACAAAGACCAAGGGAAAGGTCAATAGTTTCTATTTATGCTTCAACGTTTTCCTTTCTTAAATTCATATTTTAAAATAAAATGACATTATTTACACAACAAAAGGCTTCCACTTTGATATCAAAACATCTAGGCCTTTAGTAAAACTTCCTAGTTTTTCATCCTTTGTCAAACAACTTAGAACAAACAGATAAACAAATCATACACAAAATGCTCACTAACCATAAAATAAGCCGTCAAACATTGACATTTCCTTTTTATCTCACAATCAACTTATCACTTAACATATATACATCAGCAGTTAGACACTTACCTCATCCAGCAACTGAGCCTTGTAATTCTCAGGCTTTTTATCATATCTCCGCAAGAGCTGAAGCCCAGTTCCCGTAATCAGCTTAGTAGTCATATAGGTCTCCCATGGAATATCCCTCCTTAACACCTTCAAAAAAAATCAATAACACCAGGAACACAAAGAATCAAACCCTTAATTCCACTAAAACCCTGATTTATGATTACTAGATAAACACATAACAGAAAAAAAACGATCACCAACGAAATTGTTCATCATAACTGAGTCCCAGATGGAAACGCCTCAGAAAGAAGATCAATCGCCCAATTTGGTGAGCGCGAGTATTGAACGCATGCACACATGCGAAGTGTATGTTTAGGTGGCAGCGTACCTGGTCGGATGAGAGCTCCGCTTGGTCCGTGGGCATTGCGGAAATTGTCTGAAACAGATCGGAATCTAGAGAGAGAAAGTCCGACAGTTGAGAGATAGACCGTGAGCAGCAGAAACCAATCACACACAATATGTTAGTTAGAAAGGAAAATAAAATAAAATAAAAATATTACGGTTCGGGTCAAGAATCAAGACGCTTTCATATGTAGCAATACGGGCCTATTAGGTCAATTTTGGGCCTTTGAGGCCTTCTTTGGGCTGAGCCCAACACCTCGAATTATGGATCCAACTTGAACGTTATTGGGCCTATATCCAAATCAGAAATTAAAATATTTTCCCATCGTCAATCTTAATAAACATATGAATTTGATTTCCTTAATGGGTTCAAAAAATTCAAATGGGTAAGTAATAAAAAATAAATGATTTATTAAATTCGAAAATTGATTTAAATCCTAAAAATTAACCTAATATAGGAATGGGCTAATTGAAAGTTTAGCCCATTAACTAAGTTGTGAAATTGCCCATTTACTTATCCACATGTAGGCATAGTCGGGCTGGACTTTACTGGGCCTAATATATAGGCATGGGCTTTTGTGGGCCTACTTTTTTTATATTTTAAGCCCAATTTATTTGTCATTTCGATATGGCCCAGTGTTAATTAACAAAATTTTGCTCACCATAATATAAATATAAATATATATATATATATATGTGTGTGTATATATATTTATTTTGCATGCTAAAATTCATAGACACGATGAATATGTAAAACAAAAACATGAATATATATGCATATTTACGACGTATTGTATCTAATATATTTTACTAGGTATAACATCGACAAAATTATCAGTATATTTATGATGAAACGATTCTTATTGTGGTTAATTTTTTTTTTTTCAGCTTCATATCTTTTCCATTTATTTAAAGTCATAAAATATCCAATTAGAACATATAAAGAACAAAAGGAAGAGACAAGAAATTAATAAAGTCAAATCAAAAGAAATCAGTCAATAAACTAAAGACACAGAAAACTAAAATAAATAAATAATTATGTGCAGGCCTTCCTCCTTATCTTTGTCTTTCCTGTGTTATAATGCATGCCGGCCTGACCTAGGAAATTAACTCCACTTTTGTACACATGTCCAGAATATATATATATATATATATATATATATGTATGTATTTAAGGAAAATAAAAGGAAGAAACATAAAATAAATGAGGGTTTTTTTTTTTTTTTTTAAATTTATAACAAACCATCTTATTTTAGCCAAATGGTGATAATGGACAAGCTACAGTTTAGAGACTCATGTGGTCTGTTTTCTTGTCTAACCGAGTTCGCACGATTTTGCTTTTGGGCTCGCCCAGAATGGCTCGAGATATGTCCATTATAGAATGAGGCCAGCATGAACAAAAAAAAAATGTCTTGTATGGCCTACCTAAAGATGCCTCACTTGCAGAAAAGTTCAAAAACTATGCAGTTTTGTTGTACATTAAACTAATATTGTTGCTTAAGCATAATCGGGTAGGCTTGATGCTGCTGTGGCTCTTGTCTACAGCTAGGCAGGCGGATCAAACGAGTAGAAACATCGTTTCATTAAACAAATGCACACCAAAGGATCATTGTAGTTTCATTAATGTAGTTCATACTGTCATTGTAGTAGTCTGCTAAAGAACAGTTATTGGTGATGAATCATGGGATGGCCTAAGACAACGTTTGATCATTTATAGATAGCAAAGAACTAACTACTTTCATGGTTTTCTATCTTTCATCTATCTTTCTTTGATGTTGAGTTCCTATGTACGATGAGGATGTCAATCTGGGATTTCATGTCCTGTCCTTGATCACGATTCTAGGATTTTTTTCTTAAATTTTTTTTGGAGTTGTGTTGGAGCGATGATGACAGCAAGAAGCCGGCTTCTCTTCTGTTATCTGCTGATTTTCGTCGTGTGGATTCAAGTTATCTATGCAGTAACAAACTCACAAGATGGTAAGTGTGTGTGTGTGTGTGTGTGAATGATTTGTATAAGCACTTCTGTAGATTACAGTATTTAAGTCTTTGAGTGTTCATGTCCAAAAATGGGGATCATGAGTACCCTTAACGCCGTTTCTTGATCAAAAAAATTGATGCAGCTGCTGTGCTACGATCACTAAAAGATGAGTGGGGAAACACTCCACCAAGCTGGGATAACTCAGATGATCCTTGTACATCCTGGGAGGGAGTCGCCTGTAACAACACAAGCATCACCTCTCTGTCAGTATATCATTCCAAATAACATCAATATCTTCTGGAAAAATGACAATTATTCTTACATAGACATTTCGATTCTGCAGTCAACTATCGACAATGGGACTAACTGGTAAAATGAGTGGTGACATTGGAGGCCTCACTGAATTGGTTTCCTTGTAAGTTTCTCCTTACATCTTTGCATATACTTGAATTTTTTTCTTTTCCTGATTTTTGTCCTAATATGAAGCTATTGATTGCAGAGATTTGTCGTCCAATCCAGGCCTCAGTGGGACGCTCTCTCCTCGCCTGGGAGATCTGCAGAAGTTGACGATATTGTACGCACTCGCATTCTTTTCTACTACTCGCTCTATTACAAAATAAGAGCCTTGTTTCTAAAATCAAGTCTTAAAGTCTCGTTTTATTAGTCAAGTTAAATTGAAAATTCATTACTTTCACAAACAAGTTACATAATACAGATCATTTTTTCTTCTTTTTTTGTCAAGGATTCTGGCTGGATGTAGCTTTACAGGAAACATACCAAGTGAACTAGGAAATCTCTCAGAGCTAACATTTCTGTAAGAAATTAAGGTTCAGCAGTCTTACATGATGAATTATATACCATTAGACAATTGTCTTATTTTCTTTTCCAATGATTGTTGGCAGAGCCCTGAATTCAAATAACTTGAATGGTGACATACCGCCTTCTCTTGGAAGACTATCCAAGCTATATTGGCTCGATCTTGCAGATAATAAGTTGACTGGCGAAATCCCCGTTGCATCTATTATTAGTCCGGGAGGATCATCTGGACTCAACCAACTTAAATACGCGAAGCACTTGTAAGTGTAGAGACGTAACTTGTTTCCTCCGTTTTTCATTTTTCGAGTTTGCTACTAATAATATCACACAAATACTTGTGTGAGATCGTCTCAGTGAGAAAGAGTCCTTTTTTCCAGCTCTTAGGACTTTTTTTTTTTCGATTTTTTGTCTCACAAGCGACCTACTCATACTATTATGCTTTGCAGCCATCTCAACAAAAACCAACTATCAGGTGAAATCCCGAGCGAACTCTTTGGTTCGGACATGTCGTTGATACATGTGTAAGTCAAGAACCAACTCGTCTCCTTTCCGAGGTTTCAGATCATTGTTTGCTTTTATCCTTTATGGAGGTCATGAAACTTTGCAGATTGTTTGATGGGAATCAGTTGGAAGGAAACATTCCACCTACAGTAGCATCTGTTCAGACACTTGAGGTTCTGTGAGTAAAATCTCCACCAAACTTCATCTCTTGTTTCACTTTCATGTTCTAGCATGAATCATTTCCAACTATTTATGTTATAATAATGATGTTTCCTTAAAACGTGCAGTCGACTCGATCGCAATAACCTGAAAGGAACTGTCCCTTCAAGCCTCACCAACCTTACTAACATCATCGAATTGTAAGTATATCCTTCTTATATAACATGTTCGCTTGCACTCGACTTATGATCACTGTTGCAAAAGTCCCCATCTGCTTGACTGTCCTTGGCCACCTCCAGTTTTGTTCCCGACTCCACCCCGACTAGGCGCTAGGCCTCAATTTGTCGCCCACCTGGCAACTTTTATGGCATTGCTTATGATTGGAATTATGAAGTTTTTTTTGTTCTTAACACAGGAATTTGGCTCATAATAAGTTGTCTGGACCATTACCAAATTTAACAGGATTGAACGCCCTCAGCTACGTGTAAGACAGACCAACTTTGCTGCCTTTATACTTGTTACTATCCCATGATTATTGAAGACATAACTCAAATATATTACACCTTCTCTTTTGACAGTGACTTGAGTAACAACTCTTTTGAACAATCAGAAGCTCCAGAATGGATCTCAACTTTACAGTCCCTAAATACATTGTGAGTGTTTAACATAACAGAATACGAAATCACAGTTGATCCTAGCATCAATCCATCTTCGTCGAAAAATCAAGAAATCAAAGGAAAGATATAATGTAATGAAACTGGTTTTTGTTCTCAGGGTGATTGAATACGGACCATTCAATGGATCAGTTCCATCAGAGGTCTTCAGTTTACCTCAGATTCAGCAAGTGTAAGTCTAAAAATCAGCACGAAGACAGCACTTTGCTCGAAAAATATCCAGTTGATACTAAGATTTTAAATCTTTTGACAGGAGATTAAGGAACAATGCCTTCAATGGCAACTTAAACATAAGCAACAACATCGGGCAGCAGCTTCAACTCGTTGATCTGGAGAACAACAGCATATCCTTCGTCACATTTGGCTCCCAATACAAAAGTACACTAATGTAAGAATGGTTCATGATCTATGCTTCTTCTGATCAGACAAATATGTCTACTTTGCATTGACATTCAAAAACCACTCCTGCAGGTTGATAGGAAATCCTGTATGCAATGCTTCTCTGGAAAACACCATCTACTGTCGGGCTCAGCAGCTTGAGAAACCTTATTCCACAAGCCTAGCAAAGTGTGGGACCCGAACGTGTGATTCTGATGAGAAACTCAACCCACAAAGCTGTGAATGCGCTCATCCGTATGGAGGAACATTGTACTTCAGAGCACCCTCTTTCAGTGACTTATCAAATGCTGATCTATTCCGCTCCTTAGAAATGAGCCTTTGGAAGAATCTCAGCCTTTCTCCTGGATCAGTTTTGATACAGAATCTAAACTTCAATGACAACGACTACCTTCTGATGAGCCTTGAACTTTTTCCCACCAACTCAAAGTACTTCACTAGATCAGAGGTTCAGAGGATTGGATATGCACTCAGTGTTCAAACTTATAAGCCTCCACCTGACTTTGGGCCCTACTACTTCATAGCATCTCCATACTTTTTTGCAGGTAAACTCGAATGTTTCATTCAATACTTATAAGTTGATCAACAACTTTTTCTTCAGTTATGAAGGTTGTAACAATGTTGTCAGATGGGCGTGGGAGAACTATCAGCGTAGGCACGATTGTTGGAATAACAATAGGATGTGCAGTTCTTGTCCTGGTTCTAGCAGTGTTAGGGACATATGCTTTTCGACAGAAACGGAGAGCTGAACAAGCTATATCATTAAGCAAACCTTTTGGTAACTTGTATGGTTTTCTGTCTAAGTGTAGACATTGTACGTTCCATATCTTGAATTATTTTCTTGATTTTTATCATTTAGCATCTTGGACAACGAGTGGCAAAGAAAGTGGAGGGGCCCCACAGCTGAAAGGCGCGAGGTGGTTCTCATATGATGAGCTCAAGAAATGCACCAATAACTTCGCAGAAAGCAATCAGATTGGCTCTGGAGGCTATGGCAAGGTTGATAGTGAATCCCATGTGATAAAAATGTCTTAGTTGTTTCATATTAAGCTATCTTTTTTCTGTTTTCAGGTCTATAGAGGAATCCTTCCTGATGGACAAGTTGTTGCAGTTAAAAAGTCCGAAAAAGGATCTATGCAAGGCGGGAATGAATTCAAGACTGAAATCGAGTTGCTTTCACGAGTACATCACAAGAACCTCGTTGGCCTTGTCGGATTTTGCTTTGATCAAGGAGAGCAGATGCTGGTTTATGATTTCATGGCTAATGGAACACTTAGAGAGAGTTTATCAGGTAAAATTTCTCACACATTACACTTACATACGGTGAGAAAGAACCTCAGATTTGTTGAGATTTTGAAAATGAAACTATTCTAAAGCAAGAGTTATCTGTCAGGAAAAAGTGGGATTCAACTAGATTGGAAAAGGAGGATAAGGCTTGCCTTAGGTTCAGCCAGAGGATTAGCTTACTTACATGAACTTGCACATCCTCCTATAATTCATCGGGATGTCAAGTCCACAAACATCTTGTTGGACGAGAATCTGACTGCGAAGGTTGCCGATTTTGGCCTGTCTAAACTGGTTTCGGACGCCTCAAAAGGGCACGTTTCTACTCAAGTCAAAGGCACACTGGTGAGTACACTATTCTCTCATTCCTAACCAACATTGAAGATAATGTTGTTCTAGTAAATACGGACCGATCCCCTGCATCCTACACCCTTGCATTCCACCAGGTGCAAAATCCACGACAAGTTCACACGCACAATCCCACACATCCATGGGGTGCATGTACAGTGTGTGAACTCATGGTGGATATACACACCAAGTGTAGAATGTAATAGACAATGACGGATCTTAAATAAATTGCATTTTCTTACAGGGCTACCTGGATCCAGAATACTACATGACACAACAGTTAACTGAGAAGAGTGACGTATACAGCTTCGGTGTGGTGATGCTCGAACTGATTACAGGCAGACAACCTATAGAGAAGGGAAAGTACATTGTACGTGAAGTGAGGATCGACATGGACAAGAACGACGAAACACACTACGGATTAAGGGAAAGAATGGATCCTGTAATAAGGAACACCAATGATCTCATAGGATTTTCGAGGTTTCTTGAGTTGGCCATGCAATGTGTGGAAGAATCAGCATCAGACCGTCCAACAATGAGTGAGATTGTGAAGACCCTCGAGGCTATATTACAGAACGAGGGCCTGAGTACAAGCTCCACGTCAGCATCATCGTCGGCCACAGAATTTGGACATGGTAAAGGTGCACCAAGACATCCTTATAATGACTCCTTGTCTGGGAAGGAGGCCGCAGAGAGTGAGGCTTTTGAGTATAGTAATGGATATGCACATCCAGCCAGAGTTGAACCTATGCAGTGAGAAGTGTTGATGTATTTATTAGTTTTTTTTTTTTTTTTTTTTTTAATTTAAAATTTTATTTTTCAATTCTTAAAGGGACTAAAAATAGATATGTAATTCCCAAAAGATAAGATTTTATGTAAATTATTTTCTCAAGTTCTGGGACCAGGAGGCAAATTTATATTCCTTTTTATAAATAAAAACTTTGTAAGTGATACATATTTGTTAGGGTGTATTTTATGTATTTGAGTTGAGTTAAACAACTAATTAGATTGTGTTAAGTAACAGAGTTGGTTTGTATTTTAAACAACTCCAACTACTCAGTTGTTTTTGTTATGCAGAAAAGAGGCCATAAAGGAACTTTTATAATAAATAATGCCATAAATACATATTGAATATTTGACTATGTCTTTTCTTAAGAGGAAAGAATACTAACTAATTCAAAAAAAAAAAAATACAGGGAGTCGTTTTTTGAAAAAAAAAAAAAAAAAGGGATTCAATGTCTAAAAATGGAAAGGATACAAAAATTCACAGGGCAAAGGCATAGATAAATTTCAGACAATACATCATACAACACTATTTATCAACTGTTGGTCCTTCTCAGAACCGTATCATATACAAAGAAAATACGGCATGGATAGACACGGTTAGGCCTCGGCCATGTTGCATACGTCGCCATCATTGCTACCATCTTCCATCGAAAATGTCTATCTGGTAATCTAGCACATAATAGTCTGTGTTTATGTAGGCGGCAAAGAAATAAAAATCCGCCTTAAAGTTTCTTGTTCACCCTAATCTCACTGTTCAGAGATGGCAACGGAGAAAAAAAAAAAAACTGCAGTTAAGAGAAGCTAGCAGATCAAAAAGAAATTTCTGTAAACAGAAATTCTATTTATGCGTTTCATCTTCAGCATCTTCAGATCGGTCAGCTAACTTGATAATATCTTCGACAAGAATTTTCCCCTCTGTAACAAAATTAGAAGCAGAATCATCGAATTAAAAGTTTAGGAAAGCCAAAAAACGTTCCTATGACAGACAACGGCTAACAAAGTACTTTTATTCTGAGCAGAAGCAGTACGTTAAGCATCTCTCTGATAATATTTCATCACTTTTATTTTCATTCTTCAAACTTTGCAACTTTTAATATTCATTTTAGCCTTTCAATAAGAGAGCTATCTCCACAATCCAAAACACTACTTTGCTCACCATTCAATGAATGTTTCCAATCGCCACAAAATGATTCATGCATGTTGCCACAAGTTCAAACATTCATGCAAAAGGGAAAAGACTCTGCTTGGGCAATAGTGGGAGAAGTGAGTTGGGCGACTAACCTTTATCCTTAGACAGTTGGCTAATAAGTTCTTGAATTCCCTCCTTATCTAAGGTATCCTTCAGGTAGATAGCAGCAGATGCGACCTCTTCTGGAGTCACTTTGCCATCATAATCCCTAGCAATAAATAGCGCTTAAAATACTTCCAAAAAATTATTCCATTGAATAACACTGATAAAACAGAAATAGTGTTTTGACTTTTAACCAGTAGGTCCATGTGAAGTAAACATAGATCCCAAAAGGCAACAAACATACTTTATAAGAAGTTTGGTGCTGATAACTAGTCCTATAGCTACTGGATAAATCATGATAAAATATAAACATCATTAGAAGATAGAAGATCAGTGGAAATTGATGTTTAATGATGAAATGACTAGTTTTTACTGATCCTCGCTAAAGATGATGCAGTGGCCTTCTTTTGTTGCAAGAGAACAGTTTTCACAAACATTTCAATTACATCTATAGAAATTAGGATAACAAGAACATAACTCAATCAATGGTCAGATGAGAACAAGTTTCATAAAAACACAAGTGAAATAACATCAACTGCTGTTCTTTGAGAGCAAGACAAATGAACAGCACTGAAACTGCTTTTTCCTTGTAAGTGTATGGCAGAAAAACAGAGACCGGAAGATGACTTGAAAAATAGAGAAGTTGCGTGTTGAAGGGATTCCCAATAAAGTTGGAAATACCTTTCGAATCTAGTTTCTCATTCAACTAAATAGATAAGCGTGCAAACATGACAGAAAAGCAACTGAAATTTCAAAACACTAAATCAAACATAGAGGTTCAATAACTTAAGTAGTTTGATAAATGCATTAGTGGTACCTATCAAGCAACCGCCATCGATCACCAATTTTGGCATCTACATCATCAATCTCCTTTTCGAGCTTCTGGAGCATAGCATCAACCTACAATGGGAACATGTCACCAAATATGTGTGATATCGTTATAGAATAATTCTCAATGCAGAAATCAAATAACTATCCAAAGAAGGTAGTCAAAAAGTATATTAAATATCAAACCAGAACTCAGGAAAATTATTCTTACCCTGTTTATGAGTGCTGAAGACACTTTATGGCCAGCAGCCATCTCAGTATCATGATCACTTTCCTCTCTAGCTGCTTTATATGCCTCTCTTGCGGCTTCTTCTCCATCAGTGCCCTCTTTCTCCACCATATTATTGTAAAGCTCTATCTGCATATCACACATCACGGGACGAACGGAAGATTTTCAAAATCAGAAATTGAAGACGGCTTAAGTTGACATAGATCGAAGAACACAAAAAGGAAAAAAAAAAAAAAAAATGAAGACTAGACACGGAAAAAATAATACGTCACAGCAGGGAAGAATCAACTTCTGGATTTGAATATTTGCACTATAGACCATTTTATCATTAAACGAAAGCAATTACATTCAGCGGGTCATCAAAGCCTCAAGTTTTTTCAAATTAGCTGTTTAAAAAAATAACAACAAATATTTACAGCTACCTCTTTCTGGACAAGCCTTAAGAACTCTTCGCGCTCCCTGCTCACAGACTGAAAGTAGCAAAGCAAGTCATTCATTTATGATATGTAAGCACCAGTAGAAAATCCTAACCAAAGCATAATAGATTAGTACCGATGCTGATGCTAATACAGCCAATGCACGACTGAGCTCACAAAATTGTTCTTGCTTATCCAAAGTTTTTGCCTTCTCACGCTCTTCTGCTTCTTTTGCAGTTGCTGTTATCATCTCTTCCAAGGCCACATCCTTCTGTTCTTTCCCGGATTCCTTCAATTTAGCCTGCTCCTCCTCCTCTTTTTCTTCTTCCTCCTGAAATCAACAAATTTTGGATTACCAACAGAAAACCCACGTAGAAATTTAAGAAAAAAGGAAAACATTACTATTAAATCTCTACCAAAATTAAGAATAAAAATATGCTGCTAATAATTAAAATTGTCAAATAGCTCACATTGGCGGAGTAAAAGTAAGGTAAATTTAAGAAATATCGCATTGTACAAGCAAATTTGAGGCGTAGAAGTAGGACAACTCAATTAATAAACAAACAAACAATAGCTGTTTGGGGTTACTTCCTACTTGAATGGCCACTATGGGAAAGTTTTAAGAATTAAAGAGCACAAGTGTTTTAAGATTGATATGTAATATGGTTGATCAAGATCCAAAAATAACATATATAACTTGATATTAAAAACAAAAAACTCCCTGCTTAGTCATAATTTTTACATGGTACTGATGTTGAACAGTAATCAATAACTTGAGAGAGAATAATTATAAATATGATAAAAAGGAATGAATCAATGTAGCAGTCAGTCATATGACATTATGGCATGCACTATTTCTGTTTTTGCATGCAAATGAGAGTCACTAACCAAGAACCAAAATCAGACCTTGATTAATTCTTCTTGCATTTCCAGGAACTCTAATTTTCTCCTCCTTTCTGAAACAGAATCTTCAGATGGCAAAGCTGTTACCCCAACAGTGTCGACCACCTCGTCTGGCAGAGATGAGAGTGTAGCTTGAACAGCTTCCTCTGGCCTCACTTTACCAGAAACACTAAATGCTCTGTAGAAAGGTGTCAAACAAAGAAATATTACCAATGCTAGAATTCCATGGCCATATAGGTGGTTGAAAGTTAGGTTACCTAGACAAAATTAGTAAAGAAGATGGTACTGAATGGTTGAGAGATAAGTCCAGCCAATCTTGCAGCTGCAGAGAAACATATAACCAAATCCATAAATAAAATGTTCTCTGTTAACCATATTAACGGCAACAGCATATTGATGCATGTAAAAGAAGTCCATTGAGCAGGTTCAGAAAGCCATAAGATTGTTTTATACAAACTCAATTATACGCAGCTGCAGAGAGGGAGTGCAAGAATTGGGTTTGTTCGTATGACTATTGAAAATTAAAAAAAAAAAAAAAAAAAAAAAAAAAAAAGGTGGTAACTAAAGACCTGCTAGTAAATCTAAAGCAACCAATAAAGGATTGGCTTTAAAGAGCCAAGAGAAAACCACATAATTGAGGACAAATGCAATTAGATTCCTAACAAAGTAGATAGAGCATATTAGTTTTTTGTGCTTGTTTCTATGAAACAGCAGAGTTTTGTTAGAGTAGAAATTTCAGATGACTGAAGCTTTTGCATGTACATGCAGCACTTGGTTAGGTATATCAAAGTTGGTCAAAATGATAAGTAGCTGAACCTTGTAAAACAAAAATAAGTATAAATAAGCAAATTATCTAGTTTTCTCAATCCCATGTGAGAATCTAGGTGAGAGCAACTAGGACAAACACAAATTTCTTGGCAAGTTTAGCTGGTGGTACTTATCCTGTGATTCAGAATACAGGCAGCTCATGCAATCAGCCTGATCTCACTTACTCTCGCAAAGTATCAGACGGCAAAGAGGGTTAAGGCCACCTTGCAATATCCAGTACATTCAAAATTCTTTTAATGATGTTAGGTTTAGAAGTTTGGATAGATCAACATGTCCTTTTATCAAAATAGTATAAAATTCTTATGACAAGCAAAATAATTCAAAAAACTTAAAATACCTGTTTCTTCATTTCTTCTACTGATAGAAGTCCAAGCAATCCGCGATCTTGACATGCTTGGCGTAGCTCCTCCTCTGAAAGGGAATCTATGCCCTCAGTTTGAATCATCAGGTCATCAGTCTTTATCCTGCAACATGAAAATCAGATTGCCATAAAGTGAAAAATCGGTAAACTGGTCTTTCTCCTATCATATAATATTATAAATTCACCACCAACTAGTAATCTTCATTGTAAACGAATTCAAAGAAATTTCAGTACGTTCGACTTTTGAAACATGGTTGAATTGGACATCAAGTTCACAGCTGACAGTGAGAAGAAATATGTACAAGACAGACCACCAGAAGGAACAACAAAAAAGAATAGAAAAAGCAAAAGGAATGAAACTGATAAATAGAAGTGAAAATTGCACTTGCAAGGTTCATGCACATACGTGACATGCATAATAATCAACAAGTGATAGATGTGATCACCTAAGTCCAGATTAAACATTAAATTTTTTGATAAGTTGCTAAAAGGTAAACAATGTCCGTACAATAAACACAGACCATTCAGTAAGCCAACATTGATTTGATTCGAACGTTAATCAATCCAAATGAGCCTTTTTTACCCACCAACCACTCTCTTTCCTACTTGCTTACAGTTCACCAGCATATCCAGCATCATTTTATGTTCATGCTTCCTTCTACTTTCATATTCTCCCAAATCACTGTTCTAATTAACACCCCCGTAATCCATTTTCTAGAAATACTCAACGGAAGCAGCCCATCCATTTCCTTATTTTTTAGGAAACAACCCTTGGCTACTAGATAAACCTTTCAGTTCCAACATTATAATAGCAAATTGAACTTTTATAGTAACCTCTCCCAACACCTCATCTATTCTCAGGAAATCCTTTAAAGCTTAGAGCTTCCTTTGTATATATTGTTAATGACAATAAATCCAGAATAAACATGATGGAAGTCCATAGAGATGAT
This sequence comes from Caryopteris x clandonensis, assembly GCA_028749325.2. Taxonomy (NCBI): domain Eukaryota; kingdom Viridiplantae; phylum Streptophyta; class Magnoliopsida; order Lamiales; family Lamiaceae; genus Caryopteris; species Caryopteris x clandonensis. The sequence continues at coordinate 4,110,863 of JAPYKT020000027.1, read as the reverse complement.
GAAGACCAGTAAAAGTTGTTAGACAGTCAATCTGATGCTCTTGAAGAAATTGCATTCGAACTTGATTGGATATTTTGATGAAGGTTATAATCGCATAAAGGGAACAGACCTTATGAATTGCCAACACTTAAAATACACAATCCATGGCTACTTTAATTATTGAAGCAAGGACAAAATGACTTACTTCTGAAGTCTCTTTCGAAGCATATACCGTAGGTATGCATCAGTGCCACCATAAGTATTGATTCCCATATATTTGCACATAGTCAACAACCGCGGTCTGCATCACAGAAGATATAAGGGGCCAATCACAACAATGCTACTTCAGCACCAAATATTGTCCTAGATAGTAAAGAGGAAAGTAGCCCAAATTATATATCATAAACTACCTGCTGATATTATCCAAAGTAAGTTCATCATTAAACAACTTGGCAAAGCCCAAGATTTCTTCATTAGAGACAGGAGTTCCTCTTCTGACCTGGCCAAACATCAAAAAAATATTACACAGGAGCCCACAAAATAAGAAACATGTCAAAAGAAAACTAACAGAACTGTTGGTGCCTTTCTTGTTTGGAGAAGAAGCAACATGGCAGTTGAAAAAATTATTGCCTGTTTGCCTCTCACCTTGTTCATAAATTCATCAAGATCTTCAGCTGTTTTCTTTATTTCTCCACTTCTTGTGTTCTGAACTTCCTTAGCCATTTCTTTTACTGTTTCCTGAAGAAACTTTGCATATTCTATCCTTGCGTTTAGCCTCTTTTTAAGGGCCTCCTACAATATGAACATTTCAATGGAACGACGTTATAATGTGAAAATTATAGAGAACAAGGGGTATAGTCCAAAATCAGAATAAATCAACATATGACTGGAACTGAAGTAATTCTCAACTATAATTTTTTTGGATTCTCCATAATCACTGGAGATGAGGGAGGGAGAGGGAGAAAAAGAGTGTGTATGTGTGTGTGCGTGAGAGAGAGAGAGAGAAGAAAGATGATCATTAATCTCTAAAAAAAGAGCAAAATCAAAGAAATTAGTCGATATTCCCTAATAAAATAGTCTTGATAGTAATGTTACAGATAATAAGATTTTCTGGTAAGTTTAACACTGGTAGTACAACAAAAAAGCGTTGATGTCACTATGTGGGGTAGATAAGGAGCACAGTTGATTTGCAAGAATATTATTGGCGTACAAAATCATGTCCTTGTAGCACATTCAGAATGTTTTTCTTAAACAATTCTCTGTATTTCCAACTTCTGAGGGTAATGCCCAGTTTTTATAGCAACCAAAAAGTAGACATTTGCAACATCTCCATATTTTTTAAGCTTAGGACAGAAATGCGGATGAGCCAAGTAATGAGTTTCTGCCACGAAAGAACTTCATTTTTTATTTTAAACTTTTCAAGTCAATTTGAACTCAGTGGCAATGTATATTCTGGCTCCACACAAGCAAGTTGCATACGTGCATCAGAATATGAAAATCGCGTAATTCTTGACCCAAGCTTATGTGGACCTCTTTATTTTCACCTACCCTAATTTCTGATGTGATTATAATAGTGTCAACCCAAAACAGGCAACATACATACTCTTTTGGCTAGTTATATGAAAACTGCATCAGTAAGAACATCCTTTTCTCAATATAAATTTGGCCGGTGAAAGACTGACAAACAGTATTTCAAAACCCATAAAATGACCAAAATCTCACAAAAACATTAAGTGAGCAAAACAAAAGAAAAGAGCAAGAGAATTATCTCAAACACAAGCGGATGTTATAAAACTAAAAGCAATGCTAATAAGATCAGTATAACTGTACCTGTTCTTTCATCTTGTCCTGGAAGGTTGATGGCAACATGTTCGGAAACACTTTCAGGAACACAGGCAGCAAAAACTCCATGAATGGTACAATAATGAAGACAGCAACAGGAACCAGCCTGAAAATGTCGGCTGTTGTTCGTGTGAGCTGTTGCCTCTCCCTCCTGGACAAAGTCTTCCCACCAGCAAGTTTTAACAATAGCCTTAAGCTTATCCTTACATCAGCCCATAACAGCTTTGTCCCCAACCAGTAGTGCTGCAACGTAGATTTAAACTCATCCTTCCAGTGCAGCAATTTTTTTGCCCAATCCTCCCTATTAAGAGGGGATGTAAGAGACAATTGAACCATATTTACTGGGACAATAGAAATAACACACACAACTTACCTGCTCATAGAGGCAACAGCTCTCAAAGCAGGACCAATTCCTAAAAGAGCGGCCCATATCCTCTTAAGTATAAAGCTCACACCCTTTTGGGAATCTTGCAGTTTCTTGGCTTTGGCTTTGGCTTTGACTGTGCTTAAACCTTCAACTGCCTGATCACATTCTTCCGGTGAAGGTTCTTTCTTTTGCTTAGTAGCCGGTTCTTCATTTTTATCATTGCTACCTCCTAATTCAGGCTGACCCGCCGCAGCTGTTTTCAGATAGCGTACATACCCTGTTTCCCACCTAAATCCTGAAGCTGCAAATTCCCCAGGTATTCCAAAATGCAAACTGGGAACCCCAAAAAACTTATGCCCAGCACATTTTTTTGTCAAAGTATATTGAACTGTGGGTTTGGCTGGAGAATGAGAATCTTCTTTCTCACTACAATGCACACCTGAAGGTGAAGGATTCACAGGCCAGCTCCTAAGCTGCGGCTCACGAATCTCTACCAACTTTACTAGATCAGAACATAATAACCCTTGAATCGAGTAATGTGGCCGCTTAACAGAATCAAGCAGACACTTCTTCTTTCGCAATATTGCTCTCAAAGCCATGATTGAGGAATATGAATATAACTAAGAAATCATTTCCCAGCACATTCCGACAAACTTGATGGCTGGCAGTAATGAAGTTCAGACTGCACAGTCGGGCTAAAATCAGTAAAAAGACAAACAAAGAATAAGAAAGCCTCTCTAGCACGAGTCACATTTGAGATCTTTTGCGCAATAACATCCAGACCTACCAACTTCTTGACTAGCAATATGTGATCATTTTATGATGATTCAACATGTATCAAAGAAGATGTGTAACAAGTCATCCTTATTATAGTGCCTGCATATTTCTTGTTGTGTTTACCTTTGAGGTGTTTGATCAGTGTTGATCAAACACCATTCAATGATCAAACACCATTCAAATTATGGTGTCTGGTCAGAGCTGACCCAACACCTTAAATCACTTTGACCACTTCTAGTGGAACATTTTGTTATCTGTTATATCAATTTTTTTCCCAGGTTCAATTAATTTGCAAGTAGTGAAGAAGAGAAACATTGTGTCCTGACCGGGAGTGACTTAAAACACATTCTCTCCTCTACATTCTCACAGACACAGACAGTCGCACAACCTAAGAAAAAAATTACATGTGACCACTAAGCATTCAATTTTATAATGATCATCCTAACCGATTCATTACAATCAACACAAAAGTTAATGGCAATTGAACCAACAAAATGTCTCAAACAATTCAAAACACAAGCAGCGATATTTCTCCGATTATAACGAAATGCGTACAAAATAAAACATTTCGACGAACTGAAATACACTAGTAATTCATATATATATTCACAGAATGGCGATAAGATTAACCATAGAAGCTAAACATAATGGAATAATTTTGAGAAGAAAAAAAAAACGATGAATCCCAACCTGTCAGCGTAAGAAACAATCAATCAATGAAGAATGAAGAAGAAATCCCAACAGAACTGCTACTTTTCTTTCTAAAATCAGAATATGGGTCAGAAGAATATGGAGCATCAAGGAAGCTCGATTGTGTGTGTTCAAACCAGGACTACGGGAGAGGAGTTATCGTGTGCAGCGGGTACATCTAAACTAATTACTACGTGCTTCTAGTGTTGTACCAATGAATAATTTTTTGCCAATTCTATGATTTTATGTTCTGAGGGGTCCATGTATGGAGAAATCAACGAATAAAAAGATATGCTTAACTGGGAGCATTAGATACTTGTACGTATATATAGACATATAATAAATAAATAAATGGAATTAATAATTAATCAATCATATTTTTTTAGGATGAAATTTCTTGGGTTTTTTTTAATCAAAATTATTAAATAAAAATACTCATATTTTATAAGTATTTTTAATAAATTAATTCAGCGTTCTTGACTTGCTATTTATAAGATTGGTTTATACAATAGATTTACTTGATATGTTGTTTATTTAGTTCAGTAGTTCCTCATATAAAATTATTGACTCAAGAGATATAGTAATATGGAGAAGACAAAATTGTTTCAAGCACCGACAGAACTGGAAGCGCCCCTTCTTTCAAAGAGAGGAGGACGGGTTATTCACATTTCATTTGATGGTCAGAGGAGAATTGAAAGCTAAGCATTGAGAATTCTAAGATTTACTTGATATGTTGTTTATATAATTATTTTTTTATGTTGATACAATTACTGACTTTTTCGATTATGTTGTTTATACGATTGAATTTTATTTACTTATATCCAATTTAAATGTAAATTATAAATTGCTTTCTTAATATGATGAGTTAATTAAAAAAAATTATATATATATATATATTTACTTTTAGCAAGTACAATTCAATTTTGTTTTTTCCTCATCATTTAAATATCCTGAAAGAATGAAATGGACTTTATCGCTTAATGGGCTTTAAACGATTTTGTATAGGTCCAACTTAATGGGCTTGGGCCATCTGTACTGGAACTCAAGAAAGTGTATTTGGGCTACGCCCATCAGTTGCAATAATTCTTGTAACGAAAAATGTATAATTTATCTATGTATTTTTTTTATATATAACTTTGGTCTCATCTATTTTGATTTATGTCTATTTCCCCTCCAGAATTTCATTTTTATTAATTCTTATCCCTGGGGAACATAAAAAAGAAAAAAAAAAAAGAATATTCACATATAGGAAGCCAAAAAAAAGTGTATGGTACAAAATTTAATAGAAATAAAAAGTGTTGGGGGCAAATTACAAATTCAAATTCTGAAAAAAAAAAAAAAAAAAAAAAACTGACTTCCCCCTCGTACAAGCCCAGCCCGAGAAGACGAAGGAAAAAATTTGATGAATTTAAACAAGAGATGAGCTATTCATACCCCGAAAGATCTAAACATACCCCATAATATTAAAGATATTAACAATTATGAAAAAATAAACTTTAAAATAACAAGCAACATTACAAACTTTGATCTTTTTGGCACACGTAAAAGTAAAACTATCAACTTTTGCTTATACTGAAGTGTAAGCATATCTTGAAAACAAGAAATGGAAGTTCTCAGAATACTAGAACACTAGTAGAAGTACAAATATTGCAGCAACGACACTACCCAAACTCGAAAACCTCAATGTGGAGCTGAAAGAAGTCGGAAGAGAGTTCCTAGACCGGGTATCGGGTGTACCGGTGACGCACCCTAGTGGGTTAATATGTTGGCCGCATCTTCCAGGCAACGTTTGTGCCTCGGTCACATTGATGCCCGCTTGCTCAGCTTGATTGGCGCCTTGAATGGTCATCAAGCTACACAAGCACTCTGGCATTGATTTGATAACATAATCGAGAGGCTGGCAACAGCTCTCGGGCGGGTGGGTGTTCCCGTTGAGGTAATTCATGCACGGCTGAAGCTCGTTCATGCATTCCTGTCTCTGTACCTGTGCAAGAGTTTGGGACGCCAGGAAAGAGAAGATGGCGATCATGGCTAGCTGCATGGATCTGAATTGGAGCTCCATGTTTGTTTTGATTTATGGTATGAATTATTAATGGTGGTGTGTGTGGTTAGTGTGTGAATTAGTGTATATATGGAAGGGGGTGTGGGGGTGGAATTGATAGGTGGGGGTGGGTGATCAAACTAGGGATATTGTAGGTGACTTAGAAATTGTTATTTGCTTCAAGAAAGTGGCTGGCTATTCTTAAATATGTTGAGCTACTTGTTTTTAGTTTGAAACACAAGATGAATAGCATTATAAAATGCGATTTAGGAAGAATCAAAGGTGTAACCTTCTAGATTGGACATTATGTAATGTTTATATATACATATATATATATATAATATGTTAGATTATAATATGATATTATTAGTCAACAATAAATTATGATCTTACACTTGTATGATCAAGAAAAAGTCTCCTCAATCAGCGCTCAATTTAACCAAACCCAACTATTTGGATCCTTAGCTTCTTCTCGGGTACGGTTTTTGGGCTCAGGTGCGGCTTTTAGGGTTAGTTCAAATTATGAACCTCTTTTTCCCCACATTTTATACACACTCATGTGGGTGTATTGAGTATGTGGTGAAACACACCCGATGCATCCACATGGATATGTAAATATATATATATATATATATATATTAAAAAACACCCAATACACCATGCATCGAGTATAGAACAGACAGATCTAGAGAGTATTGTGTGTTCAATGTAGGCGTTTTATCAAAATGTTCTGAACCGAAACAAAAGTTGAAGGGACTAAAGTTCAGAAATCGAACTGAAACAAAACCAACAATTTTCAATTCCAAGAAACTCTCATCACAAATGGAACTCTGAAGTCTGAACTATGACAACAAACAATTATAAATATGTTTTGCCTACAAATAATAACAATATTTCTCACATACGTAACGGTCGCAATTCTTCAATTAGTAGTTCTCATACATCTGTAAAGATGAGTACATTGGAAAGAAGTTGATGACAGAAAGACCAAAAGGCAAAACAAAATTTTAAGATGGAATCGCATCTAAACTTAATTTGCAACAAAACTGAACCCCAGAACATATCATAAGAAAAATCTCCTGCGGCTCGTATCCATTTCAGGCTGTCATTGAAAAGATAAGAAATAAAGCATTAGCAACTCGGGCTTCTGTTTCTTTTTATGTACATGAAGAAAGAAAAAAGGAAGAGAAACGAGAAATCAATGAGCACTACAGCAAATTTGAACAAAAATATTACCTTGTGTACCCATTCATATTCACCTCCTTTTGTATCGAATGTTCCATGCTGAAGACTGATTAGCTTCAGTGTGAAGCGAGGACCACACTCCTGCAAGTTTTAGATCAATATATTGAGATAATTCAGTTTCCACTACCTACTTTGGCCAATAGCATGAAAATAGCGGGCATAAATTAATCAGACAAAGCACAATAAGGGATAAAATCTTCGAGCAAAGACTGTTTCAAAGATAAGCAGAACAACAAATAAATGATATCAATATTGAGTCACATATGGTGCTACAAATATGGTGAGTTAATATGACAATAATAATTTATGTTATGTGAAACTCACAACTATTCATTAATAGCCAGAAGTGTATCAGAAAACCATATGAAGCTTGATGTTTTTGGACTACCAAAAATAAAATAAATGGATATAATACAAATTGCCATCATTTCGCACAGATCGTTTTGTATTGGTGAGGCTGCAATTATCAGAATCACAAACCTGAAGCCTGGCAATAACTTTCTCCTGAGGTTTAGCCTCCTTTTCTTTTTGCCCTTTACCTTTTGTTTCTGGCTGTTTGCTTTCTTTTGCTTCAAAAATGTAACTTTGACATGCAATAATAAGGAAACAAATAAGAGATTCAGGTTATCATACAGCAAATAATAAAGCAGCATCCACAGATAAGTTCACTCACCGGTGATGACGGAAGAATACAAAATCACGTTGATTGTGAAAGGTAACCACTCTCCGACCACGGAAATTAGGGTCTTGTGGGAATAAAGACTGTATTAACCTAAAATATAATGACAACTTATGTGAATGCATTTCAAAACAGTACACATAGAAACATAATGAAATAGGAGAAACACATCTCGTGACAAATACTGTATATATAGGTCTCCTGAATTGCTAGCTGGTATATCGTACAGAGCTGCCAAATTAATCTAGAAAAATATACTTGCTTTGAAGCTTTAAATCAGGCACATGTAAACATTTTATTACCAGGGTTCGGAACATCTATATGTAAAGATCAAATTGAGCATCTAGAAAGTAAACAAACCTAGATTGGTATTGCTAGATAAGAACATAAGGTAAGTAAGAAACAGAAAGAAAGAGAAAGACTATAGATTGACATTGACGATGAAAATTTTGAAAAATCCGCCAGTAGGGAACACTAAACTTCCATACACCTTTAAAAGAAGTCAAGTATACCAAATCTTTGCAAATTGTAATTGTTGAAGATCTATATACATCTATATCCACAAACAAGCACACATTTCAGACCAAGAAATTCATAAAGAAGACATTCAGGAACAACAATACTACACAAGGAAATAAAGTAAACAGGATACAAGAAGAAGCAGCTACACTATGAAAGATTCAAATATACCTGCCTATACGATGTCCCAAACGTGTGGTGAAGTTATTTAAAACTAACTCAGGCTGGTGATTAGTCGGATTTCCGTGATTCTGTGAAATTATAAGAGTAGTGACAGGTCATACATTTTGGATATAAAAGCTAAATCAGATAATACAGAATTAAAAAAAAAAAAATATATATATATATATATAAGACTCACGCACATCAGGACTGACAAAGACAGACAATGAGTAAAAAGAACATGAAAACGAGTAAATACTGAGCTATAAGGCCACGAGTAGGTTAATGGAAATTCATACTGCTCCGTGCCAGAACGTATATAAACTGAGAAAATGGTGACCATCCTACCTTAATGTCCTTCCGCAAGACAAGCTTCGAAAGTTTGAAGTGAGCAGTTGGGCCACTAGGTAATCCAATAATTAGCAGAGCATCTGCAGCAACTTAAATCATTAAAGAAATTGGCTTTCCCAAATGATAGAGGATTTGCAGCATGATTGCCGTGAAATATTGCCTCACCTCTCTTCTCACTCCCCCACTCCCCTTCTTTCTCTTTCAAGATTATAAAATTCATTGTGCACTTGTTATATATGTACAAATGTTAATAATTTTAAAGAAAAAAAATTGACGCATCACATATCCAGGTTAATTAAAAAGATATTACTATCGAAATTTGTATCAGTCTCTCAACAGCCAATAACTTTTATCATTTTGCAAGTCAAGATCAGTAAGAGATTGACCTGGTTCCCGGCGGCTTGTATGGACAACTATGAGTGATGTGAATTCCTTATTGTTCGCGTATTCAACAATCTGAAAGAATGATGACAGTACACGAGTCAAATACTTCTCAAGGATGAACTCTATACTCAAAACTAAAATTCTATTCAAATAGGGAGAGCAAGATTCCAATGACAACTCAAATACCTTTTTGAGGTCATAGGTTCCTCTCTTGTAGTAATGAGCATTGGGAATGATAGAGAGAAGATCCGAAATAAAAGCAGGTCCTCTCTGTACAAGCACCATCAACAGAGAAAACGATAAGACAACGGCATAATATATGACAAGTTTGATGATTCAAATTGGGCAACTAAACATACCGTGGAGTGAAAGCGAGCGGTGGTGATCAAGACCTTAGGAGTGCGTTCTTCGTTCAAGATGCAACTGAATTCATCAGCATCATTCCCAACAAATAGCTCGTCGTCATCAGGTTTGCACACAGTTTCATCAGATTCACGGGTGTTTTCAATAGTACGAGGGATTTGCTTGGGAGGAGGCTCCTCTCCCAGCTCCAGGGCTCTCTTCTCAGCAGCTTCACGAGCCTTGGACTTCTTCTTCTTCTCAACCTTCTTTTGGTGCTTCAACTTTGCATGAATCTCAGACCTCTTCTCCTTGTTTTTAATTGTAGAAGGAAGCACAGTCTCCTTTCCCTTCATCTTCTCAGTTTTGATTTCTTTCTCTCCTGCACTACGAAGGAGAGAACACAAAACTGATAAATATTGAGAAAGTAAAGACTGTATATTACCTGTTGACATACTTTGTTTGTATAAATTCTTTACATACTTAACCATATGAATTATGCCATTGAATTACATAAAGAAACGGGCCAATAGAAGAACGCAATCCCATTTTATGATTAAATTGGTCACTAACTTTGGTTCTAATAATGACTTTGTCGAGAAACCTTAGAATTCTTACATCAACGCTTCCATGACTTTCATGAAATATTCACCCCATCAAACAGAGCCTGAATATTATGATTTATTATCACACACAACAAATAAAATAGATTTAAGAAAATATCCTAGACCAAGAAACCACCAATAAATTCACCACAGGAGGCACCAAGTATCCTAACCCAGCATGAAATAAAGAGGCTTTTAGTTTACAGAACTATGAATGTAACAATCGAAGCGCGGGCGTGACTGAAACATTAGTGATGAAAGCTCAGGCACCAGAGCAAATTACGAAAAAAACAAAAACTTAAATAAATTGACGCCAAAAACAATCAAAACTGGAAGTCAAGAAAAAACAATCTCCCATTCATTAAATTTGAGGAACGCAAAATTACTGGAGGAAAACGGCTCATCTGATATCCCTAATAACATAACTATAACAAAATCATCCAAATATTTCATCCAAGTACTGAGAAAATAAATTAAACAAACTCTTGCAGAACTCCTGAAACTTTCTACAAAACAAAAAACAAAATATACAATCAACACACTCACGCACAGCCAATTGCTAGTGTGCTTCTCTTTCTCCTCTTCGCAGCTACACGAGGCGGAGGCAGTGGTACCAAGAAGAACGGGCCGAAAAGAATTCAAAATGCATGTTATAATAAGAAATATATAGGTGGGTTAGGGAAGAAGGTTGGCGCCTGGACTGCTAAGTGGGCTGACAATGGGCCTATTGCAGTAATGCTGAGTTCTTTACATTGGGCTGGGCTTTCATGAAGCATGGTCCAGGTTTATGTAGGCCCAACAGAGTGAATTTTTTAAGTCCTCTAATAGCCTTAGCATTTCATTATTTTTAATAAGACATATCTTAATTAATAATAGGATGTTCCTAAATACACCACAAAAATTATTTTTTACACCAATTTAATTTAGTATATAAAATTAAATAGAATGTAAATAATATATATACCCTTATGTAATTTTTTTTTAAAAATAAATATTAATATTTTCATTATTTATATTATTCATTCTTTGCTCAAACATACTCACACATTAACCTTATATTCAAGCGAATCAAAATAAAAGTTAAAATATTTGTAAGTAGTTGATAATGAAATAGAAATACAAATGATATAGAAAATGAAAATATAATTATTATAAAAAATAAAAATGGTGTGAATAGTAATTTTTGTGGTGTGTTTAGAAACACCCTTGATAATATTATTTAATACATGCAATAAAAATTTCACGTATTTTTTCAAGTCGAAAAATATTCAAATATTTGACTTAAATCTTTATTAAATCGAGTTAAATAATCACAAGTTGAGTCGATGAATGGTTTGTAACTATTTTATATAGAAATAACATTTAAGACTTATATTAAATTTTTGCATTTTGTTGCATGACATGGCATAACCAATTGTAATTTCATAATTCTCTTTGGTGTTATTATATTAGGGTGGTTAAATTAGGTTTTAGATATTCAAAGTTAGTGGTTGAAACTTATATTGTGCTAACCACATTGGATCACCTATATTGGGAGTGTCTTTTTATTTATTTATTTAAAAAGTTAGTATTTTTAATATTTACTTTGATGTTGACGCACAATTACACTCTCGTGTAATTTTGAACAAAAAATATTATTGAGTTTAACTCGATTGATTTATATCCATATCTATGATTACAGTAGTTATTCAGTGTGATTAGAAAGAGTCGTATATGTTAGTTTAGTTAGTACGGACGAGTGAGTTAAATAATTTTGGAGGGGTGGTCTGATCGGAATCAGTTATAGATCACTAACGTAAGTTATAAAGAGCCTAAATAATTAAAATAGGTTTTGACTAAAAGATGGAGTAATAAAAGGACAATCAAGATATTGTGTAAAGATAAATTTATATTATTGTGCATCATGGACAGATATAACTTAGCTTCAAAGGGCATGAAATCAAGAATGATACAACTCCTATTTTTCTTTCTAAAAGCATCTAAAGCGAATAATAATAATAATAATAATAATAATAATAATAATAATAATAATAATTAATGATTATATAACTAATTAATAATTAGGTTAATTTATGAATATTTGTTTTTAATAATTATTTACTTTCAACCTTCAATAACTTATTTCAATATTTTATTATCATAATTATAAGGAACAATGGACTTTAGTGGTCAAAGCATTGAATACACCACTAACCCTCAACAAAACACTTTTCTTTTTAATATTATTATTATTATTATTATTATTATTTAAAAAGACACAGTATGAGAAAGACAAATTTTTGGTCTTTCAATAATAATAATAATAATAATAATAATAATAATAATAATAATAATATTATTATTATTATTATTAGTATTATTATTTTGTATTTTTTATAAATAAAATAATGAAGGGCAGCGGCAGCGGTTAGGTAATAACTCATAAAGGCGGGAGCCCTTCTTTAATCCTCTGCACAAAACTAAGCACCAGAGAGAGAAAAACACTCACATGGAGAAAAATGGAATCTTTATGCTAAAATCCAACGCTTCTTTTTTATCCATGCTTGTCACCACCTACACGGGCGCAGACACCACACACACACTGGATGTGTGCATATATACACACACATGTCTGTATGTATTTGTATATATTCACAAACATCACATCTGTACAAGAGGTATGAGAAAGATCTACGGAGTGGTTAGTTGAACAATAATGTGTTAGCTTTATTATTCTGCCTTTATCCATCTTTGGACCATTATCGATTTTTTTTGTTTCTTTTTAACTCAGCTCACAAAACCTGTTTGCTCTTGTTCTTACTATGGATATTTAAGATTCTTGGTCCAAAACCTCCATAAAAGCCCCCCACATCCTTCTTCATCTTCTTGGGGAAGGAAAGCAGTAGAGGGGTTCCCTTGTAATTTCACAGGTCATTTTCTGTACTTTATCCTGTAATTATGCTTCAGTTTATTGCTTTCTTTGCTTCTGAATTTGCTTTTCAGTTCTGATTGTATCTGCATTTACTGTTTATCAATTGGGATAGTTGAAATAAATTTTTCTTAATGTGTTGTTACATAAATAATGATGATTGTCCAGCAGATAAGATGCATTAATAGCGAAGATATCAGGAAAAAAAAAAAAAAAAAAGAAAAAAAAAGATTGTCCTTGAGAATCATGATTATTAGATTAAAAAAAGAAGTTCATGTTTCTTGAGATCGGGGCAAAGGTATGGATTCATAAAAATAATGTTTCTTTAATTTTTTATTATTATTATTATTATTATATATATATATATATATATATATTTTTTTTTTTTTTATAAAAGCCCATTTGCATAAACTAATTTTCTCATTTACTGGTGATAGGTTATTGGGATGGGAAGACAAGGCATAAAAGTGAGATTTGTTTTGTATTTGGTATGTGTTCTTCTAATATCAGCAGATGCTGCTGATATAAAGCACTTGAACATATGGCCAATGCCAATGTCAGTAAGCTATGGCTATGGAAACCTCCATCTTAGCAGTGATTTTGAGCTGAAGACCGAAGGAAGTAAGTTTTCGGATGCTTCTGGAATTCTCAAGGATGCATTCTTGAGGACACTTGATCTTGTTAGATCATCTCATGTGATTGAAGTCAATACTTCCAAGATTAATCCGTCCTTGGTGCTCAAGGGGATCCATGTAGTTGTTTTTTCGCCTTCTGATGAGGTATCTCATCACCTGCCCGCCTTTTATGCCAATGGTGTTATGTTTTTTAGTTTTTTCTTTTCCTTTCTTTCATATTTTGGTTTACGTTGTTTATGTTTCCAAGATATTACACGTTCTTTACAAATTATGATGATTGTTATCTATTTATGAATTCTTGGTGGATTTTATCATTTCCTTTGGCAATAAAATCAGACTGCACTGACTTAACATTTGCTACTAATTTTGAAGAAGTTATTATTTGATTAGAAGGTTTCTTCTGTTCGTCCTGTTAAATTAATCGAAATTGAGTCTCTCACAGTTTAGCGGTTTTAAATTCTTTTACCATATTCTTGCCTGATTAGAAAGCTGATCTTATTGATGTTTTTACACCAGATGATATAGAATGATTATTTTTTTGTCAGTATTCTTGCTGTTAATTTGTTTTCAATGTATTGAAGTCCTCATGTTCGAATTTTCATATTAAACAAACTGATTGCTAGTTTGTTCTTATCCTGATTATGAAAAAGTTTCCCACGGTTTCTTCAACGAATGTTGATCTGCGTTTGTTTGGTGCAGTTGCAGCACGGCATTGATGAGTCGTACAAGCTTCACATCCCAGCTCAGGGAAATCCACTTTATGCACATATTGAGGTACATACCTCAACGTTTCCCACTTCTAGTTATCCAACAAAAACGAAAAAATAAATTAAAAAATCATCCTTCTCGATACTTCACTTCTAAAATGACATATATATCTGCAGGCACGAACTGTTTATGGAGCTTTGCATGGGTTGGAGGTTTGCTTTTTTAACTCAAGAACTCAATAATGGCTTCTTTTGGATTTATAAAGGGTAAATGAGTGACTGACGAAAATGCTAACATTACCATATCTAACAGACATTTAGCCAAGTTTGTCATTACAACGTTTCATCAAGAGGGATTCTAGTCCATCAGGTTCCTTGGACCATTGTTGATCAGCCAAGGTTCTCGTACAGAGGCCTGTTGATTGGTGAGATGCTTATCTCATACTGAAGAGTTTTAGGATATAGTTTCTGGAATTCCTCCTGGATCGTATTTCTTGTGACTGTGAAATAACACTGTTATAGAGCCCATCGAAGAATACTTATGTGCTTACGTTTATGCTCTCGGTTTTGTGCAGATACATCAAGGCATTACCAGCCTTTGCCAGTGATAAAGAAGGTCATTGATTCAATGACTTATGCCAAGCTGGTAAGTAAACAGCTATAGGAGTATTAACTACTTCGACTTTTTATTGTGTTGATTTATACGTCACCAGTTGTAAGAATACGAAAATGTCAATAAAAATCTTAATCCGTAGTTGTCAATTCTTAAAACAACACATCTCAAATTTACAAGGGAAAAAATCACCAGGCTTGTGTGTACTTTTGGGAACCCTCGTGTTTCCTATAGTGAATGTTAAAGTCTTGTTTTCCGTTTATAACAGCAGAGTTTGTGTATTACATATGAGTATTTTGTTCGCTATATAAAGGAGAATATGCATTATGACTTTATACAGAATGTGTTGCATTGGCATATAGTCGATACACAATCTTTCCCTCTTGAAATACCGTCATATCCAAAGCTATGGGACGGTTCATATTCCATTTCAGAACGGTACACATTCGATGATGCTGCCGAGATTGTAAGGCAAGTGATTCAGTGTTTATCTAATAGCCTTTGTCATGTTTCAAATCCTTATGCATTTTGTCTATAATTTGATTTCCGACATTTCAGGTATGCTAACAAACGAGGAATCAATGTATTGGCTGAAATCGATGTCCCTGGTCATGCTCAATCCTGGTACTATGCTTCAATTCTTAACTTTGTACCGGTAGCATCTTCTTCAATCTCATAAGAAAAAGAAATTTCTCTGGAAGTTGCTAAATATGCACAAAACAACATGATCTCCACTTTACTCTGTGTGCGTGCGTGGATAAAGCACAAAATCATCTCTATTCCCCTCTCGACTCAAAAAAGTATATACATTTTACAGTTTTAGACGTACATCTGCGTCATTAATCTAGCACATATACTGTTTCTGTTTTGTTATTATTTTCATATCAACTAAGGAACTCAAGAATGTAAATGTTTCAGGGGAGTAGGATATCCTTCTTTATGGCCTTCGACAGATTGTAGAGAGCCACTTGACGTCAGTAACGAATTTACATTCAAACTGATAGATGGGATTCTTTCAGGTGAGCATTTCTGTTTTATGCCACATCTCGTCATCACTGATCCTGGGAAACTATGAGCAACTAACATCTATCTACTGTCTCTTGATGTTCAGAGTTCAGTAAAATCTTCAAGTATAAATTTATCCATCTGGGAGGCGACGAAGTGAATACTAGTAAGATTTAATGAAACGGTGTCCACTTTCATGATCTTTAGAAAAAATGCAGTTTGAATATATCTTATCGGCGTCTTGTTGTCTTTTCAGGTTGCTGGCAGACGACTCCTCACGTGCGCAAGTGGTAAACTTTGAGATTTCCTTATTATCTCTACTCTCACTAAATATAGTATCTTACATGCATCCAGGCTTCGCTAATCCCGAAAACATTCAGTCTAAGAAGTGCATCGTGTAACCACATTCCTCTGGCTGTTGACAGGTTAAAGAAAAATAGCATGAATGGTTCTGAGGCTTATCAGTATTTTGTGCTGCGGGCGCAGAAGATAGCACTTTCACATGGATACGATATCATAAACTGGTACGAGAACTCATACAAATCAACCTCATCATTTTAGTTTGACTAATTTCTTACAACATGTTAATAATGATCTCAGGGAAGAGACTTTCAATAACTTCGGCAGTAAGTTGAACCGGAAAACTATTGTCCATACTTGGTAAGTACTGATGTCTGTGTTCTTACAGAAGATTGTGGGTAAATTGCACTTTTAGGATACTAATTATCGAGGTCTGGCGAATTGAGGACATTATACTCAGTCTGGCAAACAATATAAAACATCTCTCCCATTGAGGACAAGCCGAGCTTCAATGGCCTCGATGTGAAAAAATTTATAAACTAATGCACATGACCAATTTTGGTGGGACGTCCAGGCCCAAAGTCCTGAATGTGTATTTTCTTTAAATTATTGTCCTAAATTGTACGCCCGGAAACATAAAACCGCAGAGTTAGTGTCCTAAAATGGCAAGTTTTGGAAAGACTGTATCAGGTATCAGGTAATCGATAGTGTGTGCTTGTTATGATGCTCTGCAGGCTAGGCAGCGGTGTCGCTCCAAAGGTGGTTAAAGCGGGGCTACGTTGTATTGTGAGCAACCAAGACAAGTGGTACTTGGACCATTTGGATACCTTGTGGCAAGATTTCTACACAAATGAACCACTAACAAACATCACAGATCCCAAGCAACAAGCTTTAGTCCTTGGAGGAGAGGTATGCATGTGGGGTGAGCATGTCGACGCCTCAGATATCGAGCAAACTATATGGCCGCGAGCTGCAGCCGCTGCAGGTGAGCTTTTATGCTTGGACAAATCTGTTGAGTATGCCAAAAACAAGAGAAACTGATATAGAATATGTAAAGATTCTCTTGTTACATTCTGTAATTATTATGTGATTTACAATGTGCGCCGGATAATTATAGAATATAACACTAGAATTTTTACATATCCTCTATCAGAACCATTCTTGAAATTATTCTATACTTGAACCATCTTTTTTGTGCGTGTTTTCAGCCACACCGGATGTTTTTTACATGACGGTTACATGTCTTATTCTCGTGTTTTACTGTGTTTGCAGAGAGGCTGTGGACGCCATACGACAAGCTTGCCAAGGATCCGGAGCAAGTGAGGGACCGATTATCGTATTTTAGGTGTCTGCTGAATCAAAGGGGAGTAGCTGCAGCTCCATTGTCTGGATTTGGCAGAGCTGCACCAGAAGAACCTGGTTCTTGTTACATGCAGTGATACTGTATATGGCATTATAGATTTCCTTGAGAACACTTATCCCCCAACTGTACATGAAATTGTTATTGATGGCAGCAATTTCAAATTGTATCATGTGTCTTTTTAAGGGAATGATAATAACTTATTATTGTTACAATAACTAGAAGGGTTGGGCTATGAATTAAATATATATATATATATATATCGCATTTCGATTAAATTTTATGGGTAATTTAGTACGATCTCATGCATTTCTTGTTGACGTTGTATTGTATTGTCTTTAAAGTCTTTGAAAAAGTTGTTTGTTGAAAATTTGATCGTTGTAGGGGGTTAGTAAATTTAACAAAACTCGGGATTTAGTTAATAGTTTGATCGTAGCTAAAGAATTATAATCTAATTTACCAAATTTAAAACTAATCATGGAAGAAAAGTGAATTCTTTTTGCTAAAAAGACAAAAAATTTGCAACAATCCAACTACTAATTGGAGGAAGAAGTGTATATTTAAGTACATTCACCAAATATAATACAAAAAAATAATGATATAATGAATTTATGTGCATTGTAATGGAACCTACACTTGCAGAAAGGAAATGGCAATAAAATATATTTGGTAACGGTTTAAGGAAGATAACTAATTTCAAGGCCTCCATGGGGACGGTGGCGGAGGGCTGATCGGATACAATGGCGGCACAGCTGAGAAAATAGTGTTCTTGTCAACTCCAATTCCGCCACTTGTGGTGAGGGACACCAGCGCCGCCACCAGGCCAGCGTTGCCAGCTAACGTGGGCTCGGTGTAGCTGTAGTTAGTCCGAACGTCTTTGAACTTGTCGAATCGGTCCGGCCCGCCGACCATCGCGCCGGAGAGGGTGTTGGGATTAGGAGTTGTGGCGTCGCGCCACCGCCATCCGCCCGTGCAGGAGTACTTGGTTTTGTCTCTGGGGATGGAGGCGCCGCGGTGGTGTACGTGTCTCGGATATTTGGATCCGTACCCGACTACGTAGCTCATTTTCAATGGGTTTGCACCTAATATATAGTCCATCTTCAAAAAAAAAAAAAAGAGAGAAAATATTATTAAAACAGTTATAATAATAATTAAATAAAAGATTATCAAAGCTAGTTCATACTTGCAGATTTTAGATTAAAAAAAAAAAAAAAAAACTTAATCCTATAAAATTTGTGATATATAAATGTAAACATATATAGAAACGATTCTTGTAACAATCAGTTTAGGTCCCGTTTACTTCGGGTGATAAATCTGGATTAGGAAAAATAGTCCACAGTTATCCAGCGTTTACTTCGTTGGATATTTTCTCGGGTCAATCCAGCCAACCCGAGATAAAAGACAAAAATTGGGATAATTCGGCGGATACTAATCCGACCTAAACCCCTGGGATAAATATTATCCAATGGGGTAAGAAATGAAAATTTACTGTTTTACCCTTATGCATAAACTTAATTAAAAAAATGTCCTCGTATATAAATCATATTTTAAGGGCAATTTTGTAATTTTCGCATTATCCTGTCCAATCCAACGAAGTAAACGTTGGATAGTATAAAATTATCTTTCTCTATCCTAATGTTATCCTACGAAGTAAACGTAGGATAAAAATTTTAAACTTATTCCTATCCCGAGTTTAATCCCAATTTATGTCATATCCTATCCAATTCTGACTAAGAAAGTAAACGCAGCCTTACAGCATATACCTGGGAAGTGGCAAAATCTTTGAGAGCCTGAATTTTGAAAAAATTCGGGCCACAATACCAGCCCGGAATTCCAGTAGCATTCAAATAATCAGCAAAAACCGATGCCAAAAATGCTGCATTAGCCACATACTGCAAATTCTGTGCTTTCCCATGGTTGAGTTCGATCATTCCTCCTGCACATTTCACGATTAAATGGATTCGGATCCACTGTCGTGGGGCACCACTCGTTTTGGCCCGATGTATAAAATAAAATAAAAAAAAGCCCGATGAATAAATTGCACTTACCGTTGGTGAAGTTAAAGACACTGTACCTCTGAAGGTAAGAACACATAGTAAGCCCGGTAACATTATGATAACTCTTCAACATATCTTCATAAGGATATCCCGGGTTCAAGAAAAGCCTGATTCTCGTCAACACCAGCATCGCAGCAGGCAGCTTGTTATCCCAGCTCAGGACACTCAAGTCCGGGCTCATGCTGAAGGCCCGGGCATTCTTGGGAAACCCGGGATTAGTAGCCCAGGAGAAGTAACTGCTGTTCCCAGTTGCATAGAACAGCCACGCAGCCCCCCACATGTACTCATCGTAGTAGCCCGAAGAGTTGTAGAAGGGCTCAATGAAAGGGTTCCCTTTGCTGTATCGATCTCTTCTGCTGCCGTCCCGGCCGAAGGCGTAGACGGTTTCTGCTCCTCTGGTTAGCTTCTTGGAGTAGGCGGGGTTGTCCCGGAAAACGATGGAGGCCGCGGCCATGGCGGCGGCCATTTCTGCGGCGAGGTCGGGCCCGGAGGTTGTTACTTGGACCCTGCGGGGATAGTCCATGTCTTCGGGCCTTTGCCAGCAGTAGTGGTCGTCTGGGGTCCGGGAACCGTTTTGTGACCCACCAACCTGTACGGGTCCGGGTCGGGTGGGTTAGCTAATGGTTGGTTAGATATAAACCTTGTAAAATGTATCTTAATTTGGATTTTTTTAGAATTAAATTTAAGAATATTAAAACATTACATTAGGCATAATAGAAAAATAGGTAAAATGTAAACTTTAGTCTTTAAATTAATAATTAATAATTCGAGCTCAAAGATCATAAACTAACAAAAGATGAATACCTGGCTATAAATTTTGTCGATTTTAGTAGCGGAGGAGTTGAAGGTGAGGAGCAAATAATCGGTGCCCCATTTGATAAGATCTCTAACATGATCATACTCCCCAATTGCACGATATTTATGTTCATATTCAATCACGCTCCAACTTAACATGGTCATAGCAAACGACATTGGAAAATGAAATTTAGTGTTGTCCCCCGCATCATAGTAGCCTCCCACCATCCCCCCTTTAATGTCCGTTCGATCCGACCCATCTTGTAACCCAGAATCCCCTCTCCATGGGATACCGTTGTTCTTGGGCAATTTTCCAGCTGTAACATAAGTAAGGAGGGAGATTAATTATATACATACATATATACAAATAATTATATTCACCACCATATGGAACGACTCAAATTCTACCTTAAAATAGTAAAAAAGTTGAATTTAAGTGACATGTTGTGTACTTTTATCAAGAAAAACCAATACCTTTTGAGATTATTAAAAAATATTACCCTTTTTCGATATAATATTTTATTTTCTTTTTACGTAAAAGTGCAACACATTGAATTCTAATTCAAAAAACTAAAAAAAGTGGATCTTAACTGATCTGACCTAAATTCACACACAAACATCTAGATTCAATATGTACTGTGTGAGTACGGTTTACATTTGAATTTTATATTTTTATAAAAAAATAATAATTTTATCAAGAAAGAGTAATATATTTTGAGATTATTAAAATTATTATTATTTTTCATAAATATTATTTTTTATGAAGAAGTATTATATTTTGTTTTTGTTTTTACTATATCAGAGCCGTTCATTTGCATATAAGAGTGTACGAATGCAATTGTAGATACATAGATGAAAATATGCTTCGTTTAAAATTAAAATAATTTTAAAGAATACAAAAAGAATAGAAATTTCAATGTGCCAAACATGTAATTTATTATAGAGGCTGAATTAATTAAATATAAAAGAGAAATATTTTATTATTTGACAATATAAAGTCATAACCAAACCACCATTGTTGACGTAGTCCATGACGCGACCTCCTAACTAGAAAATATACATATACATATACATATATATATATACATATTAATTTCCAATAACACAAAAATAAAATCATCTCCAAGCATGGAAAATACAAGACGTAATAAATAAATAAATAAATAATAAAATTTTTAAAATATTGGAATAAACATCCATTCATCTAGGAAGTGTACGCCACGTCTTTTACTCATATTCCTTTTTTGCCCCTGTGTAAATTGAAATACTACTAAAAAGCCCTTTTTAAAAAAATAAAATAAAATAAAGCTTAATCTAACTAGAATTTATTTTTTTATTATAAAAATAATTGTGTATTCCCGCGTTAATTAATTTTGACCCCATTTTATTATTGGAATATGAAAATAAATAATCTGATCACAGTGCAATGTAATTCCATAGGCTGTACCTGCCTAATTAATTAACAAAATAAAAAAGAATAAATGCACAATCAAACTTTTTAAAGAAAATCTAAACATAATATAGACTACAGATACCTAATTAACAAAATTAAAATTAAAAAATTAACAAAAAACATTGACTTCTGCATAAACGTGACACATGAATTGAAAGAGATAGAAGGAACGTACACTTTTGGGCATTGAAGAATAGAAGAGCTTTGTGGAGGGCAATTGTGTAATTATCCGGAGGCGGAGGTGGTCGTGTGTGTTTCGGGATGGACTTAGCTATAATAATCGGAAGCCCTATCACAACAAACGCGATCAAAATGGCCCATACGGTCCATTTTAGTGCAGTCCGGCTGCAGACAATGAACCCGAGATCCACATATTTTTTTTTCTTCTTCTCCGATGGTCCTAATAGCCAGCTCTGTTGAGTCTCGTCTAAATTACTTTGGTACCCTTGATGCGAGACCGAGGCTTTGTCCCAGTCCATGTTCCGGCTCTTTTCATCTTCCGCCGTTGAATCCCCCGCATGGATCTCCAATGGTCCTCCCCAATGGTTATGCATTTTTCTTTTTCTCTACAGAAAAAAAAAATTACTTTTTTTTTTTTTTTTTAATTTTTAATTTTTTTTTCTGGGTATGGAATAGAAATGAATTGGATTTTCCTGATCAAAATAAGAGAAATGAAATAAATATATGATTAATTAATTAGTCAAAATTGAATTAAATCTTGATAAGAATACAATGAATACACATTCATGCATGTATGAACAGTAATACTTGACCTTTAATTACCTGGAAACTTTGATGAGAAATCTCACAAATTCTCTGAAGCCACCACACTCTCTCTCTCTCTCTCTCTATATATATATATATATATATATATATATTCTCTCTCTATCTCTCTCTTCTCTCTCTCCAGGAAGAAGAGAAGAAGGGGAGGAAGATGGGTTGTTCTTACTTGGATGTGAAAGCTAGTTTATGTTCAGTGAAGGATTTTGAGAGTGATGTAGCTGAAATGTGAATTGATCTTTATATAGAAAATACAGCTAATTAATTAATTAATTAATATTAATAAAGGAGGCTGCAATTTGAATTCCACAAAGAAATACAGCTAATTAATAAATATCATTTATATTAATTTTTTATTTAATTAAGGTAACGAAATATTACCTTTTGGGGGCCATCATCGAACTTTCCCAAACAAACCGAACCGGGTTTTTATAGATGCTAAATGATACCTGTTTTCACACAATCCCGTAATCACCAGAAATTCCTAGCAACATTATTATTGAGGGGTATTATTAGAGATGCCAATGCACATACTATCAATGTTTTTATAATCGGATCGAAACAGTTAATTCAATTACTTAAATTAAAAATTGGTGCATGAATGAATCTAAACTAATAATAAAATCGTTTTCACGATTGAAGCGGTCAAAATCGGTATAAACGATCAAAATCAATCTAACTGGCCAATCAATTTTTCTATATTTTTATATAAAATTAAAATTCAAACTAAAAAAATAGAAAAATTATTTTATGGAATATTAATATCATATTTTAAGTTATGTATCTATAAAAATTATTTTTTGTTAATGTTAATGTATAATATGTGGTAATACAAAAATAAATAAATAAATAAAAGTATCCTATTTTTATTTATCTACTTGGACCGACAGTCCAACCGATTGAACCAGCACCCGATGACTCAATCGGTTCGATCTCCAATTCAGTTATGAAATCATCGAATACCATATCCATTGCATTTTTAGGACTGGACTGGGACATGACGGAATATGTAAACCCATTTTATTTAAAAATAGATAAACTTAGAATTCAAAATCTATGTCAATTAAATATATGTTACATAAATATTATATAAAAATCCATTCATTTAGCATGAAAAAATGATAATATGCATGAAATATATTTATAATCTAATTTTTGAAAATGATTTAATAATTCTTGTGTAGTAATTCTTTACTTGATTTTGTTGATACATGATATTTACAATTATCACATCGTAATATTAAATATAATTTGAACCAAATAAATTTATATTAATAATATACAATCTTAATATATTATACACAATATATATAAAAATATCATCACAAAGTGGAACGTAGCATAATTGACGACTGTAATAGCCAGACCCGCTCCGATCTGTGCTGGTCGTAGAATAAAACAAGTTAAATATATTCGATTAGAGTAGGACAGACCAAAATTGATATCCCGATAAATTATATGGTAGATAATATGTTGGGCAATATACCACAGTAGGAAAAAATGTCCAGCTAATTCTTTTTGCTTATAAGTCTTTTGCTTAATATTTGTCCGATTGATTTAATTATTTTTCTTATCATATTAATTAAATATTGAGTGTACATAATAATAATAATAATAATAATAATAATAATAATATAGTAATTATTATTATTATTATTTGCCGCCATCCAATTTCTGCAGTTTGTTATCTTTGTCAACTCCAACAACTTTGATGTGTCTAATTTCTTACATTTTTTCTAAAGTGAGTTAATAAATTTTAATAAGGGATTATTTAATAAATTAAAACAATGACATAATTAGTAGGTGTGCTTATATATTCTCACACACACACACACATATATATATATATGTGTGTGTGTGTGTGTGTGTGTGTGTTTGGGAATTTGTTGTGATGGGTGCCTTCCAACTAAACAGCCTGCAAATGTTTATTGACCATTTTATACACTAAATATTATTTTCTATATAATTTATTTGGTGCAATATCTACAAAACCCAACCCCAAATTGGTAATTGTAGAAATTCAATGCATGCACATTACCATCCACAATCTCTCTCCCCTCTCTCTCTCTCTATATATATATATATGTATGTATATATATATATTGACTAATTTCATGTTTTGAATAAAATAGAGAAGATTAGATGGTAGACCGGTGCAGGGCAGTATCAGCTGGTGCATACTCCTCACTTAATCTTACTAAATAAATAAATTAGTGCGTTTGAAGACTACCAATCGATTAATGAGTATTTTCAAAAGTAGGGTAGTTTGGTAAGTAAGTCGGAAGTTTTATGTCATGTCGAAATTTTGGTATATTGAAAATATATATTAATATTTTATAAAAAAAATTGTTTTGTCGAAATTTAGTCGTAATTTACTGTACTAAAATTTGGTATTTTATTTTATACTAAAAATTTCGATGTATTGTTTATATTGTATTTTTTTTCTGGAAAAAAGCTGAAAGTGTTGGAAGGGCCTCTCGAGTGATATACCTAAATTATTAAAATTCTTGTTTAATACAGTTTCATAATAAAAATTGGTATATAAAAAATTACCATTATACAAAAAGTTATAAAATTGTATATTGGACAATGATATTTCGATGTAACCATATAATGAAATAACGTTTGGTATATCGGTATACCAAATATATATATATTTTTATTGTCTTGTACTGAAAATTTTTGGTATTCGATACGATATATGTGATATATATCCATATTTTTGTAACTAAATGCTAATTTATCTTTCATTGGGGCAATATAAAAAATAAAAAATTCATGACCTTTAATAGTTACTTTTATTATTTAAAAAAGAAGACATATCGTGTGTCTATATATTTTCCAATGCAAGAACTTTCACATTCTTATTTAGTCTAATTATGAAATTTCTAATCCAAATCAATTCCCATCCTTGAATATGGTCATGTTTATTTTTTATCATTTAATTTACCATTTTGCTCATCGCAATAAAATGCAAAGAGCAAAATCTATTGGGAAAAAAGCAAAAAATAAATAATAAATAAAATAATAATAATAATAATAAAAATAATAATAATGTAAAATGGAATTAATCCATGAATTAACGTATAAGTCCATATAATTTGATTTGATGGGCTTGCACACTGCCAATTACGGCCCAAATGATATAATATTTATACGGAAACTCAGCCCATGAGCCCAATTTGGCTTGTAGTTGTTGGTGGATATATTAATGGATCTTGATCCGTGAACTTACGAGCCCGTTAGTGGTTTGAGGGCCCAGCTATTATTTAATTTCCAATTAATTCTATTAAACTTAAATTAATTAATAAGTTCTTAAAAACTTATTAGTTAATATTATATATAGTCCAATTTAATACAAATAAATATTTAAATTTAATCAAACACTAAATTTAAAAATAATTGTATTTTTTAAATAAAATATATGCAATAAGAATGTTTAATTAAATTAATAAAAATATGATTAATTTTAACAATTTATTTATTATATTTTAATAAATTAAAAATTCTAATTGAAGAAAAATTATTTAGACCGAGGCTTATTAGACATGAGTTGGAGGGTTACATACATTGTACATTTTGTAGGGAAATAATGAGGGAATGCTTCTCTTCCTAAAACCCTGAACCGGAGGTTTTACGGCCTCCAAGTTTCCAACCTCCGCTCTAGAGACACGATGCTGGGAATACGATCAACCACCGCCCCTCGAGCGGCGGCCCGGTGGCTGAGACTATCTTCTAACCACCCTGGCGGCGGGAGCAGCAAAAGCAGAACTCTCGCTCATCATTCTCTCTTTAATAATTCTATTCAGTCTCCTTTAGCTTCCGATGCTAACGCCAACTATATTTCAAGAAAAAGTGATGGGGATTTGTGTTTTCCTTCAATTAAACTGTACTCAACTTGTTCAGTCTCCAATTCTTCAACTCCTCGCGATGCTGCTGCTTTAAATTGTAGCAGTAGTGTTGTTGAGAATGGGGAAGCTAGTACCGAGGCTTACTTGGCAATGCGAAATGCCGCAATGGACGACGCATACTACGCGATTGAATTGGCGTTGAATTCGGTGGTGAAGATATTTACGGTGTCGAGTGGTCCCAATTACTTCCTACCTTGGCAAAATAAGTCGCAGCGTGAAACCATGGGCTCTGGTTTGTTCTTGTTGTCTTTCCCCCCTATTTTTGTTTGCTTATTTATCAATGGAATTCATTGTTAATTTGTCATGAATGTTCACTTTCTTTGTTTGGCCGGCTACTTTTTTGGACCTGATATCAGTTTCTGGTTTGGATCAAAGTGGATAATGGAAACATAACAATAAAGGACAATTTTTTAGTCAAAAGATGGCCTTTGGAACTGTTAGATGAAGATTACACTACAGCTTCAAACTATAAGTTGTTCTGTATATGCGAGGTTATACATGCTCAACATGCATATGTCAATCATTCATTCTGAAATGAAGCTTCTCTCTTGTTGGAGAAAATTGTACTATCTTTCTGTAAGACAGAAGATCTAAAATTGTCTGGATTGGATTATCATAATGAGGCAATTTTGTGAATTCACTACAGGATTTGTTATTTCTGGAAGGAGAATCCTGACAAATGCCCATGTTGTGGCTGATCACACTTTTCTCCTTGTTAGAAAGCACGGCTCCCCCACCAAATATAGAGCACATGTCCAGGCTGTTGGGCATGAATGCGATTTGGCTATCTTGGTGGTTGAAAATGAGGAGTTCTGGGAAGGCATGACCTTTTTGGAGCTTGGTGACATTCCCTTTATCCAAGAATCTGTTGCAGTTGTTGGTTATCCTCAAGGTAATGTTGCATATATCTTCCTCTAGGCATTGCACTGGAGATTCCTGTGTTGGTTCGAGCTGCTACTAGAAGCACCTTCTTGTGAAGGAGGTTTTCATATTCATATGCTGAAAAGTCGAAACTTGGATATGCAAGTTTTAAAGCTTGTAAAAAATCAGTGTAGACTATACTTAGCCCTAATGAATCTTTGTTTGTAGGTGGGGACAACATTTCTGTAACCAAAGGGGTTGTCTCTAGGGTTGAACCAACACAATATGTGCATGGTGCAACCCAACTGCTGGCAATACAGATTGATGCTGCTATAAATCCAGGGAATAGTGGAGGCCCAGCAATAATGGGTGACAAAGTTGCAGGAGTAGCTTTTCAAAATCTTTCAAATGCAGAGAACATCGGGTAAACACCTGCATATTATGCCTCTTCCATAATAACATTTGGTATATGTGAGTGCCTAGGTGTTCAACTTGAGTTTTTGTCATGCGGCCAAACTGCATTTTGATAGAATTTCATTTGGTGGAGACTAATTTGTTTTTAACAGATGTCTATTTTTGGTGAATTTGCAGTTATATCATTCCTGTTCCTGTAATAAAGCATTTCATTGCGGGTGTTGAAGAAACTGGAAATTATGTTGGCTTCTGCTCCATGGGTTTGTCTTGCCAGCCTACTGAAAATACCCAACTTCGGGAACACTTTAAAATGCACCCTAGTTTAACTGGGGTTCTTGTGAGCCGAATCAACCCAACTTCTGATGCACATAGAGTTTTGAAAAAGGACGATATCATCCTTTCATTTGATGGTGTGCCCATAGCAAATGATGGATCAGGTAAATTCAACCTGCCCATCTTCCACTTTGATTACTGTGTGTGGGTATTTGCAGATGCTTCAAATTTTCAGGTTGCTTGGCTGATTATTTTCAGATGAGATTTATTGTTATTGAATGTGACTTAATGTCCATAAGCTTAACACAGTTTTATGTTTGCAGTTCACTTCCGGAATAGAGAGCGAATAACATTTGATCATTTAGTCTCTATGAAGAAGCCCAATGATACTGCTCAAGTTAAAGTATTGAGAGATGGTGAAGAGCATGAGTTCACTGTATCCCTTCGTCCGGTAAGTAAAGTGTCTCTTCATTATTGCAATTATGCTGATATTCAATGCATATCAGTTGATACTCCTCTTATGCCTGAGTGGATGATGACTTATGCTATGATGACTTATGCTATGTAACGCAAGCGTAACTTACAGGATGACTGGTGTCATTATAGTATAGTTTCACAAATCTAATAACAGTGCAATGATTTCTGATCGGGGGTTCTCAATGCTCTACTTGCCTAGTTTATTCATCTTTAGTAATAGCTTATATTTGCTATATTGTATACTTTTTATTAGTGGCTTAGGCAAGAGGAACCTATTCACAGAATGTACTGGAGAATACGTTTGCTCCCCCCCCCCCCCCCAAAACACTTTTGCTGCAATGCATCAAAGATGCACACGATAGATATCACAATACTTCTATAAATGTAATGAATTTGTAGTAATCATGTATCCAGTGTTGTTTCTTCTTTTACCTTCAACATAAGTATTGACTTTAAATCTTGTGCTTCCGATTGACAGCGTAAAGTGATCCTGCAATCAACTCTTTTTGCATGATTTATGAAACATTAGGAATATTATAATGTCCTGAGAAAGATCATAATACGATTGACTCAAAAAAACCACCAAATTTATCCTCATTTATGTTTTGTTTTTGTTTGGCTTTATTGTGTATATTTTCTTTCTATGCAGTTACAACCTCTTGTTCCAGTTCATCAGTTTGATAAGCTTCCAAGTTATTTCATTTTTGCTGGATTGATCTTCATTCCATTGACACAACCATATCTTCACGAGTATGGAGAAGATTGGTACAATACATCACCTCGTCGATTGTGTGAACGAGCTCTTAGAGAGCTGCCCCAGAAGGATGGTCAACAACTTGTTATCCTTTCTCAGGTACAATGATTTTCTTGCAATTTTGAAGTCTCATGTTCAAACCCTTTTGTATCATATTTCATTAAAACAAAAAATGTTCAAACGATGTTTCAATGGGAAAGAGGAAAACATAAAATTTATGTCCCACACCCACACCCCCAGTCCCAACCTGTTTTCAATCTTAAATAATACTATGTCTATATATATGTTTGTTTGTATTTATGAATGTGTTTGTGTGTGTGAGGCCGTAGAAGAATGACTTATTCTTGCTGATGGCAATATCTGATTTTTGTGCTTAAAATATTTTGAATTTGACGTAGGTACTTATGGATGACATTAATACGGGTTATGAGCGTCTTGCTGATTTACAGGTATGTTCGAGCTGCTATTAGCATCAATGTCTTTTCCATGCATTTAGCTTATACTTGGGGAAGACCATATTATCATCATAGTTTAGTGATTTACATGTTTGATGTTTGGTTGGTATAGGTATATTGTTTTCTGCAATAATTTTGATTTCTCTTTGTGCATGATATGGACATATAAAGGTGTAATCGAGTCAATACAAATGCTAGGTGCTTGAGCTTGAGCTCAACTTGATTACAAACTCGATAAGCTCGAGCTCGACTCAACTCCAATACTCGTATAAATAATTTGCAATTAGAAAGCTCGATAAGGCTGCTCAGTTACACTATAGCATCTCAGGTTAATAAGGCTCGCGAGCCTATCAAGTTGAGTATTGTTTAGTTACCAGTGTTGGTAGACCTAACGATCGACTTCAAGTTGGATTCGAATGTTTTTCCGAGTCGTTCTTGAGTCTAACCCTAAGCCTGCGGCCTCTCAATTTACCGTAATAATCTGGATCGTTTTGCAGGTGAAGAAGGTAAACGGTATCGAAGTCCACAACTTGAAACATCTGCGGCAACTTGTGGAGGACGGCAGCAAAGAGAATGTTAGATTCGATTTGGACGATGAAAGGGTGATTGTTTTGAACTACAATTCTGCAAAAATAGCCACGTCACGCATACTAAAACGCCATAGAATACCTTCTGCGTTGTCTAATGACCTCATGGACGACCAAACTGAGCTTGCTTGTTCAAAGTGAGCTTTTCCTATTCTTGGTTCAGTCAATTATTTCTCATGTTTATTCAGATTTCATTAGTTTTAATTAGTTTGTAACTCCAATTATACTTTAGTGCACATTATTAAAGATGTGATTTTTATTGCTACATTGGACCCATTGTGTGCACAGAGGCGTTTTAGAAGCAATTATATATCTGTAAAACAAAGAAAATAAAATTTAATGTAATATTCCTATAGGTATATATTATATACTCCATTTGTGTTATTAATCATACGGCTTTAACACCCAAATAATTGCTCACTACACCCTTTTGCTTTTCCTTTTTTAATGGAAATATTCTTTTTTCGACCGATGTTCGATTCATACTAGAGTAACATATCTTAAAATATTTGATCACGATCGGGTCAGCCACTCTTATTTATTTTAAATCTATCATTAATTGACTTTGACTTTAATGGGTGCTATTTGTAAATAAATGCAATTTCGAGGATTATTAGGATTTTATAGACTCTAATAAGCATTTCGTAAAATAGTACAAACCTAAAAATAGTATTTTTATAATTTTTTAATAATAAATATATAAAAAAACTCCTTTGTCCATGTCCTATTAATGTCCGAAATTTTAGTGTTGGTCCAAATTTGACTGTGCGTGTGTGTGTGAAGGAAGTTAAGAGTGCATGGCAAAGATGAAGCCAAGCAAAGGCAAGACAAGCGATTCGCGAAAGTTAAGGGTATCCATCTCCCGGCGCCGCTTTCGCCCATTGCTTCTCTCTCTTGTGGCCATCCTCCTTCTCTCTCTACATATAAAACTGTCCCTCTGCTTCCTCCTCCAACACTCTCAATTCATTTCCATCATCATCCTCCTCATCCAACGCAAACATGGCTTGTCCGAAATTCCTGTTTCTTGCTCTTGCAGCCGCCCTCCTCTTTGGGATGGTGAGATCCGAAGACCCTTACTGGTTCCACACATGGAATGTCAACTACGCCACCCTGTCCCCCCTTGGCGTCCCCCAGCAGGTCATCACCATCAACGGGCAGTTCCCGGGCCCACGCATCAACTGCACCTCCAACAACAACATCGTCGTCAACGTTTTCAACAACCTGGACGAGCCTCTGCTCTTCACCTGGAACGGCATCCAGCAGAGGAAGAATTCATGGCAGGAAGGGCTTCCCGGCACCAACTGCCCCATCCCACCTGGCACCAACTATACCTATAAGTTCCAGGTCAAGGACCAGATCGGTAGCTACTATTACTACCCCACCACCGCCCTCCACCGCGCCGCCGGCGGCTATGGCCCCCTCACCGTCCACAGCCGTGAGCTCATCCCTGTGCCCTTCGACTGGCCAGAGGAGGAGTATGTTGTCCTCGTCGGCGACTGGTACACTAAAGGCCATGCAACCTTGAGGAAGATGCTGGACAATGGGCGGAGCCTTGGCCGGCCCAGCGGGGTGATCATCAACGGGAAACAGGGGAAGGCCGACGGCACCGATGATCCCATGTTTACGATGATTCCAGGGAAGGTTTACAGGTACAGATTCTGCAATGTCGGAATGAAGAATTCGATTAATGTGAGGTTTCAGGGGCATACGATGAAGTTGGTCGAGGTTGAAGGATCGCACACAGTGCAGAACGTGTACGATTCTCTGGATGTTCATTTGGGTCAGTGCTACTCCGCCTTGGTCACCGCCGATCAGCCGCCGAGGGACTACTATCTCATCGCCTCGACCAGGTTTACAAAACAAGTGCTCACCGCCTTCGCCACCGTCAGATACGCCGGCAGCAACACTCCGGCGTCGGAGGCTCTGCCCGAGCCGCCGACTGGGTGGGCCTGGTCACTGAACCAGTTCCGATCACTGAGGTGGAACCTGACCGCCAGCGCCGCCCGTCCTAACCCACAGGGATCATACCACTACGGAAAAATCAACATCACGAGGACAATCAAGATCGAAAACTCCGCCGGAACTGTTGACGGGAAGCTCAGGTATGCTATTAACGGAGTTTCGCACGTGGAGCCGGAGACACCATTGAAGCTGGCTGAGTACTTTGGAATTGCAGACAAGGTTTTCAAGTACGACCTCATTCAAGATGATCCGGCAGAAGATGCGCTGGAGAAGATCAACATTGCTCCCAATGTTGTCAATGCCACTTTCCGTAATTACATCGAGATCATTTTCGAGAACCATGAGAAAAATGTCCAATCCTGGCACTTGGCTGGTTACTCCTTCTTCGCCGTCGGGTAATTCTCTCTCTTTCTCTCTCTCTCTAACACACACATAACATCAAATTCTTGAAAACCCTACAACTAAACTCTCTTTCTCTTTCTCTCTCTCTAAAACAGGATTGAACCAGGAAGATGGTCACCGGACAAAAGGCAGAACTACAACCTGATCGACGGAGTAAGCAGGAACACAATCCACGTGTACCCGAGAGGCTGGGCAGCAGTAATGCTAACAATGGACAACGCCGGAATGTGGAATCTGAGATCAGTACTGGCAGAAAGGCAGTATCTGGGGCAGCAGCTCTACTTCAGCGTTCTCTCTCCGGCGAAATCACTCCGCGATGAATACAACATTTGGGACAACCAGCTCCTCTGCGGTCTGGTCAAGGATATGCCAGTTCCAAAGCCCTACACCATTTGAGTTACTGCACTTTGATTTAGATTGAATTGATCTTGAGGGCTGCTCAATGTCAGGCAGCTTTCAAGTTAGAATAAAGGTAGAGTTTGTAGCAAAATGTTTGGCTCCCCCATGCAATAAAGAGAGAGAGAGAGAGAGAGAGAGAGAGAGAAGAGGAGAGAGGAACTGATAAATTGGGGGATCCAGTCACCCTAATTGCTAGTGCTTTTAATTTTTAGGGTTTTTAGTTTTTTTCTGATTTTTTATTTTTTATTTTTCGATCGAGTTGTTCATCTTTACTGGTGAGCATGTTATGTACTTCATTTTGTTTTAATATACGAGTCAACTTTTTACATATACTAGAGTGTTTATTTTTATTTTATTACTATATTTTATTGGGAGAATTAATAAAAAGTCTTTAAATGGATAAATATATATATATATATTATTAAATATATTTGAATAAGGAATAAATATATATTCTCTTAATGAATAATATGTAAATTAATATTTTTTTGAGTTTATTATATTATTAAACGAATTTAAAAAGAGTTAAATGCTATTTAATTTCGAATTAATTTAATACTTCTATTTGAGTTAAAGTACATGAATAATGAAGTTTATTAATTTCAGAATTAACTTTACATTTCCGGATACATCTAAAATATTTTCATAAATTAAAATTAATTTTTGTATTTAGAAATCGTAAACTCTGATTTTATTAATTTTCATTTGAAATATAAATTCAAGATTATTGTAAAATAGAAATAAAGTGTGTTTGTTTCTTCGTGAAAGATGCATGGAGTAGGCTTTATAAGATAGTTGTAAGGTTTTAAAATAGCATGCATGGCTATAAAATATGTTTGATTCTTAAAATTGCTTCAAAAATTAACATATTTATAT
The DNA here is from genome assembly GCA_028749325.2 of Caryopteris x clandonensis. Lineage (NCBI taxonomy): Eukaryota > Viridiplantae > Streptophyta > Magnoliopsida > Lamiales > Lamiaceae > Caryopteris > Caryopteris x clandonensis. Next base: position 4,076,899 of record JAPYKT020000027.1, on the reverse strand, counting down.
TTTATTTGTTTTATATATTACCCGAATATTGACAACTTATAAAAAAATAATATTTATAATACAATTATGCATATAGTTTACAATATTTAATATTTTACAATTTTTATATATGTTATATTCCATATATATATATATATTTTTTTTTTTTTTATATTTATATTTATATGAGTGAGTTTTCTATGATACGGTTGCACGTGTGACACGATTTGTGGTATTACTTGTGTCACTATAAAGTATTACTTGTTTAACTATAAAGTATCACTATTTTTTAAGTGTATTGCTGCTGATTGTTACCTTAAAAAATATTAATACTTTATAGTTAAACAAGTAATACCTTAAATTGTGTCACACATACAATCGTTTCATAAGAACTTTTGTATATTTATATATATGTTCATGTGTGAATATAAACTTTCCCCAAGAAAAAGAGGGATAAGGTAATGGCTTAGTTCCATACTAAACATAATTTTTTAGTTGTAAGAATGGGTGTATAATAGATATTTTTATAAACAATAGAATGCTATATATAAAATTCAGTGTGTGTGTGTGTGTGTATAACTGTATATATATATATATATGTATATGAATATCATACGATATATACAACATGCATAAAACATACACATAATTAATAGATACACATAATAAAAACTTTGAGCCTAGCATTTTTAATTTTAAAATACAATAAAGTAAAGCATTCAGACAATTTGTAGCAGTGTTCATTACTCTAGTGCAAATTATGCATTACTTTAACGTAAAATTTAGATACTCTCTCTAACAGTTTGCACTACTTTCTCCACTAAAAATTAATATTACACAATAATCTTTATTTTCTTTATTTTTAATATTTGGTTTTTTTACTAAATATTTGTTAAAAACATTATATATGTAATTTTATTTAACATTAAATTTTGAGATAATATTTATTTTACTTTTATTCTTAAACTATCATATTCAAAAAATATATATGTAAAATTGAATGTCGGGTAATGTTATGCAATTCTATTTAAATTTGTATATAATATTTAAAATCTTATATACTTATTTAAATTATATTTTTATTATTATTTAAATTACACATCATATGATTTTAAAAAACTTGATTTAATTTCAGTTTGGATAATTGAGATAAAAAATAATTACAATATTAAATATTAAAAAAAAGATATAATCATATAAAAAAGAAAAGAAAAAAAAATAGTGCAATAAAAATATGCGCTAAAAGTAGTGTAAAAAGTTCAAAAACTTCAAACTGGTGCAAAGAATGGAAGTATCTTTTTTGTTGGAGAACCTCTCATATATAAAAATTTGTGTGGGACCGTCTCATGACTCGTTGCAGGCAACGAATGAAGGCCAATTTTCCAATTTTCTAGTCCCTTAATTTTCCAGAGGTATTAGTTTTCAATTTCAGTTTCAGGGTATATTACTATTTTATATTTTTATTGTTTCAGTTTTCTTTTTTAATTGTTAAAAAGAATTGGTCTTACATGAAATAATCTCACATAAGTATTGTTTTTATTAATATAGCCAAGAAGTATATACCTTAATTTGATTGGACTGACAATGTAATTAAACCACTTAATTAATAATTGTAACTTTCTGTTGACTTATTGAATAGTGTGTGTGTGTGTGTGTGTGTGAAGAGGAAACCTACATACGTACATTAGTTGTAAATAAGATTTTAAATTTTACATATCTTTCCAACAAAATGAAGTATAATATTTATTGGGAGTGTTGAATAATGCATTGTAAGAAACTGGGAAAAAAAATGCATAAGAAATTCCGAGCACATTTTAATGGAAGTTTGAGTTATTTCCTCCGTCCCAAAAAAAGAAATCAAGTTCAAATGTATGCGATATAAGCCAACAATTTTAGTTTTCTCAACAATGAGAGTAACCAGATCCAATTTTTAGAAACAAGGGCTTTGCTGATTCACAAACATGACCAGAAAATTAATTTAGACAATTTCATCATGTCCCGACATTCTAGTTGTCCTTCAACAGGTAAGAATGGAGTGAATTCTACAAAAATGTTACAGAGAGAGAGAGAGAGAGAGAGAGATCCCTCTATCGATACAGGTAATTACCGGCTACATATCCATGTATGAATTTACAAACATTCCGACCTTCAATTCCCAGAAAATCCTACTGCAACAGTGGGGTCAACTGCAGGCTTAGAAGATCTGCAAGTGCACCGCGAACTTCCATCTGAAAAAGGGAAAGGCTTGTTAGAATCCAAGAAATGATATACCTTGCAGCCTATTAGAACCTAACTATCAAATTATCAGTGATAAAACTGTTGTTCGCACAGAAGTTATGTTCGGAATTATGCATGGCATAACAAGCAGAAAGCATGCCTAAAAAACTTAAGCCGGTATATATGTGTCGAAAAGTAATTAAGATAAACATGGATGGTTATGGAAATTTAGGTTCACTCAGATTTTGGGTTAAATCTCAAATTTCTTATAAAAAGACGAGCAGAATTCGTCCAAATTTTTTATTTTCCTGATTGACTGTGCAAATAGAACTTGCAAATAGTCATCCAAATTTCTTATTTTCCTGATTGTACCTGTTCACAGCAGACGAGTTTTGTAATGGAAGGATAAAAATCTCTGAGGTGGTCCTTGAAAATTTGAGGGTTCATTTGGCACATACCTTTCAGCACCTGAAAAACCATCAGTCAGTTATGAACAAAGGTAAATAAATTACAGTAGATCAAATGCATCCTGTAAGCCTTACTGAGAAAAGAAAAACGTATCTTGATTTCACACCATAAATCTATTTGTAATAGCATTGACAACATAAACAGATTGAATTGTTTTATTTGCATTAAGCCACTCAATGTTCCTTGAATAGAGACAAGATTGCTAGCCATAGCTTACTTGATCAAACCACTAGAATTGGTGATTTCTGTATCAGATACCTTAGAGCGTCCAATAAAGATTATTACTCTCGACCAAAATTAAAAGAAAAGACAAATTTAAGGGAAAAAATATGCATAATGCATACCTTCACAATTATGGGAGACCGAAGTTCTAGAACTCGGTGGATATCCAAATTACTCATCTCTTCCATGCTAGATTGAAAATCAGATGCCTCTCTCAGCACCTGTTCACAGAAAGACACTAGCTTTTCCTTAGCTGCTACTTTAATTTTCTCTTGTTTGATTGCTTCCTCCTTTTCATTATCAATTGATGCTGTTGTCTTTTGCAAGATATCCAGATAGATGCACGTTCCAGTCAACTCCTGGCGGAGAAGATTCAATGGTGGTCTGTCCAGAGAAAATTGTGTGTTACAAAAAGAAAAAGAAAAAAAAAGTTGCTTCACTAGAAAAATAAGTTGTTTCTCAGTCAAGCTACGTACGCCAACCTTTCCGCAGGAATCTGTTGCATACGAAATCTGAGGTTGGTGTATGAATTGTATGAGGCAGCAAATTCTAGGACAGAGAACAAGATTTCCATAACAGTGACTTTCTCTGGTGCATTCAACTTGTCCCAATATTTCTTCTACAAGTTGAAAAATGTCAACTTCGAAAAACGGTATGAATATATTGTCTGAGGATATTAGCAAAAGGTGATCACTATGAATCTATCACCCCACTTAAAGGTAGAAGGTTATTCCATGTCCAGCTTAATCAGCATTAGCATACAAGTAAACGTAATTTTAGAAGATGTAGTTTGTAAAGAATTTTGCAAATTCCAATAAGAGACATTTATACGGAACAAGGTGTTTATGAAAATATTATGGAATGATTTTACAAGATTATGGAATGATATGGCCCAAACAATTGAGATAAGCTAATCCCGTGATTTTGACATTTCTGAAGGATAAAAAATAATGATAAAAACAATACATGATTAGGGCTAACAAACTAAATAGAAACAAGGATAAAAGCTTTAAATCCGCAGATCATATAATCCCGAAACTTATTCTCAATACCTGAATACCATCAATTGCGCCTAGAAGTAACAGTTGTGTTATGCATTTACTCCTAACGCTTCCCAACATTGGACTTTCCTCCTCATCTGGGGCATTAGGTTCCATGGTAGCATCAGTAAACTACATAAAAAGCAAAATATAAGATAAATAAATTTCAACACATGTAAGGCTTAAATGGGACTCATTAGCGGTAGAATGAAACATTTTAACAAAGTAATAGTCTTCCATGAACGCTTGTTTCTTCACAACATAGGTAGTAATTTAATGGACCATACTGTTGTAATGGGCTTTGATGATGATGATTTCATGAAAGTTCACGGCATTTAAGTTATCAAAGTTTCTAGGAATCATCCCATCTACAGATAGTTGCCTCTTTCGTTTTACTTCCAGAAGTTGCATGCTTTACTAACTAAATGCATGTCGTTCTAAAAAACTTCTACTCTTCAAAGAGAATTGAGATTAACTTGTGTCTGAATCTAAAACGTATATGCATATGAAGAAGCAATACAAGACCTGTCAAAGTTACATGCAGACCAATGAAGAAAACTGCTGAACAGGCAGAACAGCTATTCATATACTTGTAAGACTATGAATTTGACACCAACCTTGGATGGAGAAGATGGCACCATAGAATCAGGCGTAAAGTTCTTAGGTTTCGACGTAAAACTTCGCACAAACAGGTTATCCCTCATGTTTCCCATAAGTTTTTGTCCTAATGTTTGAGTGCGCTGAAGGCCTGCTGCATCACTAGGTCTTGTTGCACTGTTGGATGGTGATGGTGTGCCTACAGGAAGACATATCACTCTATAATGATTTCTGAAAAGTTAATCTTAATTCTTTTCATCTCAATTAATTTACCATGCCAATCCAATACTAGTTGTAGATATTACTGTACTACTAACCTTGAGATCCCTCATCAGCTAGGCGTACTGTTTCTTGATTGTGATCCAGTGCATGTCCATTACCATTGGTTAAGGATACTGGTGAAGGGCGAGGGCTGTCCAGGTCTCCTGATAATACTTTGTTATGCTTTCGATACTCAAAACCCAAATCATTGAGAAGCTCAAGGGGCTGGGTGGTGTATACAGCATCCCTGCTCAGAATCAATAGGTAAGATACACAAAAATACCACAACCAGACATGAAGATGCAGCTAGCACTGTGTGATAGAGAGAGAGAGAGAGAGAGAGTGCTCACCCTAAACTTTTCAACAAAGTAGCCCAGTCATCGGAACTGAACTGGTGACCTCCAACTTCAATGAGACGCACCAATGCACCCAAAGATATTGATACTACTGATTGATCAGTCTTCTTTGCACAATCTAACAGTAAACTGAGCAGTGGGGCCAGCATAAAACACACATCCTACATAAATCAGGCATCAATTATCAGGAAGCCATTTAAATAGCATGATTTAGGAATTTAAGAAGACAGGTGAAATCAGTATTGTTGATTCAATCCAAAGGGAGTATAACGTCTCTGCATTTCCTATCATCACTACTGAACTTTCCAACAAAATAGTCCACAAATTCATCAATTGGATAGTGATATTAACTCTGGTCATTCCCCATACAAGGATCATGCAGACAAAAGGATGATTAATAGCAACATTTCTGAATCAGCAAATGTTAACTTCAAAAGGTAAAACTAAATGAATACTTTCTATTGGACTTCCAGTTCATGAGCTCCATTTTCACAGGGCAGTTGGCAAGAAATATTAGAAAGGTAAGAACTCTTTTTTATTTTTTTATTTTTATAATAAAGGTAAGAACTCAATTGACATTTCATAATTGAAAACATTCAAAGAAATTCAAACGGTTTAATACCAACAAAATGCAAATATTTTAATTTGAAAGACAGGATTCTTCAAAGGTATGTAATGTAATTTACGAGCCAGCAAAAGTACAGAAGCTAAAATCTATAACAGTCAATAACAAAAATTTGTTTCTGAAATCATAAAGGAGGTATGTACACCCTAAATCACTGATACATTAGTAGAAGCAAACAGTAAGTACTGACTAGGAAAAGAAACTATATTGTATTAATCCCAATAGATGAGTCTATATATTTTATCACTACCTTGTAAAAAGTGTTGAAAAGGTCGCAGAGCAACTGTAGTGCATGAACGGTGCTTTCACGAAGCCACTCATCCCCAGACGATATAGAATTCTCATCTCCAGAATGTCTCACATGATCGAAGATGGGAAACAGGATTTGTTGGAAAATATTCACCCAAAATGATGATGAGAATTTGCTGCCTCTTTCATTCAGCAAATCAAACAACACCTCAAGCGCACAATTTCTAACCTCTGATCTTGGATCAGAAATAAGGTCAGAAAGACCAGACAGCATAGGGAACCAATAATGCTCAGCCACATTACGAGTTTCATCAATTGTGTTATCAATAGGTTTTAGAGAACCAACTGGTATAAGGCCCTGGATATGAGAAGAAAAAAATGAAGTTGCTTACATTCAGTCAACTCCGTGCATTTAGTCATATTCTTACATTAAGAGAGTAGAAAAATGAGTCTGTAAAGTAATCAGTGAAGTTAAGGAAGATTATGAACAAAAGCAACAATATATCCCAAATTTTCTCTATGTCATGCTCAAACCACGGGATAACTTGCAAATGCAGCAATATCATGACTCACACTGCACTTTAAGTCATCCACAGAGTTTGATAACAAATTGTAGATTTGTTATATAGAGCAAGAATTAAATAATAAACACATGGACAACCTTTCTGAGACAGGAGTTCTTCAAATATGAAGATAAAATTTAGTACTTTTAAGTACTTGAAGACAAACCTCTGCAAGACGATCCTCACATATGTGGAGAAGAGCAATAGCCTTTAAACTTATGCTGACTGAACTTTTATTATTGGCAAATCCAATCAGGCAGTTCAAACAGTCCATAAAGCATTCTCCAACAATCTGACTGAAGTGTTCCAAGATAACTGCAATATTCCTTTATGTTAGACATCTAAACATTTTTCTGTGATTGTGCAACATATCAGAAGGAGAAAGTTAGGTCCGAACCCTGTTCTACATTTTCAAATGCACTTTCAACTATGGGTTCCAGGTCATCATTGGCAGCCATTGTAAAGATCATGAAAACACTTTGCCATCCAGACTTTATAATTCCAGCTTTAGATTTTATGATCTGTTAAACATTCAACTGGAGTATATCGATATCAATACAGCAGAAATAGATCGTAAAAAATAACAGATAAGATTGGGCATGCATACTTGAACTACACCATCTAACATAAGCCTTCTTATGGATTCACTTCTGCAACTTTGCGTGAGAAGAACGAATGGTTTTAGAATATCTTTCTGGAAAGTGAAGTTTGCAAGTTCAGCATGCTCCAAATATTTCAGACCAAGTCGCTGTAGAGAATCTATTGCATATATAGAAACTTTTTCATCTGCATGACTCCCAGCAAAGATGAAATGCTGGGCCACGATGGACCATATTCTAGCCCAAACCTGAAGATAGAAAAATTAGAACCATAAGCACGCCGAGGAATGCATTCACTTTAAGATTAGAAATGAGTGCCATTATTATTTGTTGACAAGAGCCAGAAATTTATGAAATGTAGGTTAAGTATCCAGTGTAAGTCAAGTGTACTCGCCATGGTTAATGAAGAACATATAGAAGATTTGGTGAACTTAGTATAATGGTGAACCTAGATGATACTTGCTTGACAAGGGAGGAAGAAGATGATTCACAAAGCATACCCAAAATTAATATATTGTAAAATGCTATGAGTTCAATGCGTAAAAGTCATGTTGGGTTTTCTTCCCTGAAATCTGCTTTCTTCATTCAAGAATGAAAAAGCGATTGTGAGATTATTCAGGGAAGCCGATGATACTTCCTGAAAGCAAACCCTTGTGACTAGTCCTCTCACCTTCCAAACTATTTTCATTTTCAAAAACATCTATTTATATCTAAAAAATTAATAATAATAATAAAATAAAATTTCGTTATCACAGTATTACTCAACAAAAAGGCAAAGAAAAAAACAGAAAGATCTTGCAGCCAAGAGTAACTTTTTTCTGCACCAACTATTACCTAACTGTACTTTCATGTTCAGTATATCAACCAATTTTTTCAGGGAAAAAAAGGCATCTCACTTTTGGCCACTTAAAACAATGCAAACACTACTTTCACCTATGTTTATTAAGAACATCTCTCAGAAATGAACACTACCTTACGTATATAAAAAAAAATTGAAAAGAGTTCGACACATTTCCAAAATGTTCAGAGGAATTATTTATAGCCATCACTCAGTCAAGAATAAGCATTTTCAAGCGATTTGCTTACTAGAGGTCACTGAATATGCTATCCTAGTACCAAAGTAATGCAAGTAGATGTAGAATGTCCCAGTCCGTAAGATATGGCCAAACAACCACAGCATGAGATATGCGTCTGAACTACTGAGAATAAGGAAAAAGAAGTTACACCAGAGGAGCACCCAAGAACCTTACATGAAACTATGAAAGAACAGATTTTTATAAGCTGAAGAAATTACCATGCGTATACGAGCCATATTGTAATAGCTGACTTCAACAATTTTCTGCAGGCTAAACGTACGAGCTGGAGTCTGTTTTAATTCCTCGGCTGATACATTGCACAAGGCAGTAAAAAACTCAACCACTGATTCACTGGGCAATTTGACGCTATTTATGAAAACTTGTTCAGTCGGTTTTCCTGAGAGCTCTCTCAAAGAGTGGATAATGGCATCTCTAGAGATTTGATTTGATCCTTGCATGAGAGTTGCAGTCATAGAAGGTGATGATACAAGATATTGAAGGCGGGAAATGCATTCAAGAATGGCAAGCCAAGAGTCTTTGAGGGCGTAGATATGAGTTTCGCATAACACAAGAAGAGTCCTTAGTGCTTCTACATTTTTGCCACGCATATCTCTAGGTGCGTGTAAGAAATTATACCTGCAATTCAATTTCGGAAGCTTTAGTATAATGCATAGATTTTTTTATTTTTTTTCTGAGGCAAAGCATGCGGCGTAATATACAAGCAGATCTACCGATACTTCTAGAAGAAGTTTATAAAGCCAGATTCTATCTGTCATGTCAATCTTATAAAACTGGTTAGCATATTTCAATTCCACAATCTAACTCTGATAAGGAGCAGTTTTGTCAACTAATTTGAGTAACAGTAGAACCACTGTAAACCAATGCATCATGTTATTAGACGGTAATCCACTGTAAACCAAATTACTCATCCTGGTACCAGTAGAACCAATGTCACCCTTCAGGAAATGTTGGCAAGAAAGTTGAGAAATTCAACATTACTTCACGTGATAGAAGAAAACTGATTCATTAATAATTTGACGGTACTGGAGAAGATAAGTCAATAAAAAAATGAGAATTACCTCAACAATGATGTCAAGAATGCATAGCGGATGGTGTCCATTCCAAGAACATGTGTTATCTGTATACCTTCTTTGAATCCTTCCATACAAATACCAATCCTTGATGTGTTGTCAGCTTCACCCATGGTAACAGAAAAAGTAGCAAGTAATGGCCATCCAACAACTTCCACCATTGGTCGTACAAGTTCAATCCTGTGCGAAGTGTAAAATACTCTCCCTTTTTCATGGTCCTTAATTATAGAATGTATTTCCGTTAAAATTTCCTCGCTCTCAGACTTGGAGTCTGTTGAAGAGCTCCTTTTGGGGTAGGCCAGATTGAGAACACCAACGAGATCTCTCTCCTCTACTTCTGGAACTTGCTTACTGTTTCTCAAATTTCCCGCAGGACCATCATTTATTTTTATTTCTTCTTTAACAATGTTATCATATATTTCCTCCAAGAGTTCTTGAGGAGCAGATTCTTCAGCATTATTTATGGCATTCATGTGAAAAAAATCACTTTTGGACATTCTCAGCAACCCCATTGGACTGTGAGCATCAGCGTTAAGCATTATAATTGCATAAGCAAGCACGTAAGCTGTGTTTGCATTCCTGAATAGACCAGGATTGTTGGCACAATAGCTGCAACAAACACAAACTTCAAACACCAGGCCTAGTTCTCAATATTTACACCCTATTTTCTAGAAACACTAATTATCTTACCTTTAAAACAAGCGAATGATGCATATTAAATGTCATTTAACTTGCCAATTCAATAGGAAAAACGTTGCAACTCATTTATCCAAAGAAACTTTCATTTTCTATTGTCCGCAAGGGATTCTGCTAAACACAATATCAGAAAAATGTCTTGACAACATGTGATAAAAATAATCTTGCAAAACATTTAAAAAATGGTGACATGGGCAACCTTACCCAAATTACATAAGAAGAACACATTTTCTTTTACAGCCAGTTGAAGGCTACTTATTTCATTATTTGCATTCTGATTTCTGCTCAACTCTTGAGGACATAATTTTAAATCAGACCAATTTATGTTTTTATTTTTTGTTTTTATACGAAACATAACTTATATTTACATCCTAATTTCTGTATGGAGATGGTAATATGAGTGCAGTGCAGCAATATCAATTACTTACTGCTCAGCAAACTTCTCCATTATGCGATCGATCTTTTGAGCTTCTCCTGGAAGTCGAAACCCTTTAAGGAATTCACGGATTGCAAAATCAAATTTCATTCCAGAGAAGCTCATGGATTCCACATAAGCGTGCATAACAGCAATGGGGAACTCCTCATGCTGACCCAAGTAGTCCCCAATCATAGCCTGACAATTTAAATCTGTAAGATAATTTTTTTATAGGAAACTACGTATGCAGACATGAAACATCATGTCTACCTTGTCTAAATAGGGAGTATTTTGGAGAAACTGAGCAACTGAAGCAGGAGTCTTCTCCACCAACTGACTGGATATCAAATGTTCTATGCCCCTCCCTGGCTGCTGATTGAACTGTGCAGTTTGAAAGTGAGAGTACCTTTATCTCAGACATATATTCGAGAAACTAAATAGCTATAAGATCTAATTTCTAGAGACGCAAAGCACATCATAGTGTATTTAAGATAGAGAGGTAGCTGATGTACAAACCTCAGAGACGGCAGCTTCAATGGTAGACTTATAACCCTTCAACTTCTCAAAATTGCTTGGAGAATCTTCCCCACTTTTTGATTCATCCAATTCTTTAGGCAAAACATCTTCTTCAAATGAATCCTTATTCTGCTTTTCAGATTTCCTATGAGACTTCTCCCAAATCACTAGTGACTTGAGAATATTCACAAGACCCTAAGAGCGTCAATAAAGAGGGGAAAACAAGTCACTTCAAAAGAAAATGTGGCAGAAAGTTCTCACAAAAGATTAACGTGTTGAAAGGACAGGCAATGACCATGACATACCTGAAGAGATGATGTTTTGACTGATAGTGATTGGGATGCATTAGAAGACTTTGGATCTGCATTTTGAGTACCTTGAGCAATTTTGGATAAAGTGGCAACCTAAATGAGAAAGATCATGTGACGATGAAGTCATACAGATGAAACAAATGAAGTATCTTATTTCACCAAAATGCGTACCATCCTTTCAAACAGGTTTGGTGCTTCCATATCACAATCATAGTTTATATAAAGATCAACAAGCATCTGAGGATCCCTGCAGATTTTCTCCAACATCCTGCCAATTTACGATAAAATAGAAACTTACTCAAAGATATTAGAATATTTAGAAGCAACATGAGCGAGTTCAGTCGGATGGCAACTAAATGCCTATTTCAAGCAATGAGATAGTTCAGTCAAACGTCAACTGAGTATTAATTTCAAGCAACCTGACACAACTACATTCCAATATTAGTTTCAGAGGGGACCAGCATACCGAAGTACAGTTTGTCTTTGGTTAAGATCCTGCCCATCCAAAGATCTTAGAATAATCACAGGAAAGAAGATTCCAATTTCAGCCTGAAAAAAGGCCTCATACGTTCAGCTTGAAAAAGTAAGTGAAATCTAATCATTTGTTAAAAGAAGATTGCTGGTGATTCTGAAATTTATTCATACCTTGAGACTGTCCCTAAATCGCAACAAAAGAACAGAGAAAATTCCTGTTGCACACTACCAAGACATAGAAATAAAACTATTAGAACTATAGGTCTATAACCATACAGAGATATAACCACACAACCCTACCATACCTGAAATAAGACAGGAGACTGAGAGACTGATGCTCGTAATAATGCATATGAAAGGTGAGCTCTTATTGAGTCGATAAATTGAAAGTTCTTAGCGGATGAGCTGCCAACTTCGTCCAATAAACCCTATACTCCACATAATAAACTATATTTCATGAGTATGACAAAAGTGTTGTACACCATCTTTATCACAAGAAAAATCTCCTCCATTATATGTAACCAATATATATTAAAGAACAGACAGTTGCTGCTTTCTCATTACATCCATCCGAATTAAATGGGCAATATTCCATCTAAAACATGAGTAATAGATATAGATCATTACATGGGACACAAACTTATCAACAAATGATTTGACATCTTCATTATTTAATGTTGGCTGTGCATAGGACACGGTCACTACATTATCAAATTAAGATTACTTATGAAACAGAGGAAACATTCATTGCCAACAGTATACAGTATGTTCAATCAAGAAATCAAAATCATGCAGTACCAGAAAGTAAACTTGTTAATACAAGTGAAAAACCAGAATAGTAGTGAAAACAGGATATCAAATGAAAGATGTCAGCAAGTATAGAACAAGAAACAAAGTTCAGTTTGGGGGCAATAATTAGCATCTATAACATAATTGCAGAGAACTCTTGTTAAAGAAGGCGTAATCCTCATGCTGCAAATACAGATCCGTAAATTTTCTGGTTTGTTTAAACATCCAAAATACACCATGTAGCCAAAATGCATATTTTATAGAACCTTGTGTTTTTCAAAGAGCACATGCTTGCAAAACCTTTCCGTATGATAATTTACACCTAAAATATGATATTGACACAGATACATCATTGCTTTCCCTGAAATACAACCAAACCTGAGCAAAAAGCTGCTGCACCTAAAATATCATACCCATTCGTAAAAAACAGAAACGATACTAAGGAGAGTTCCCCAGGCACCCAGCCATAACGTACAAACTTCATATATACAAGATATCACCAACTAACCTGCAAAAGCTCCAGAGACAGAATACGAGTTTTTGTAGTAACTTCATCATTACCCTCCTTCATACCCATCTGCAAACAGATTGCTTGATTAATTCAAACTACTCATACAAAAGAGTGTAGAACTAGGCCATAAAGAAGTATCCAGAGATACAAACCTTACAGAGAGTATAAAAAATAAGCAAAGCATCACGTTGTTCAACTCTCATACAATCTGGAGCCATCCCTCTGAAAGAATTTAGCCATTTTCAGGCCGAGGTAAATATAAATCAAACTAAGAAAAGAAGAAGATTGAGATGCTGTTGATAAACTCCTCAGAAGATGAAGATAAAGATGCAATAAAATTTTCATCCCTGTGCTCCCCTATATAAGACTGTGTTGAGTGACAGAATTGCAAAATAGAACTTTTTTTGGGCCATACCTTTCGACTTTTTCACCATCTTCAAGATCCACAGCCTTCTTGAGAAAGGCCTCTAAACCCTATACACAGAAAAGTTTAACCTAAACTGAGAGATCTAATAGGAAAGTCTTACAGAAGCTTAGGAACGCAAAGATATCACCTATTTTACAAAAGCACAATACAGAAGTAGACTGAATGGTCATATACTCATTTCATATGTCTATGCCATTGTAAGTACCAATATACCTTCATATCTGTGCCACCAGCAAAATTTTGAATTCCTTCAACAGACAGAATAGATGTTTTGCTCAAATGTATTACAGATAGTATATCATCTGAAGTTAGTTTGGGTTCATTTTGATTGCCTGATGACACTTCTGAAACTCTTGAGTTTGACCCCTCCTCTGTATGAGCTTGTTTGGTTTCGGGAGAATTAGAAGATGCCTGAATCACAAGATAATATTTAATCCATATGTATAAGCACTCTATCCATCATCGCCCAACAAAAGAAAGATTTAGGAGAAGAAAATTTTATCCCATACCACATCGGTTTCAAATTGTCTAAAAATAATGCTGAGCATTTGTGTTAACATGGCCTTTGATGTTGCTTGGTTTATAGGACTCTTGCTAAACATAAAAACAGGTGTTGTTAGCACTAGACATTGCATAAATCAAATTCTCTTATGAAAGCATATTTAAGACTACCTATTAAGAGCAATATTAGAGCAAACCCTGATGATTCCCACCAATGGCTCTCCATGGACTGCACACTCAGATCAAGAGAGAATGGCCAATCAATTGGACAAGTAAAAACTAAAGACTGAAGAAAGGAAACTTGTCTACAAGTTTAGTGAGATAAGTGTGAACTGTAGACACATATTAGTGCCGGTAGTCAGCCTTAAGAGAAAAATCAACTTGCTCATAGAGATTTATTTATACTATTAAAGGTGGTGATGATATTCAAGTTGTAAACCACTTGATGAACAAGATACTGGTAAAACTTACAAGATTGTGGTTTCATCCCCTTATAGGAGAATAACCACAAATGTTACAATGCCATTAAAGGAAACAATGATAAATGTAGGACTGAAACATCAGGGGAATCAGGACTATAGATATATGGTAAGGAGATCGTTCAACTTAGAGGATAAGTCGGATGCATAGGAAATTATTCAGGACAAATTTTTTGGTTGAAGAAGAAGAAGAAGATGAAGAACAATTCAGTTGTAGAGTAATCAGAGCAATCAAAGGGATTCAGTCTTTGAGGTGAAGGGAACACTAGGACAGTGGATGAAGCACTGGTACATTTAGTGCTGTTACTAGACCTCCCTGAAACACGTATCATGCTGAGACACCAAACATGTAGCACAATTCTTTCCTATTCATGATTTAATGTGTTCCACAGTCCATATTTAATCATAAGCAACCTACAAATTATACAATATGACTGTGTAAGTCGTGTTCCACAATAGGGCTGCAAGCCCAAGTTCAAGTAGATTCTGGAAGCATTCTATAGCACCAAATAAGTCAACAAACACCAAACAGAAAAGGAAAGATGAAAAGAAACAAGAACAAAAACAAAAACAATATTCAGGATTGTGCTGAATTTGCCTAAAATATGTGATGGAATCAAGCAAAGGTAGCTAACAGGGAAAAAAATATGATAATTAGAAGGCTTAGAATATAATTGAACCCATAAAAATGGCATACCTCGAATTTTTGTGGATGCTATAGCAGTGAGGAGCACCTTTAAAACTTGAAGAGTAGTACTGCATTTTATTCCCTCAGAATTACACTCAAGAATGATAAAGATGCAGAAGCATCATTTTCAATGTATCAAATCCATGTACCTGTCAGGTGCTGAATTATCCACACAACTGCAGACCATGTTGAGGATATCTGTCAATAACTTTGAATTTTTACCACCATCAAGACCAGGATCACCCTCTAGATGATTGTACTCTATGAGTTTCTGCATTGAAGAAAAAAACAGAAAAGGAAATGTAAGTAACTACATTAACCCCATAACATTTGAGATTCACTAAGAAATCCTAGCTATTTAGAATGAGTGCATTCATACACATGGTGCATGACATGTACGACTTCAGTATATGAAACATGATAAGATATTAATTTCTAATTCTTTTGATATTCAAGACTCGCAGAAACAGAAATAATAAGCCATGATGTGCAATATGATATGCCAATGAGAATGCAGAGTCAATATAAGATAAAGTAACCATATTAACCACAAAATAAAATAAAAAAATTGTATGGGAAGTTGCTCAAATTGTAGCCTAGTCTGCAAAAGGAACTTCCAAAAATAGATGCCTATGTACAAAATAGAGCACCTACATGAAGACAATCCAATGCAAGCTCCACCATTTTATTGTTCTTTGTCTCAAAGGCGAGTCTAAGGGGATTCAGAACAAGATCAGCCTCTGCTTCTCCTAGTGTATGACCGGCAATACCCAAGGTTGTTGTGATTGACCCACTGCTTCCTGTGGTCCTGCTCGTAGGTTCAGCATTATCAGCAGCAGATGGAGCTCTAGTTGACTGATCAGATCCCACATTGCTTCTTTCGGCTCCAGAGTTAGATTCAGATGAACCACTGAAAGAATGTATTGGGAAAAATCGAACTATAAGTTGAGAAAAAGTAACAGGATTACAGTTAACAAGGACACCACACACTTATCCATCAGGAATACTAATTTGCTTTTTATTATTTAAGTAGAATGAGTGATGCATTGCAAAAGACCCATGGCCAAAATCCAAACCTTGTCATATAGAAAAGGAGAATCTAGAATACTAGGAGCAGCTTAATTTCATGCAGGGGTGCCTTTTGCATGAGGATGAAGGCTTGCTAATCCATAACCAGAAACCAATGAGAATTCAATCCTAATATCATTGACCTAAGAATAAGATTGAAGTATTTATAACTCCATGCACATTTTCCATCACAAATGTTTCTAATGTGCATAGTGGACCCCATCTCAATTGCCCTCCTGACTGGGAGTACCTAGTAGACCCATGGACTTTTTATTTTGATGATTCTAACACATACACACCATGCAATTATGGTTAAACCTATTTTCCTGGACATCATCCAGTTTTACTTTTTTCATTTTCACATGGCCGGGAAAATAAGTTTCCTCACGCAACTTAAAAAAATTAACTATATTTCCTTCTGATAATATGCCGAACTATATTTCATTGTGCACGTGTGTGTGTGTGTGTGCGTGTGGGTGTGGGTGTCTGTGTGTTAATTGTCCTATATATCTTTCCTTAAGTCTGCAATTGTTTCATGATGTTTGTGCATATCTCATGATGTTTCTTGTCTAATTCTCTTGATTCTTGTTCTCACTCTCACTTCCCTTGAGCCAATCGGACACCTATAGCCTTTCTGCTAATTCCCAGCCAGCAGTATGTTCTATGCAGTCGACAGAAATGTGAGTTCATGGACACGAGGATGAGAATTTCTGTGTAGTTGCCAAGAGAGCCAAAACATAAAAATCTCACTGTGATTAGAACACCTTTCTTTTGGAGCTTCTGACGAAACTTGGTTAGCCTCACCGATGTTAGACTGCTGATGGATGTCTTTTCCACTGTCTGAAGCATAAAAGTACGTTAAACAATGGATTAATTTTAGAGATGGCAATTCACATTAAAAGAACACAAAAACATGAAACATACTGCCAAAATGGGAACTTCAGATGTCTATTGAGGGACGTTTGAGAAAACATCCCCATGAAAGTATCTGCATGTCTTTCCCCTTCCCCTCTCCTACCCTCCACCCAAATCCCACTCCCAATCCCAATCCTAACCCCAAATGTTTAATTTCCCAGTCCCCCAGCAAAAGCACCAATCTACATATCTCTGAATAGGCAAAGTAGCAAAAGCAAAAGCATAAACAGAAACAAAATTAGAAAACAGAAAATACATAGGTGAAAGATGGGAGGAAGAGCACCCAACAATTACCCCATGAACAAATTCATGAATGCACAAATAAAAGAAGGGTGGTCGAAACACGCTTGAATTAAGAAGTAGCCAGGGAGCATCATATCTGAATACCTTAGCTCAAGCAACAAAACCATTTATATTCCTGCTATAACTAACTTGTTATTCCATAGATATATAACGGAACTTTTAAGTCTCCTAGAATCTCAGAGAGAAAAACAATGTCTAAATAGGCAACCCATGAGGAAATGTCTCTTAAAAGTTTCGAAAGAATACACATCTCACCTTCACAGCTGATTATATATTAAGCTGGCTTATCAAAGACCACATATCCATCTCTACATTGTATTCACTAACATCCCAAGAAGAATATCAATAACTTATTCTTCACCTAGCTGCTCTTGGAAACTCTTGAGCATGGCTGCCTCTTGCCAGCACTCTCTTCCTGTTAGTATGATGACTCCACAGATTCTTATTTTGAGAAAAAAAAAACAGTAGAGTTACAACCCCAAAAACTCCTCATGAGCATTTTTCTATGCTCCGCAACCAACTGAAATCCATCTGTCTTACTCCAATCACTCAACTTGATGCCACCTTCTTGCAGTGCACTTAGATATTTGTCGTCAAATTCCTCCCTTCTATGTGATTACTAACACTGGCAGTCACAATAGTGTATCACACGTCATCGTGTCCTCAAGTTTATGACATTGAATGTAACTTGGCATGCATAATGCATTGCAAGGAATAGATGTTTCCAAGAAATTCAAATTATTATAGGGAGAAGTGCAAGCTCATAAGAGTCTTAAGCTTATTTGATAGGCGCATTAAGAGAAGAAACAAGCAAACGATTTATGCTCCATAAAGTGTAAACCCAAATGAACTTTGGAAACATGTTGCAAGGTTCTCCTCTGTTCGGTAAATGCAGAGATACTAAACAACACAAACTCTGAACTTCTTTTGGAGTAAATAATCAATAAAATGTTGAGACTCTATATAAAATCCAAATGCCCCTCTGTCCTCACATAACATGTTCACATCAATATACATCTGTCAGGATGCATCATCAGCTGTACTTGTCCCCATTCAAATGTAGAACCTACAGTAAGGAATCCTTAGTTCATGAAGGGAGTGACCAGGCCCATAGATTTCTATTGAAGAACTATGGTCAATTATTAATTAGTCAACCAGATAATCATCAAAACTTAGAGAAGGCAGGCTATTTAGTTAGAGCTGCAAAATTGCTAGTTATGAGTTGCAGGATCAGTAATTTCCTTTCTCAGGGAAATGGCAAGGAAAATTACATGAGTTGATTGAAATGGTCCATCAAGTGGCTCGTAATATTTCACTCGTTTGTTTCAACATTGTTTGGTGTGTTATCAACAGGTTGGCCAACTTAGGATTCAAGTTTGTTAAATAAATCCAGTCATATTAAATTTCATTAAAAAACATATTTATGCATTCCTCACTCTAATGGTATTCATATATGAATAACACGGTCCACACGCAAGCAACGATAACGGACATTTCACACCACCACTGCCTAGAGAATCAAGTAGAAAAGAAAACTATAACTCAACTTAATCAAGTGTGGCAGCAAACTGCCGTGGCCAAATACAAAGCAATAAACTAAACAAGAAATACTCCAATATATAGCACTAATTCTAAAATGTAGAGAAAAAGAAGCAGAATTTCCAGTATTGCATACCCAAATACGTCTGAATGGCGGACTGAAGAGCATTGTATTTTTTGTTAGTACATTCTTTGAGCATCGACTCAAATGCTCGTGCCACAAATCCACCCGCCGCACCACCCGCCATTACTATTGACCAATTTTTGTCTCCCCACTTCAATTCAGTTTAGTTCAATTTGTTTCAGAGAGATAGAGAGAGAGCGAGAAGCGTCAATATCCCTGTATGATCAGATTGGATCAAAAACCACGAATTATAAAGAACATTCATTGGGGCAGCTGGATTAAGATCTCTGGATTTACAGTAGAAAATGAACGGAAATGGTGTATAAAATTGGACACTTTACCTGGGTTTGTGGGGAAAGAATTATCTTGTTGAAGAAAGTCGAGAGATCTGGCATGGACGAATGAGCAGAGAGAACGCCTCGGTTTTGGGACAAGAAACAGAGTCGGGTTTTCGAATTGTCAACGATTACGGTCGGATGAAATAGAAGGCTAAGAAGGGACGTTTCAATGCTCACAAAAAAATGGTATATTAAAATCTCCTTAAATTAAATGCTCGAATAAGTAATAATTTCCCATTTTGAAATTAGGGCCAATAGAATAAATTAATAAAAGCAGTAGTATAATGATATTTTTAGATAAATTCTTTATATATATATATATATATTCAAATTGATTAACATAAATTAATAATTTGTTATTATTTAAAATAATTTACATATTATGATCTGTTGGACGCAGTATGAATACTGAAAATCGAGAAAACGGAAGAAATCCGAGTGAATGGAAAGGAAAATGAATTCCACTTTCGATTACAGAGACAGGCTATAAAAATAGACCCGTTTCTGAAGAGTCTTATCTAATGAATATCAATGAAAATCTAGATATTCAAGATTCAAAATATTTGATGAAAAAACGAAAAAAAAAAGGACACCCCATTTTTTGACAAACCTCTTGTAACTCTTCTTTTCGATTCGAAACGATGGAATCGACCATTTCGCTACATAAAAAATAATCAATTTGATAAAGCTTTAAGAAATGAAATGTCACAGTATTCCTCTATCAACCGCCATCTACTTCAGAGATTCCTGCTGAAAACTTTTTCAAATATAAAAGTTCAGCATCTTCTCATGAATTAGTGAATTAGGCAAGAATCCTTTGTACAAAATAACAAGTAGCGGATCAATCTTCATTGATTTGATCGAGAATGTGAAATATTCTAAATAAAAATGTGGGAGATAAAAAAGATGCAGAGTTGTTTGTCTGCTTGGCTAGTTAAGCATGGGATAATTCATAGATCTTTGGGCTTTGATTATTAAGGAATAGAGACTTTACAAATAAAGCCCGAGGATTGGCATTCCATTGCTGTCATTTTATATGTATATGGTTACAATTATCTACCCATATTGTAATTTTTCTTATTGAATTTATAGATTATAGAATTTTTTTATAAATAAAAAATTATGAAAATTGTAGATATTTTGAGAACATGAATTCTACTTCGTCGACTTCATTACATATATTACCAAAATTTAATTTTATAATATTGTTGCCTTGCCTTTTATAATAGCATCTAAAATTCAAAGAGATTTTAGTTACTCAAAATTAATTAATTTATTAATTCAAAGTGAATCTACAAAATACATTAACTAATCAATTAGGTTACTTTTTTTTTTTTCGATTGGAAAATAGTCAATTTCTTTGCTTTGTATTTGCGAGATCAAAATGGCTCGTAAATATCTGTTAATGGGTCCATTAATGATGTATCAAATCACATTCACAAATTTAAAATAGAATAAGTCTCATTACAACACTGTGAATATTTATAATTAATTGAAAAGCAAGTGTTGCTCCATTACAATATTCTCTGTACTGAGGCAGTCTTGGAGCTATACCATAACTAGGAAAGTGCAGAAGGCACCTCATCTTTCTGGCCTGAGACTGTTTTCACCTCCGGCTCCGGACTGTTTACAGACGAATCTAGTTTCATGGTCGAGATGTCCAAATTAGGAATGATCGGAGGTCTTCGCCTTGGTGTCACGGTCATCTTCAAACCTTCTGTCGTGTGAATTGTCGCCCCTGTAGTCATTTTGACCTGCAGAACCGTGGTCGAGTTTCAGAGAACGGTTTCTCTTACTTACACACTGATAAATGGAAAGGTCTGACCTAATTTGGAAATGAATTTTCACATTAAAGTGAGAAAAATAGAAGCAGATTACTCACAGGAGGTGCTCCGAGGGCCATTTGGAAGTCGAATCTACGAACAAGCATTGCAACTGCTACAACAGTCTGCAAATCGAAGAAAAATAGATTGTCATTTTATGATGCTGTGATGACAGTTTCATAAGAAGAAGATCCTCCACCGCCAATTCAAGATCGTATAATTATCATGAAACTATCTTTAGAGGGAATTTTATGAAATATACAATGAAGATTGTGAAGACTAAGTATATGGCTCTAGGATCCAACAAGGGCACGTTAAATAATTTACCTCAAAAGTAGCAAACATGTCTCCAATACATTTTCTTGGTCCTCCCCCAAACGGCAAGTAACTGTACCAGAAAACGTGCATGGAGTTTCCAGATTAGCTGACAAATTCTTAGGTGTTTTAGTGTTTATTTCTTTAACAGTATCTAAACAAGATGGATCAGATAGTTAAAATCCAAGACAACCTGCCCATTTTTTCAGGGCAGAGTTTGACACAATATTATCGCATGCGATTACAATATTAATAATTGATTCATAGCTACTCCATTTTTGGCGAAGGAAACAGAACATTAGTAGGAGAAATTTATTCAAACTACTAACTGTCGGGTGAGGATTCAGACCTGAAATTCTGGTTTGTCTCATTTGGATTTGGACCATCTAAAGGCCATCTTTCAGGATTGAATTTGTCAGCCTCTTCCCAGTGATTAGGAGAACGATGCAGATTCCACACAGATATGAATATATCTTCGCCGCTGCAACACCAAATTCGTTACATATTAAGAGAAAGTTTTAAGAGAATATTAAGATAGTACGACTCGTTCATTTTTTTTGGAATTATTCAGAAACCACAATATGTTAATATTTTGTCAGTGCCCAACTTTCCCGTTGTTCACACAGTGGTAAGCGAGCAATTATAATGTTATTTTTTTGTATTCTACGACCAAAGCTCAGCTACATACAGTTCACATATCATTCTTGCAACGTGGCTCGAAATTTTCAGTTATATGACAATTGACTCATAATCTAAGTGGAAAGTCATTAATTGATGAGAATGCAAACAATCAGATGCCATTACAGTCTGTCATTGTGTTTTTGGAATTGACCTTTTAATTGGGTACTTCCCAAGGACGTCATTACCAAGGGAACGGCGGATCAAGACGGGCGGTTGTGGGTAGAGTCTCAATGACTGCAAAAGTTGGTGAAAACGAAAAAACAAAAGTTAAATATAGGGGAATTGAAAATGCAGATACAGCACATAATCAACATTTGAGTAGAAAGGACATTTGCTCACTTCATTAATTACTCTAGTTGTATATTTGAGTTTCTTCATATCTTCAACCGTTGGAAAGCGGTCGCCTAGAACTGAATCGACCTAAGCATCAGTTTAAGAGACCATATAAATTACAAGGATGATATATTTAATGAAGTAAAAGAAAATAAAACATAAAATGCTAGACAGGGTTTGGCACATCTCTGAGGTGCAACTACAAAGAGTCTCAACATACCTCGTTTTGAAGCTTGGCCATAACGCTAGGCTCCTAGAATTCATAAGACCATATGATAAAAATGAACGGTTAGATTTATCAAATTTTACAGCATTAGTGTAGTTGACAACAGAAAAGCAGAAGAAATTCAAAGGTAGTTCAATACCTTATAAAGATATATAATAACTTTATCATATAGATTTTAGGAATATGTACTCATTTAAATAATGCAATAGCATTCAGGAAGTTTGATGCTTAAACATGTTAACTATTTGAAATGATCGGGACTCCATATTTTGAAAGTTACGTGCTTAAGTGAAAATAGCCAATGCAGACTTGCACATTCATGCCAAAGATAATTGAATTGGCCGAATAAAACAGATGGATGGAAGGACTAATACAGGGACCAAAAGAATTATGTGGATTCTCAATACAATACAAAGCATTGTGCACGTGAATTTAAATTGTCAATGTTCCAAAGTTACGTGAATTTAATTAATGTTATACTTCCCAATGAATTGTAGATGCTATCCTTAATTTCAAAATTTTCATGCCACAATTTGTTGTTATTCGACGTACACAAGGGTAAGAATAGCATAAGAATGATACGAGGAAGAAAAACTAAGAAATGAAAGTCAATAAAAATTTAGTTAACTAAGAAATTTAAATAGTGGATAGACTTCCTAAGGTATGAATCTTCAATACCATTGCTAATACCTTTGCAAGAAGATAGAAGGTCCATGTCAGCACAGCAGCAGATGTTTCATGTCCGGCAATGAGCATTGTCATTAGATCATCGCGGAGTTGTTTGCTTGAAACCTACATATTACTGCATGAGGATCTTACCACAATATTCATTTTTCAACATACATATGAAGAAGTCATAATCGATTTCATACATCATCCCCAGATGCTAATAGGAAATGAAGAATACTAGGATCATTTTCATTCATGTATTCCTCATGAAACTGCAGCTCTTCTTCATCCACCATTTTCTGCAAATGCATAACATAAACAGGTCAAGAAAAGAAAAAATTTAAGGATAGGTGCACGTCTCATGAAATCCCACATAAGTTGACAAAAGAGACTGAATGGGATCCTTATCAACCAGGCGACAGTTCTGATTATCTTGAGCAAGAGCACTTCTTTTCTATTTATGGATAATTACATAAACTACCTTGAAGTATGACCTTAAAAAAAAGAAGGGGGGGGGGGGTTGTAAATGCCTTCCATGACATTTGCTTCTATATTACAAATTGCACCTATTTAAGGGTTTTTTTTTCAAAAATACAAATCTCGAGGGCATTTTTGTAGTGCTTTAAGGAGTATTTGTGATTCAAAACATAACAAGCCACTCTCTCTGTAAATAGGTCAGACCTTAAGGGTTGCCTGAGTATGGAGACTAATAATGATTCCTCAAAGTACATAACCTAGCAGATTGCTGCAATTCAATTCATATCAAGGCTCAAGAAATGAATCAACCTGGCAGATTGCTGCAATTCAATTCATATCAGGGCTCAAGAATGAATTAATACCTTGCAGATTTGCTGTTTAATCTCACTATAATAAATAATATGGTGGATGAAGAAAGCACATGAAGTAGGTTCAATGCAAGAACAAACTTCACCTTACAAATTGCAATTAGACTATCCAATGTATCATTGACCAGCTTCAGAGCTGCATTAACCTTCTTCAGCTTTGGGGAGATATCTTTCCATATAGGAATTTCCCAAAATGGAATCGGTGCAACACTTCTGTCTTCTGCTTCTCTTAGGACAGTGTATACAGCCTGTTCCAGAAAGGGGCATGAATTAGAGCTGCTATAAATAAAATATACGGGAGCAATACCTAAGTAGTATTAATGTAAGAACGCACAGAATTGAGATGATGTCAAAGATGGTACCTCAACAATTCCAGTGTCAACTTTTAAAGAGTCGAAATCATAATTGAATACAGCTTTGCCAATGATATCTAATGTCAAACGGGAAAAAAGAGACTCCATTTCTACATCCTCACCGTCTGATGCAGCAGCATCAAGCTTTTGGCACAGTCTATCAGTTGCTTCTCCAAACAGCTTAAACATTGCAGCCACAAACTAGAAAGGAGCATCGTGAACGGATATAGTTACATAATAAGGGTAGCAGAATCTAAATAAGAAAGGTGAGCTCATGTAGTCAACCAACCACCATCATATTACAACTCATATATATCTTTCTTTTTTCTTTCTTTTGTGGGGGTGGGAGGTCATAATGATTTCTCCATCTTTTGGGACTACCTTCTGATGCAGCGCAGGGACTATAGCCCGTCGTCTAACACGCCAAATTTCACCATCAGCAGGTATAAGTCCTTTCCCCATCACAAAATCCAAAATTTCAGCTAAAATTCCCTGGTACAAAATCAAGAATTTGAATGTAAAACTTTAAGACTAAATTCAACTCACAAATAGATTTACAACCATAAATCATTACTAGACAAAAAAAAAATGTACAAAGAGCTTATTTCTGCAACTGCTTTACCTTGGAATAACCTTTGGGATTGTCTTTCAATATATGTTTGGCAATTGAAGGATCTGACACTATTAGAAAGGACTGCAAACAGAAAAGAAAAATAATTATTCTGCAAACTTTAAATTCAGGGAAAAGGAGACACACACTAATTGAATTTGTTGCTAACCTTAGGACCAAATGTTAGTCTAAAAATTCCACCATACGTTAGGTAAAGCTCGTACAACGGGATGAAGAAGGGTTCATTTCTGATGGCACCGATTGAACCTTTTGCCTCTGGAATCTTTAAATAGTCCCCTGAACCGCCACTTAAATTGAATATGAACTCAACTACCTCATTAGGCAAGCCCATTTTCAACAAACCATTTTTGAGTTGCGACTGAAAGCTATCATCGGCAGCAGAAAATGCAAATAACAGAAAAGGAAAAAAAAAAAAAACAAATCATTTCATTTGGAAATCATTCATATGCATTAAAAGAAAGAATAGAACTGCATGATTTCAATGGAAAATGAAACAATGTTGCATTAACTGTATTATTTTAACCCCTACTCCAATTCTTGTTTAAATGTCCTAATCCTTTTTCAATCTCCCAGAATAATACCCTTCGCAATACAATTGCATAGGTCCAACCGCAAAAACCCCGATTCTACAATGTTTCAGCAAAGGTTCTAAGTTTTTCTTTTCTTCATCTCTTTTTAATTTAATGCCCACTGCCAAGGTACAACAAGTAAAGCACAGACCCTAACCCTGATACCCATATTATGTACCTGGACTTTTCGACGGTAAACTCTCCGGAGGCAATACGGGCCGAGAGTTCAGCGCGACGCTTCTTTTCCACAAGCCTCTCGACGTCCTTTACGGCGTCGTCTTTGGGCCCTCTCCCATTACTCGAATACGAACAGCTAACCACAGAATTACCTACAGATCCACGCAAACAATAAACACAGTTTATGAAAAACAAGTAATCTCCATGTAAAAACCAGGTTTACACTATTCTAGCTGTACAGTACCACTGAACTTCAAATTAACAGCGGGACTCAATCTTCTCCTGGGTTCTCTGGTCTGAAGGGTCTGTGGTGAGAATTGAATGAATGAAAAGCTAGCTGCCATTGTTTCTTTAGAGAGAGAAAGCAAGGAAGGGAGCGAGGGAGAGGACTTAGATGATAATGTGGGAAGCGAACTGTCAGTCAGCAAAGACCGCCAGCAGGGCAGAGAGAAGTTATTTACTTAACAGAACAAGGTACAATTTCGGAAGCGCGATATACCGCCAATGGAATTGTACGATGATCTGGGGAGATTAAAATCGGAGTGGCAATGGTAATATAACCGCTAACGAACAAAGAGGGAATCTACTCCGGCTTGGCGCTAATAGAACTAGAGAATGATACGTTCGCCCAATGTCCACTTTCTTTTTCTTTCTTTTTTTTTTTTTTTTTTGGAGGTTAACATTGAATTGCACCTACCAATTTGTAGATTTTGGATTTTGGTCAAATTATTAAATAAATGTTAAGATTTATGATGATTTGGCAAAATGAAAAATGGATTGGTTGTTGGATGGCCTAGACCGCAAATTTGAGGTGGTTCAATCAAATTTATTCGAAAATGTAGCTTTGAAGGTGGAGGTGATGTTTTGTAAATCATTGTCTTTGTTGTTCTTCTTTTTCTTAAATGTGTAATTCGAATTGAGGGTGTGGGATAGACGTGTTCCATCCGGTTCTCAAAATCATGGGGGCTAGAATCAAATTCGAATTGGTATATAGCCGATTTTAGTTTTGATTTCGAAACTGTCGATTCCATGATTTCAGTTTTTTTCCTCTTTTTTTTTTTAAATTTCACTATTGAGACCGACGTTTTGAATGGAAACCGAACATGAAATCGGCTATTTGAAATCAAAACCGACGTTTTTAGAACCAGCTACCCTAAAATCATAACCAAACCTGGCTATAATCGGTTAAACAGAATCGTTGACCAGCCGTTTCAATTCATAACAGAGTCGTGCCTATGTCTAGTGTGGGATAAGCAGATGGGGAGTATGCAACCGAAAAATCTCATCATTGCATAAAATAAGTGACATTTTTAAGTAAATAAATAATATTATAGATCGAGTGCGGATGCAATCGATGCACAAAAGACTCACTCAAATTTTAAAGGCGGTGACCATCGAGGAGGAATTCCATTTGCAAATAAAAGCAATAAAAACATAAAATATATATAGGATTCAAACAATTAAGTTAATAATGTGTGTGTATATATATATATATATATATATATGAAGAAATATATTTACTTAATAAAAGGTAAAACAAATGAAGAGAGTGAACCTCAAAATATTAGTTACGTTCCATCCAAATAATCTCCCTCCTTTTTCTCCCCAAATCTTTGTCCACAGACCTCACATATATATAGCACTTTCTCTCTCTTCTCTCTAAAGATTTTCTTCCTTCCAAATATTCATGCTTTTTTTTTTTTCCATCTTTTTTATATCATCAACTAAAAACTGACATTTTTCTAATATTAAGGTACCATTTCTGTGGCACATGAAACAAATTCATGGTTCTGGAGTTTAATCCATATGCATTTCAATTGGAACAATAATCACGCACAAAGTTTTTGAATTTACACGATTTTTTCTTAATCAGGAGAAGGGATTCTTTTTGTTAGCGTCTTGATCAGGCCCTACGTACCAAAAAAATAAAATTGCATGAGGGATTTCTACACCACCGTTTCGTGTGAAGAAGATTGCTCCATTTCTGTTTGTTTTTTTGTTTCTAAGAGCTAGTTTTGAGGATTCTTAAAATATGGGTTGTTTCCCATGTTTTTCATGTAAGAGATCAGGGTCCAGGAGAGAACATCAGGCGCCTGTAAATCATCAGACCAGAGATATCCGTTCACTGCCTCCTCCTGGTATGCCTTTTTATGTTTAATTACCATAACATCACCTTTTTATGTTGCATTAAACAAATTTTCTATATCTGCATTTATGACAACATTGTTAAAGGACGAGATTATTACATTTTGCATAATGATCAGTTCTGTTAATAGACTAGCTAGATGGTGACCTCTTTTATGGCTAAATAAAATGCACGTTATTTTGAGATTTTGTTCTGCTGATTTTGTCACGATACAGAAGCCAGAGATAGCAATAGCACCATGTGTATGATCACCTTCAAAAACGTGTCCTTACCTTTAATATTTGAGTTAATTACAATTTGCAATATGTACTATATGGGTTCTTGCAACTTGGTATAAAGAAAAGAATTTGTAAGGGAGAATCTTGTGCGGTAAGTAGAGTTGAGTTTTTTAATTCAGTGGGTGTGATTTTGTATCATTAAGGATCATTGTATGAATTATTAGCATACTATGTTTCTGGACTCTTTCAGTTTGTAATGATAATAGCTCTCTGATAGCTGATAGAAATAACAAAGCAGAAGCAGCACATGCATCAGAAGCTGGAAGTAATTCAGCGAAGGCATACACTTTCCGGGAATTAGCCACAGCCACGAAGAACTTTCGACAAGAATGTCTATTGGGAGAAGGTGGAATTGGAAGAGTATACAAAGGAAAACTTCAATCTAATGGCCAGGTACTATGTATGGATCGCTATAGCTTCTTTTTCTTGCTAGTTTATAACAATTTTGGACAAAGAATGATAGATTTCATCAGCAATTTCCTTCTTAGTTACCATTTATTTTCAGCCAAGATAAATTATTTTGGACATCTTATACTTGTTTTTTGTATCACCGCCTTAGCTTGATCCAACATAAACCTGTAGAGATGACAATTTGGTTTGCCCTGTTCACAACCGCCCTATGCCCTGCAACAAACTGGTCTGGATATAAATATATATTTGTAAGATTATAGTATAAATAAATATCAAATCATGCAGTAAGTTATTGTATATAATGATATTAATTTTAGTTAATCCAACCTGAATGGGGCGAACCGTTTAAAAATGGGACAGACCTAGATATTCAAGTATTGGTTATGCTCCATTGTCATTCCTAGAAACCTGCAAGTTCTTCCATTTTTACACTGTTTCAATGGAGATTAGGTCATTTTGCCTACGCAGGGCCACAAATAGCAAGAAGGGCATAATTGAAAGTAAAACTTGAGTTGTAACTTAAAAAACAAAAAAACAAAAAAGTTCTTCTAAGAGGTTACAGTTGGGGATTACAACTAATGCATTTTTCTGGCTAGTTCTTGAGAGAAACAAAAAAACAGGACAAGAATCTCAATTACAACATTTATTTTCTCAAATTTCACAGATTGTGGCTGTTAGACAACTAGACAGGGCTGGAACACAAGGGAGCAAGGAATTTCAAGCCGAAATTGTAACATTGAGTCAGCTTCGCCACCCAAATCTGGTAAAAATAACCGGATATTGTGCCGATGGAGATCAAAGGCTTGTCGTATACGAATACTTGCCATTGGGTGGTTTAGAAAATCATCTATTTGGTAACTTTCAAATCAAATTCTAAACTAACTTCATAGACATAAATATATCATTCATCTTTTTCATCATAAAATGACAAAATTTTCATACTCGCAGACATGTCAGAAGACAGGAGACCATTAGATTGGTCGACAAGAATGAAAATAGCGTCAGGTGTTGCTGAAGGACTCGAGTTTTTACATGAGACTGCAAATCCACCAATCATATACCGCGATTTAAAATCATCGAATATTTTGTTGGACGAGGCTAACAATCCTAAACTGTCGGAATACGGGCTTGCCAAGCTTCTACAGAGTGGCAATAAGTTGAACGTATCACCAAGAGTGATGTCATCTTATGGCTATTGTGCACCAGAATATGAAAGTCATGGTGAAGTTTCAATCAAATCGGATGTGTACAGTTTTGGTGTAGTTTTGCTAGAGCTTATAACCGGGCGTAGAGCCTTTGACGCTTCACGGCCTAGAGACGAGCAAACTTTAGTGACTTGGGTAAGTGCAATATCTCATACGCAATATCTATTCAACTAAAATTGATCCATACAGGGAAAATCTCATTTTTAGTTACGTAACAAGACTACAAATAAAATTCCTCAGATCCGTATAAAATACAGATCAATTGCTAACTATACCTTGCACATGATCGAACAGGCACAGTCATTTATCAGGGATCCGAAGAGGTTTCCAGATATGGCAGATCCTCTTCTTGGGAATGAATTCCCAATAACAAGCCTGAATCAGGCAGTAGGAATGGCATCAATGTGCTTGCAGGAGGAACCATCCGTAAGGCCCTTCATCAGTGACGTTGTGGCCGCCCTTGGTTTTCTTGCACTGGCTCCTCCTGAGGCCCCTATTCCGCCTCACCTTGTTCCCATGTTATCATCAAGACTGGAATCAGCAAGTTAACAAATATTTCTTATCATAAAAAGAAGTCCAGATTCTACGTACGATGATAGTTTAAAAGTCGAGAATGATGATAACATGATCAGATAAGACAACCAGGAGGACAAGGACTAATCCGAACCTGAGATATTCTGCAAATGGATTCTCTACATTCTCCTCCATGAATTTTCTGTAATTTTCAGCGACAGAAAGACATGAAAATAGAAAGTGTGTCGGGGCCACTTTCCCTGAAAATGAGTCCTATATAGGAAAGCTTTGAGAAATCTATGTTTTTTGCATTAAGGGATAGCAGCATTTGGATGGATTGAAGTTTGTACATAACAATATTAAAATGCAGCATTTGGATCTGAATATTTGTATACTTAGGACTTATGTATGTGCTTTTTTTGTTTTTATTTTTCCTTTTCCTTTTTCATTCGGGGTTTTTTTTAAACTTTTCATGGGATTTTCTAAGGAATTTATCTTTTGCTACACCACCCATCCCCAACTATAGGACTGGCGATATATCAAAGCTAGCTAATACTGACAATATATCCGAAACACGAAATTAGAACATAAAATCTAAGATGATCAATACTTACAAAATATCCAACAAATTGACCGTTAAATAACTGGAAAAATATTTGGTTCAAAGCATAGAAAAACAAAATCAAAGTACATCGAAGTACCAATACATAATCTAAAATAATAATTCAAATAAAAACAGATGTCCAAACTTAAAAAACTTGCAACTAGGTTATAATTAAAAAGGACTAAATTCCACTGCAACAACCAAAAATCAACAAAGAAACTTTCAGAAAGTTATTTCTTCTGTGTCGATGATTCTCCATTACCTGAAAAATAAAATAAAATAAAAATAAAAATAAATCACTTTGAATACAACAAAATAATTGTGCGGCAATTAATTTGATTAAAACAAAATAAGAGTTATATTTCACAAAATATAAGTTTTATTTTCTGTCAATAAGAAGAAAGCAGCCTTCTCGAAATAAAAAATTCTCACACATACGACTTTATTTATTTTGAGTAATAAAGCAAAAGTAACTTTTAAAACGAGATTCTTATTTTGATAGGCGTAACATTATCTAATAAGGATAAGATTAACATTGCAAGGAAAATTACCTCTTCTATTTTTCTTTTCATTCATAGCATGCAAAATGCGTAAATGTGGGTCGACGGGAAGGCCAAGGTCCTCGTACCTTTTGTCATACAATGAGTACCTTAATTTCAAACACCATTTTTTGAATTATTGATTTGACATTGTGTAATAAAACTAATAAGATTACGATATAAATTAATTGGTAAAAATTAGAAAAAAAATTTGATAAATCATGTACCTTCCACCAACATCGTCCAAGCTTCGATAATTATATTGTTGATTAGCTCGACCAAAGGAGGAGTTCATACGTGCATGTGACGGACGAAATGAAGAGGTTCCAATTCCCTGTTAAATAACAATATGCATGGTTTGAATTAATTAATTTATTAAATCTTTTAAAGTAAATTAATTTATTCTGTAATTTTAATTTTTATTTAAGAAAATATTGAGGAGTAGTTGTGCTATCTTACCAAAGATTGAGAGGGCCCCATATTAACCCCCTCTTGAGGCTGTGAAGATGACGACAACGAATAAAATTGAGCGGGCTGAGGTAATTGATGAGTGTGCCCCATATTAAGCTCCCCTTGAGGTTGTGAAGAGGACAACAACGAATAAAATTGAGCGGGCTGATGATTGGGCCCCATATTAAGCTCCCCTTGAGGTTGTGAAGACGACGACAACGAATAAAATTGAGCGGGCAAAGGTGATTGATGATTGGGCCCCATATTAAGCTCACCTTGAGCCCGTGAAGACGACGACAACGAATAATATTGAGCGGGCAAAGGTAATTGATGATTGGGCCCCACATTAAGCTCCCCTTGAGGTCGTGAAGACGACGACAACGAATAAAATTGAGCGGGCTGAGGTAATTGATGATTGGGCCCCACATTAAGCTCCCCTTGAGACCTTGAAGACGACGACAACGAATAAAATTGAGCGGGCTGAGGTAATTGATGATTGGGCCCCACATTAAGCTCCCCTTGAGGCCATGAAGACGACGACAACGAATAAAATTGAGCGCGCTGAGGTAATTGATGATTGGGCCCCACATTAAGCTCCCCTTGAGGCTGTGAAGGCGACGACAACGAATGAAATTGAGCGGGCAAAGGTAATTGATGATTGGACCCCACATTAAGCTCCCCTTGAGGCCGTGAAGGCGACGATAACGAATGAAATTGAGCGGGCAGAGATAATTGATGATTGTAGCTGTTCACAATTTCTCAGTGTAAGAAATTAACAAAATACTTATTTATGTAAAGAAAAATAATATATTATTAATTATATTCGAATAATAAATATATAGATGTAGATAGAGTAGTGATAAGAAACTCGATCATGGGAAACTTATGGAACCAACTACAACACAAAGTATTAGTACTTCACCTCAATTTTTATTGATAATTTGCATTCGATTTTTTACAACACAAAGTACTAATATTTTATACTGAAGTCAACTCTATAAAAAATCGAAATTTAAATTTCATATCCAATAAAATAAAAAACTATGATTGTGATCATTAATACTAACCTGTACCCCATTAATTCTTGCGAATAAGAATACTGGGAAAGAGGGTTTACTTCACGATTTGAGGAAGATGGGGCTGATTTCTTGGATGATTCTTTGTCCATATTTTATGGGAATAATCTGCACACATAAAAATATATGAATATTAAGTACAATATTTACAATGAATTATGATAAATTTGAATAAAAAAATAGAAACAAATTAAATAAAATGTGCAAATTGCTATTATATAATCATCTTTTTTATTCTTTTGATGAGATTATTATTATCACTTTTATTTTAAGAAAGACTATTAATAATTTATTTCGTTATTAATGAAACTTTATTTTGTGCAAAGTAATGGAAATATTTTTTCTACCGTACATTACAACAAGTCAATCCAACGACGTTGCAATAAATTAAACAAACATATGAACATCAGTTCTTTAATTACTACACGACAATTAAATGAAATAAACAATAAACTTACTACACGACAACTGAATGAAATAAACAATAAACTTACTACACGACAACTGAAAAATAAACACTACACTTTCTACACGACAACATATACTTAATTAAAAACATTTTTCACCACCTTCTATTATAACAAGGCAACATATCAATTGTTCAAAAAGAACTTTCTCCAAAATATTTTAAAAGCAAATATATTAATATACACGATAAGTGGTTTTTTTGTCGTATTCGAACATCATTTAATTTTTAACTACATTGCAGTAAATCGAACATATGTATCAACAACAATTCTTAGATCTGGCTTATTACACAACAAATGAATGAATTTATTAAACTAAATCTAATTCAAGAACCCTAATTAAATTATAAGTAACATTTAATGAGATCTAATTAAACACAAACATGAATATATCTATAAAATTCTTGACAATATCATTAAAGCAAATATATTTAGTTATATACAAGTTAAAAACTATTTTTTACAAATCCCATTCTAACATTTTTTTTCCCAATCAAATCGTAATAAATTGAACATATAAATCAGTTCCTAGATCTGAGTTCTTGCACAAAAAAATGAATGAAGTTATTAAACTCAATCTTATTCAAGAACCCTACTCGAATTATTAATTATATATATATATATATATATATATGCTTAACTAAAATCTTGTAATTTAACATAAAATCAAAACTTACATAAGCTGCAATTGCAGATTGGAATTAAACAATTCTTCTGGCTGTATGCAACGATTCCTCACACTTCTTCCAAACTGCAAGATAATTTGAAATATATTAGTAAAAAATAATTAAAATAAAAAATTGATTTTTGAAAATAATTCTCAATAATATATGTGTGTGCCTGGTGAAATAATTTTCTCAAATAATATATAGAGGTTAAAGAACAGGCCCAATTAGGAATAACGGATTTGAAAAAAAAATTAATTAATTAATAATTTTGTCATGCTACCATTTATGTGAGTTGACCTAGAATTTAGAATGATAGTATATAAATCCAAAATCTAATTAATGTAAAATCTGAAATATAAAAGAAAATCCCTAAATCACAATGATAAATCAATTACTACTTACCTTTGATTTTATCCTATTTAATGTATGGCAACAACTTATGAATGTGTCCGTTGAAGGTGACAATTTTATTAATTTAATTTAATAAATATGCTAAATTCTTGAGATATGCATTACTAAAATGTGAAATATAATTTAATTTTGTACAATAATATCATGTGTATTATTTTATTTATGTCGAGGGATGGTATAAAATGAAATTTTTGCATAAACGATATTCTTAAAATAGTTTGGATGTTAATTTTCAATAATATTATATATACAATCAATACGTAAGAGAATATTAAATTACGACTTATTTGTAGTTCGCATATTTGTGCTTATCATATGCATATGTTACGTCAAATTTACTAAAGAATAATCCATTAGTGGAAAATTATCGTAACGCATGTGTGCTACGTGTCATCTTTTTTAAAATATGCATTTAGTTTTATTAAATAATTATATAATAATTAAAGAAATATAGAAAGTTGCACGTATTGTCCCAAGCAAGGCAACATTTTAATTGATCATAAATTGTTTTATTGTCGCATTCGAACATTATTTAATTTGCAATTACTTCGCAATAAATCGAACATGCATATCGACATTAGTTCCTCAATCTGAGCGTATTACACGACAAAATGAACGAAGTTATTAAATTAAATCTTATTTGAGAAATCTTTTTTTAATTATAACTAAAGATCAATGAGATCTAACTAAACATAAACGTGAACAACTCTATAAAAATTCAAAACATCTACTTAATGAGAAACATTTTTCACCACAATATTTTAAAAGCAAAGATTTTATATATATTATATATACAATCAATACGTAAGAGAATATTAAATTACGACTTATTTGTAGTTCGCATATTTGTGGATAGGGCTTATCATATGCATATGTTACGTCAAATTTACTAAAGAATAATCCATTAGTGTAAAGTTATCGTAACGCATGTGTGCTACGTGTCATCTTTTTTAAAATATGCATTTAGTTTTATTAAATAATTATATAATAATTAAAGAAATATAGAAAGTTGCACGTATTGTCCCAAGCAAGGCAACATTTTAATTGATCATAAATTGTTTTATTGTCGCATTCGAACATTATTTAATTTGCAATTACTTCGCAATAAATCGAACATGCATATCGACATTAGTTCCTCAATCTGAGCGTATTACACGACAAAATGAACGAAGTTATTAAATTAAATCTTATTTGAGAAATCTTTTTTTAATTATAACTAAAGATCAATGAGATCTAACTAAACATAAACGTGAACAACTCTATAAAAATTCAAAACATCTACTTAATGAGAAACATTTTTCACCACAATATTTTAAAAGCAAAGATTTTATATATATTATATATACAATCAATACGTAAGAGAATATTAAATTACGACTTATTTGTAGTTCGCATATTTGTGGATAGGGCTTATCATATGCATATGTTACGTCAAATTTACTAAAGAATAATCCATTAGTGTAAAGTTATCGTCATGCACGTGTGCTACGTGTCACCTTTTTTTTAAATATGCATTCATTTTTATTACATAATTATATAATAATTAAAGAAATATAGGAAGTTGCACGTTTTGTCCCAAGCAAGGCAACATTTCAATTGATCATAAATTGTTTTATTGTCGCATTCGAACATTATTTAATTTGCAATTACATTGCAATAAATCGAACATGCATATCGACAACAGTTCCTCAATCTGAGCGTATTACACGACAAAATGAATGAAGTTATTAAATTAAATCTTATTTAAGAATTCTTTTTGAATTATAACTAACGATCAATGAGATCTAACTAAACATAAACGTGAACAACTCTATAAAAATTCAAAACATGTACTTAATGAGAAACATTCTTCACCGCAATATTTTAAAAGCAAAGATTTTATATAAAAGTTCAATTGTTTTTTTGTTGATTTGAACATTGTTTAATTTCAACTACGTTACAATAAATCGAACATACATATCAACAACAATTCCTCAATTTGACTTATTACATGACACATAAATGAAGTTATTTAACTAAATCTTCAAGAACCCTAATTGAAGTATAAGTAACAATTAATAAGATCTAATTAAATTCACCACAATAATTTTAAACCTTAAATATATTTATTTATATACAAGTTAAACTATTATTTTATCACATCCGTTTTTTTTTTCAATCAAGTTGCAATAAATTGAAATTACATATCAACAATATTTTCTAGATCTAACGTATCATACAACGATTGAATGAAGTTATTAAACTAAATCTTATTCAAGAACCCTAATCGAATTATACGTAACGACTAATAAGATCTAATTAAATATATATACCTAATTAAAATCATTTAATTTCACATAAAATAACTTACATATAAGCACGTATTTGTCGATTGAAATTAATCAATTCTTTAGGCTGTATACAACAATTCCTCACACTTCTCCAAATTGCAAGTTACTTTGAACTTATTAAAAAATAAAAATAAAAAACAATCTAAATAAAATTTTCTTTTTGGAAATGACTCTCAATAAGAAATGTCTATGCTTAGTGAAATAATTTTCTCAAATAAAATATTTACATTTAAATTCAAAAGATATTACTTTAAACTGAAAATGTATTACTAATTTCTAAAAAGTGTTACTACTTGGTTATTTGATATGATATTTTTATTGAAAATATAATGCTTTAGAAACAAAATATTTTGTGAACAATCTTAAAAGTTTAGTCTTTATCTAAAAATATATTAATTTCTTTATATAAAAAAACTATATATATGAATGAGTGTGCATAGAAACAATAAGCGTACGTAGAAAAACTGTACAAGAGTCCAAATAAGTCTTTTGTGGATTCTAATCAGGCTGGTTAGAATCCACGTGTTTTTGCTATTTTTAGTTAGAGTCCGATCCATTACATGCATATGAGTATTTGGCCCAATAAATTTGAAGAAACGCATTATTGGTTTAAGTTCTTTCAATTTTTTCCCTTGAAAAGAAGAGTTGGCGGTGTACAAGAACGGACGATATGCAAAATATTAGGTTATTAAAATAAGTTATCTGTATAAATTTTTATTAAAACATATATACATATATATATACACACACACACATACATAATTTGAGAAAAATATATATTGTTTTAGGAAACTAATAAAAAAAATCAATCATTGTTTAGATGTCGTCCATACAATACCATACTATTTTTCAAGTAGCTTTCAAAACAGAGAAAAATACGAAAATCTTAAAAACGTGGTTCTAAATTGGAGACTTCGGAAAGAAAACCTCCCCTGCAGTAAAGTGTTGTACCTTCTGCCCCGAAATTAGTTCCTTTTCTACAGCTCAACTAGTCTGTCTGTGTTTCCAAAGTTACCCCCCCCCCACCCCCGACCACCCCACCTTCTCCGCCATCTGCGAGTGATGAAACCCCCCGGCGGTCTGCTCACCACCGCTTCTCATCCTATTCTTCTTCCAAAGAGGTCTGCTTTTTGGAAAAGTTGGCACAGCATTCTCAGCCCTACGGCCAGACTCAGACCACCGCGGCAACGGCGGTTCTGCTTCAGAGTCTCATGCACATCGGAAAATTCGGACGCCAGCGCGGCGTCGTCCCGATACTCTTCCCGAAACGGAGTTATATTATCGGACTCGCGGCCGGCGAATGAATTGTTGAATTTTGAAGTTAGAAGTGCTTCTGTCCCAGCTAGTATAATTTCGGCCCCTAAATTGAACTTGAGCGATCAAGCTTTCTTGCTTCTCGCCTTCATTGGTTGCACGGTAATTTAATCCATCACCCCTGCCTCTATATGAATTTTATTCTCCAATTGCTTGAACTCATTATGGTATCTTCTGTATCGATGTCAATTTTGTGTTAGAAATGTGTATGTTCTGATTTTCTTACATTCACTATCAAACTTTTTTTTCCCGTTGGAATTAGCTCTCCTTTTTCTTGACATGTAAAGGCAATTGAATCTATTCAGAATAATGATGACTGATGGCACATTTCATAATTTGCAGACTTCTGTTGCATTCTGTGGCCTTGTTCTTGCTGCTGTGCCTACATTATTCGTAAGTATAATTTCCTGCTCTCCAATGTACTGGGTTTTACCCTAATTCAACTTATTTTAAATGCATGTGATGATAAGTGAAATTTTAGAAGAAAGTGACAAATCTTGATTCGTGTCTTTAGTTTTTCATCATGTGGCCAAAATCAAGTGATTGGGAAAAGGAGCAAAATAAATGAAAATTACAGAGGTGGACTCATAAAGAGATAAGTTTGGGAATGATACTAATGTTCTTTTGGTCTTTTATGGTATAGAATGCTATTCTTTTTAAGTTTTTATGGATCTAGTAGGTGGAAATTTAGAGTAAATGCTTACTTTGGATGCTATGTGGTGTTTACAGACCATTGCTTTAGCTTCTCCACTGCTACTTCTGTCATAGCTTACATTATAATGTAGATGTTATCTATAATCTATTTTACTACGAAAATCTCAGAAACTTATGGCTCCTTTTCTCTACTCTTCTCTGAGTGGCTTGAGTCAATACATTGAGGGATGTTTGGATGGGTAACTATTGGTTGTGAGGAGAACAAGATTCTGTGTGACATTAAAGAATTGCTGAAGCAAGGAGACCGAGACATTGAGATGCAATTTTTTACATTCTTTATGGTTTAAATGAGCCAAGGTTCTAATGGGTGTATTTGGTGTTTATAGGCAATGCGAAGGGCAGCACTTTCGCTTTCAAAATTAGCTGATACTGCTCGTGAGGAGCTTCCCAGTACAATGGCAGCAATCAGGCTGTCTGGGATGGAAATCAGTGATCTCACACTAGAACTGAGTGACTTAAGGTACTGTAAATGGCAGCAATCAAGCTTTCAAAACTTCCTGTTTGTTTTTCTCAATCCATTTGTGTTATTGAATCTTGATAGAGAACCAATTGACTATCCCTAGTGAACAAAAATTCTCAAGAATTTGTGGACATTCATATATATAAGGAAATGGAAAGTAGATGAGAAATCATTGCTTCTCCTGATGAATTTAAAGGAATATTTAACTGCCTCCGATAGTGACTTTTGTGGATTTAGACTCCTAATGCGAAAGATGTGAGATGGAGATCATCATTTGGAGATTGCAAGAGCACTGTCTAGCCCATGACTCTTTTTCTTACTAATTTGTTGTTATCTTGTTATGTGTAGTAATTTGTTTGTATGTGCATTTAATGTGCTGTACATGCATGTATCACCATCAGTGTGTGTACATTGCTGAATCTGGGACCCCATTTAAATGTAGGGCAAATAATCCTTTTCTCCCCTCAACTCAAAATATGGGAACTTTGGCCTCTCTATATAATGCATTGTGAGAGTATAAAATAAGCCAATTAGCTTCTGATTCTAGTGGAGATCAATGCTCCTTCAGGGCAATATTGCCAATACTTTTATAATATGTTAATGTCCAACTCCTTGGTATAGATAGAAAAGTATGGACAGAAAAGACTCAAAAATAAAATATGGCATGTATAATTATGTGGGGGTTGCAAAGGTAGCATCTTAAATATCTTTAACATTTTATAGCTCCATTCTTAAGAGTGTTGAATCAAATTGTATAATCATTTACTACCTTTATCCCATATTACAATGTTGAAGTTTTAGTTTGTTAGTTAAACTTACAATGGCGCTATCTTTTGGCAGTAAATAATATCACTAAAACTTTGAATCACACTAATTATGTAAATTTAATTCAGTTGGAATATTCAATGGAATTGTCTTTTTCTAGACCTTGAGAAACAGTGAAGCTGGCTTATAATTGCTCAGTAATTTTGTTCCAAGGAATATATTTTATGTAACAAAGTTCTACTACAATACTTATTATTCTTCCAAAACTAGTTAAGTTTACTGTAACATCCAATGGAGCTACGAGTCTGAAAACATGGTGATGAGCACATCCAAAAGCTCAGACCTATCTTAGCATATGCCTTATCTTAGATTTAAGGGTTATGTATAAGATCTATGCAATCTCTAGATTCCCTTACTAAGAGATGCTAATGAATTTATCCGCTGCACAAGTTAGTTAATGTATGTTAATGCTCAGGGTATGTAGTAACATAGGCATGTCTTAGGCTGAAAAGAGAATTAAAGTCTATTAGTTCCGTAATATGTGTTATTCCATCTGTTTCTCAGCCAAGAAATAGCAGACGGGGTCAATAAATCTGCTCAAGCAGTGCAAGCGGCAGAAGCTGGAGTTCGACAGATAGGGTCACTTGCTCGCCAACAAACTATGTGTAAGTTTTCATTCGTCTTTTTCTTATTTAACACCCCCACCCCCCAAAAAGATGATAAAAAGGGGCTGTCTAGATTTTTAAGCTAGTTTTTTCTTGAACAAAATTCATGATAGTTGCACTTTTATGTGAAAAGCCATGATTCAGGAAAGGGCTAGCCTGCCTATCATCTCACTACAACCAGTGGTGGCAGGGGCTGCAAAGAAGACTTCTCGTGCTGTCGGTCAAGCCACCAAGAGTTTCTTGAATATCATCTCACGGGGTGAGCTTAACTCATCTGATGAAGACGATAATTCTACAGACAGGATAGAAAGTTGAGAACCTGCCAAAGCTAATTTACAGGCTGCAGAATCGATATAAATGATAAGCTGATGCTCACTTTGTTTGATAAGCACCAATAACTCACGCGCATGCAATCCCCTCCAGATAAGAGAATAATGCAAAGAGAGACTTGTGTAACACCGTCTCACGTATATATGCCATCATATTCCACAATAAGGAAAGATGATCCAAGTGGAATTGTAGTCTTGATCTGATTGAAATTGTTGTAAACTGATTGTTCGATGCTTTGACACACAAT
The DNA here is from genome assembly GCA_028749325.2 of Caryopteris x clandonensis. Taxonomy (NCBI): domain Eukaryota; kingdom Viridiplantae; phylum Streptophyta; class Magnoliopsida; order Lamiales; family Lamiaceae; genus Caryopteris; species Caryopteris x clandonensis. The sequence continues at coordinate 4,035,247 of JAPYKT020000027.1, read as the reverse complement.
GAAAAGTCTTGAGAACCAAATTATATTGCTATCAAGCCAATGTTATGGCATGGGGAATTTACAATGTATTGCTGGAGTTGAAATTAGTTGAGTTCAGTTGAGCCTGCATTGATCCGATTGAGCGAACCAGAATTGTTCTGATTGAAAATGTACCAGATTGTTTTATTTAACTAATTTTTTAGCTTAACTGAACATGAACGTTGATTCCCTTTTGTAACCCTTGAATATTTTAGCTTTAAGTACAGTTGAAAACTCAATTTTTTATCTGATGAATGATGGAGGAGGGTTCATACTGTTTAGGATTGAATGATATTTATACCACAATACAACATTTTGTGAGATTTCTGTGCATTCCTGTGTTACTTTGAGAATTCAGTGCAGATTGAAGAAAAGAAGAGAGAAAAATGTGAAGGGACAAAATACAGGGTAAGTTAGAAAAATATATTCCTTAGCATTTTCTACAATTGAAAAAAAATAGGATGGTAAGAAAACCATTCTACAACATGTAAGAATGAGAAAACTGGTACACAATAATCTGGTACCCTGTCCACTATTCCCGTATATTTACATAACTCTTCTTTGTCACACACGAATCACTTCTACTGATTTTGAGGTTGTACCTACATATAAGTTCTTCTCCTTCCTTGCTCTCTGCAAGAACCAAATCATGCCGTTATATGCTATAATTTTTGTGTGTGTGTGTGTGTGTATTTGTATGTTTTTATAATAGTATACTAACCATTTCAAGCTGTGTGTTTTTCCAAGCTTTCTCCAGCTCTTCAAAAACCAATTCAATGGTGGGACGACCAGTGCTCGAACTGGCTACACAAAGCACTGCTATCTGCAATATGGACTCAAAATCTACAGTCACAATATTTCCTTTCATCCTGGGATCTTGAAAATCTGTCAGCGGTCGTTTTCCCATGTTCACATCCTTTGCCTGCAAGGTTTTTCAAGATACGTGTGAATGTATGTATTTGATAGTCTCTCTTTCTCTCTCTTTGTCACTCTCTCTCACCTTTCTCGTGAGCTGATCTCTTGCATCCAGGTCAAGTTCTATCACTCTTTGTCCTGATAAAAGCTGCAGAGTGACAATGCCAAAGCTGTAGATGTCACTAGCACTGGTTAGTTTCGCATTGCTCATATATTCGGGATCCATATAACCTATCGTCCCCCGAACATCTGTGAACACTTTGCTCTCTTCCATTCCCAACATCTTTGCCAGTCCAAAATCGGACAGCTTTGGTTGCATATCATGTGTCAGAAGAATGTTTGTTAGCTGCAAAGACAAAGAACCAACCTGTTAGTCAATTGATTCTTACAAATTGTTGGTTTTCTGAGTGTTTTTATAAGGTACCTTAATATCTCTGTGAACAATGCATCCGTTTATATGATTGTGGAGATATTTGAGAGCAAATGCACAGTCCCTCAAGATTTTGACCCTCATCTCCCATGTTAGGACAGTGTCTTTCCCTGTATAGACAAACTATCATTGATCCAGTAGGTCCACAGTTTTGTCTGAAAGGAAAAACACTTAGTAAAATACCCAAAAAAAGAAAAAAGGCATACGTAGAAGATGTTGAGCTAGATTTCCATTAGAGCAATACTCGTAGACCAGATACTGTTCGCCGTCTTCAATGCAACAACCAAAAAGACAGACAAGATTCGGATGTCGAACTCTTGAAAGACCTGCGATTTCTCGACTGAAAGAATCTAGTGTGTTGCTCTTGTATATCTTCTTGATTGCTACTAGTTGTCCACTGGGAAGCATGCCCTTGAAGACGAGCCCTGCACTGCCTCTTCCTAGGCACTTCTTTTCGTTTCCATAGTTTATTGCGTTCTCGATTTCTGCTTTGGAGAACCTGTATAAGCCAGGTGTGTCTATCATCTCTTTGCTCTGAGCAGATTTCTTCTCTTGCTTTCGGTTCTTTGTTATGTACTTTATAAGTGCAATAATGACGGCTAGGCCCATCAAAACCAGAATCACTGCGAAGAGAACTACTGCCACACTCTCTGATACAATACATATTTGTTTTTGTATGAGTTAAAAGAGTTGTGGTATTGGTTTCAAGTAAAGCTATAAACTAAATGAACTATCACTTACTGTTTATTTTGATGTAATTCTCCGGTTCTGCAAGAAAGCCAATAAGTTGAAGTTAGATCCGTAATAAACCAATGAGAGAGAGAGAGGAGAAAGAGAAAGAGGGGATGGGGTGGGGAAAGGGAGGGGGGGGGGGGGGGAGGGGGGAGAGAGAGAGAGATGTTTCCACCCGGACCAGCCAAACCAGGCAAGCATCTTTCAAAATCATCCGAGGAATCATTCTTCTTCCCAGCTATAACAGAAACAATAAGAGTAACAAGACAGGTGGCTTTCTCTGTATAATCGTCATCGTGTTTCAGATCACCTAACATGTCATCCAATGATGATTTTATTCCAGAGATGCACTCACCACAGGCATCATCAAACGAAGAAGAACCGAAATGGGAACACTTATCAGTGACATTCTGACCAATGTTTTGCAGCTGAATCGTCGAGCACGTCGTGCTTCCATAATAGAAATCATTGAAGCCACACGTTTGAACAGACACATTGGGCTGCATCTTAAAGGGTCCACTGCAGCGACGCCACTGATCCTGGCTGACAAAGATATTCCCCGATGGATCGTTCTTCGCTTGAACGGCTAAAGCGTGAGAGAAAGCGATGAGTGCATTTTGACAGCAGCTTGTTTTGGGGAAGATATTCCAGTCCTTGACGCTCTCTTGGACATTATTACAACCACCTGTCGGTATGTAGGGATACGAGCTGAAATTTAAGCTGCAACCTGTAAGTTCATCGAATCTGATCAACAAAACTCATAGACAGATACAGAACAGATGATTAAATATTCAATAATGGAATCTTCAGATTGCTAAAAAACGCCAAGTATTAACCTGGGTCCCCTGGAGGAAATGAAGAGGCTTTAAACACAAGAAGAGCGACAAAGAACAAAGAAGGAAGTCTAAATTTCACGCATCGTACTTCCATCTTTCTGCTGTAAGGAACCGATTTCGCATGAGAATTTTGAATGATTCGTATATTCCGAAAGCAAGAATCTTTTTTCTAGCAAACAGGCGCTGCATGTACATATTTATAGGATCAACTTCCTCATTACAGCCGAAAAAATTCCGGATATTCTTGTCTTAATATTATCCTTGCTTAGTAATTGCTACCTTCGCAACCTAGACTTCATCGTCGTTCTGGCATGCAGTGTCATCTGTATCGTGGCTGGCAGAACACAGGTCATTAGGAATTCAAATTAATTTATGTATTACAAAGTTCGCCTCAAAATCAAATCGCTACAATTGATAAAAATATTAAACAAATTTAAACATATTTTCACGTTTGTAAAATTTAAACTCAACTCAACTCAACTCGAACATTTTAAATAAATTTGAACATCAGCATATTCGTTTCGATTCTACTCGTTAAATAAATTTAAACATCAGCATATTCGTCTCGATTCTACTCATTTAACGCCGTGAGAAAGTTACAGTATAGTTTAGGCTGTCAAAATCAAAGAGACAAAGCTGTCGCCCGCCGTTAGAGAATGATTCTGATAATATTATGTAAAGTTGGAAAAATATGTGTGGAAATTGGACGCTGAAGTTGGAACTTTGATGATTCCTAGAGCAAGATACCTCTTTACCCTACATCTCACTCCATTTAAAAATCTCATTTTTTACATCACAACAAGTGTAATTGAGTTCGACCGTATGAATAGTTTTCTTTATCTGAAAAAACGATCTTGTTTGTAGTTATACAAACATGATTCTCTTTTATGAAATAAAAAAAAAAAAACGTAACCTATATTTGTAGCCTAAACTCAAATACCAGAGTACAAGGTCTCGTCTAAATCATTCAATGAATGTCACTTTCATGTGCCTATCGAGATGGCATCTTTAAGTAATATTCATCAAATTTAATTCGAATAATCAATAAATAAAGAATTGTTTTTTGAATTTAATATTTCTCTTTAATATATGCAATATTAAATTAAAAATTGTAAAAAAAAGAATTAATATGATATGTTAAACATTAGAAAAATAAAAAATATAAAAAATATTTGTATTTTTATTAAAAAAAAAGGGAAAATGCCAAAAAAATAAAAACTTAATTATCACAAGGAGATTAAAATAATGAAAATCATAAACAATTATATTGAAAAATTAATATTATACAAAATACATAATTACTAAAAACGATGGGAATAATAATAAAATTTCACAAATTCCACTAAAGTAAAAAATTTATTAAAAAATTTATTATAATTATGATTGAAGTTAATGGTACAAATTTGGAAAAGTGTAGCACCCTCATCAACCCCACCTATCTACGTTGCAGTGTTCATAATCACAAGACTCCTTATCCAGCTTCCCATGCTTTCAACCCCACACGTCGCCCCTTTTCCCTTTTCTATGTTTCCAAATGCGTAATCTTTTTGTCTCACGATTTCTACATGCTGAATGCCCCTAAAAAATGTGCCGAACCGCCATTGTTGCACCACAAATCCAAGGTTCGTGGCTTCTACTGTTCCTGTGTACATTAAATGCTGTCTTGGTCACACTTCTTTTTTCTATTTCTAAATGGGCATTTCTCAATATGTATAGAACTTACAGTTGCATGCTATATTAGCACAGTTTTTGAGTTCGTTGGGATGTGATTGTGCAATGTTGTTTTAGAAGTTTATTCTTGCAGAAATGATATGTCTTCATAAGTAGACTGGGATATGATGTTGGGTTCTCACTGAAAATTAATTGAAATTCTGTTTCTGGGAATTTAGTTTGACTCTTGTAGTTGTCATTTAAGAAAATTAATAAAAATGAAGATTGTTACATGTAATTCAAGAATTGAGAATGACAAAACTAAAGTCCTAATTTTATAGGGTTAGCAATTTGATGTCCGTTTTAGCAAGTCTTGGTCAATTAATCTAGTTCAGCTAAGTGCTCAATGTAACAATAGTTTATGGGATTACTTGGCCAGAAAGTATATCTCTGAAGTTTAAAATAGTTTACATTGTACCTTTTATCTATATTTATGTGGTTGCATTTCAAAATATGGAAACCATTTGCTTGTAATGTATTTGTAGCCTTCTATGCAGAGATTTAATTTGTTTCGTAATTTATTTTTCGTCTTGTTTAAATTGGTATTTTCATTCTAGATCTTGTACTCTTGCCTGACTGAAATATATCGTCCATCACAACCTTAGTTGTTAATTACCTAAAAATTGCAGATACATACTTCACCATCTCTTGATGCATTATATCCTGAAGTTCTTACTATTTTCAGAAGCAATCTGACATGCCCAAATTAATTCAGGTTGCATTGTGCAGTCAAAGTAAAACATGGCCTTTCCGTTGTACTCAGGAGTGCTTTCTAATGGTGAAAGCATGCTATTGCATAGTAATTCAAGACTGGCTACTTGTCAACAATATAACTGGAGTAGGGCTGATCTTAATGGCAATCTACTGGGGAGAATAAGATCCAGTAAATTGAATTTCAAATACTTGAAGTTGTTGAAAACTCAGCAGGTTTGTAAAGGGTTGGGCACAAGATATTCAAGTCTCTTCTCGGTAGGAAAGGACAAGACTCCTTCAAGCCATAGTCTTAACACAATTATAGCTGAGGTGACTTCTTACGTAATTACATTGTTTATGGCATCTAACATTATACTTGAAGAATTGTTGATTCTTAACTGATCTCTTTTCTAGGCCTTAAAGAAAGTACATCTTCCTGATCTGGTGAGTCTTGTATTTTCGAAGCAATGGATCTATGTCAAGAGTGCTGCAATATTACTGACGTTGACATTGATGATCATTCCGACAGCTGAGGCTGTGGATGCTCTGAAAACTTGTACTTGCTTATTGAAGGAGTGCAGGTATTTCATCCAATTTTGTTTTCTTGCTTTTGAACTGAATATTTTCATAATTAAATTCAGTTTTAGAGTATTCATGCTGTTTGATTCAAGCAGATGCCCTTTTCTCTTCCCGCTCTCTATTATTTTGAACCTTTATTGGGAAAATTGCAAATTTGGTCCTGTAAATAAGGGGAGGCCGTTTCTGGTCCACCATATTCACGAGGGGCCAATTTAGATCAGTAGTTCTCAATGTTCCACAATTTGACTGTATCCCAAAGGTCACACTCAAATTTCTGGAAAAATCTGGCATAACTTGTACTCAAACAGTGTAAAGAATGAAACTTACAGCTAAATTGCCACCTCATGTCTATGGTGTACCAAAAATGCCACCACCCCTTAGTTACATCACCAAAATTTCAATTTTCCCTATCAAAAGTATTGGTTCAATCTTCCATGGATCATCTATCAAATTTACAGTTAAAAGAGAGAATTTGTCCTCTGAGAAAAGACATAACTTGGTACATATTTAACACGAATATTTCATTGCTTCTCTTCAGGTTAGAGCTTGCAAAGTGCATCGCGAACCCCTCATGTGCTGCTAACGTCGCTTGTCTTCAGACCTGCAATAACAGACCCGATGAGACTGAATGCCAGGTCATTCCCACACCGTCCATAATGTGCAATATCTTTTCAATTCTACCAAACTACAAGTAGTAATATCTTATCTTTTTATCTCAGATAAAGTGTGGAGATTTGTTTGAAAATAGTGTTGTAGATGAATTCAATGAGTGTGCAGTCTCAAGAAAGAAATGTGTGCCTCGTAAATCTGATGTGGGTGAATTTCCTGAACCCGACCCTGCTGTTCTTGTCCCGAACTTCAACATAAACGATTTCAATGGGAAGTGGTTTATAACCAGTGGTTTAAATCCTACATTCGACACCTTCGATTGCCAATTGCACGAGTTCCACATAGAAGACTCCAAACTTATTGGAAACATATCTTGGCGAGTAAAGACACCAGATACTGGTTTTTTCACTCGATCAACGGTCCAGAGATTTGTGCAAGATCCAAAATATCCAGGAATTTTATACAATCATGACAATGAGTTTCTTCACTACCAAGATGACTGGTATGTCTGTTTTACCTTTAACTTACAATTTTATGCTCACTGCCAAAATTTGTGTACGTGCAGTCTTGACATATTAGTGTGAGAACACTCATGCACATGCAAGATTTCGAGGTTTATTGAATCTTGAAATTATTGGATTATCGTTGATAGGAAATGGATGATAATAGATATCAACAGAGTTGATTGATCTTGTTTAAGAACATTAGTTTCTTCAACAAGATTTCCTGATAAGATCAAGAATCAAGATTTTAATGAAACAATTGAGTTGAACTAATTATGGCTCTCATTTTGCTCTTGAACTAAGAATTCAATATTCCAAATGGAATTGGGCAGGTACATTCTTTCAGCCAAGACAGAAAACGAACCAGATGACTACATATTCGTTTACTACAGAGGCAGAAACGACGCCTGGGATGGATACGGCGGCGCTGTAGTTTACACAAGAAGTGCAGTTTTGCCCAAAAGCATCATACCCCAACTCGAAAAGGCGTCTAAAAATGTGGGGCGTGATTTCAACACATTCATCAGGACAAACAACACCTGTGGGCCTGAGCCCCCTCTTGTCGAAAGATTGGAGAAGACGGTAGAGGAAGGCGAGGAGATAATCGTGAAAGAAGTTGAAGAGATCGAACAGGAAGTGGAGAAAGTGAAGAATACAGAAATCACATTGTTTCAGAGGTTGGCAGAAGGATTTCAAGAGCTTATTAAAGATAAAGATTATTTTCTGGAGGAGCTAAGTAAAGAAGAGATGGATGTTTTGAGTGAGCTGAAAATGGAAGCAGGTGAGGTGGAAAAGCTTTTTGGTGGAGCTCTTCCTTTGAGAAAACTAAGGTGAATGTATAGTAAAGACCAAAGTGACATTGCCATTTTGGTTACCACAAATGTAGAGCACATACATGCATCATCCTATTCATTCTGATTCAAGATAGTAAGGCTTAGTTTCAACAATGTCTGCTCTCTCTCTCTCTCTCTCTCCCCCCCCCCCCCTCCCGTATCCCCCCTTTCCATCTTGGGAAGCAATTGAGTTGGACTTGGAACAACATATGGTTTCTCTCTCCCTCCTTATCTCTTTTTTTCCACCTTGGGAAGTATTTGAGATTACCAACTTGTTGGACTTGGATTAAAACCAAGAGGAGCTGCTATAGCTAAAAATGACATCCCATGACAAGTATCCTAAAGAAGATTTGATGATGATGGAATGTATTATATATACTTGTTAATGGTTTACGATTTGCACAATTGCATACACTAACACAAATATTCAATGCCAAAAGTTACAATTTGTCCCATAACCTTTACATGAACGTATAATTCAATTCATTCTTAATGTTATACTTGAGTCGATCATTTAAGTATTATTCAATTGGGATATTCATGACATATTTTATATCAAGATTTATTTTATTTTTATTTTATAATCTTTATGCCAAGGTTTGATGGATATTCCAATCGATTGTAGTGTGTGCCTCTGCACAATGGCAGCGGAAATCAGGGGAAGAAAGAAAGGGTTTTCTTGTTGGCAGCGACCAAAAAGTTTTTGACTTTTTATGGCACTTTTGTTAGCTTCTATTGACTTCTGGTGCCCTTTTTTTGTGAATTTCCTGTTCTGTCCCTACATTAATATATTTCCTGTTCTGCCCCTACATAACTACTCTTCCAAAAACAAGTTTCTAATTCTTATTGAACACTCACAAAGTGGGGTGATGATAAGGGTGACCAATATGGTGAAATGTGTGCAAACATATATAAATTGATTTGAATTTATTAAATTGTCTCTATTTTTAGTATTGTAATTTATTTTATTTGTAAATAATGTGGATGTAACTTCTTCATCTTGGATTATAATTGATGATGTGATACGATCTTTATTATAAATTATAAATATCGATTGAAGTATAAAATATTATCACAAATCTAATATGATTGTAATACATGAATTTGGGCCGGCCCAATTCAAAAGATTTCAAAACTCGTGAATTCTGGGTTAAGGTGTGTCCGGATGAATCTGTTATGCACATGTAAAAAATATTATGTTTTTAATAAAAAGTATTATTTTTGTAATGTTCAAAACATATCACTTTTCACAATAAAAGTATCATTTTCTCTATGAAAGTGCTTCTCTTGTTGACTAACTACAAAAATATTTAGTTAAACACTAATGTTTTTTTTGATAAAAATAAATATACCTTTTAAACAATTGAAAAAATATTAGTTGTTGCCAAAAAAAGCAATAAATCCAAAACTTCGAACACAACCGTTGTTCGATTCAAAAGTTTTCGCATAGATCTAAGTTGGGTCGTTAGAATTAACGATTTTTTTGTCATTTTTGAGGTGGGATGTCACATATTAAACATAGTAAAATCCGTTCACTTGCTATTTATAATTTCTAATTGAATTTAGAACATATAATGTTTGTGGTGTGACACAAAACCTACAAACTCAACCCAAATGAAATAAATAAATAAATATATATATATATATATAGATGCGGGCACGGTTCCGGTTCCAAACCGGAACCGCCGGTCAACGGTTCGGTTTAAACCGTTGACCGGTTCCGGTTCCGTTTTGGAACCGAAACCGTATTTGGGACGGTTCGATTTCGGTTCCCATTTTTTTTGGAATCGGATCGGCGGTTCCAGTTCCCGGTTCGGTTCTGCCCATTTGAAACAACGGCTGAGATTAAATAATCGTTGATGATCAACGTCCAGATCTTATAACTGTTGGGAAGCGACGGTTCCGAACCAGAACCGGGAACCGGCAGTTCCCCAAAAAAAAAAAAGAACAGAATCGTGAAATCGGAACCGGAACCGAGGGAACAGGCGGTTCCGGAACCGGAACCGTATATATTGAGGTTCGGTTCCGATTTCCTCCTCCACGATTCCAAAAACCGACGGTTCTGAAACCGAAACCGAAACCGTGGAACCGTATCCATATATATATATATATATATATATATATTAGAGTGAGACCAAAAAGTAGTGTTTACACGTAGGTAAAGAAGACAAGAATTAAAAAAGTAATAATTCAGAAGAGGAATATTTAATGTTAATAATTGGATAATAAAACCAAGTTTGGTTGACTCTTTAGTTCACAAATGCACAAATATCAACACCACCACTTTCTCCTCTTACCTAAATTGTCTTTGACGCAAACTCCACCCCCTTTTCCCTTGTCTTCTTTTTCTTTGACAAACTGTGTACTAACTTTACTCTATATTAATTTTTATTTACAATCTCGAGGTTTGATCAAATTATTAAATATATTTTATAATTTACAAACATTACGAGCATATTTTATATATTTGAATGGATGTAATTGGACAATTTTAAATAAATACATAATTATAATATTCAAATATCGATCAATAACTCTGTATGTATGATCTGAGTTATTTATTGATGTTCGATTGAATTCAATGAAGTTTCGATTTTCCATTGGAATGTCAATCTTTTGAAGAATTTAGTTTAGCTAGTTCAGACTTTTTTCTGGAAAAAATCTCACTTTTTCAACACCTGCACATGGTGCCTAACTTATTTTTCTCTTTGACTGTGTTTTATTTGTTAAATGCAGTTTTACTTTTAGTCAAAAATAAAATTTAGCAACTAGAGAATAAGGATAAATGATTTTGAAATGGATGTAGTGTGTGTGTGTGTGTCAGTGTTTGTATGTGTCAGTGTGTGTGTTATCACCAGTTAACAACCAACCCACCACCGACTGTGTAGAAAAAACAAGATTCAATCAAACCCCACTCATATTATAGCTACCAGGAGCCTTTCTTCTTTCCCATCTCTCTCTCTCTCTCTCACTTTCTCTCTCATCTTTTGGTGCCACATTTCTCTAATGGCTGCAGTAAGTCCAGCAAAATAAGATTGAAGATCTTGATTCTTTTGCAGCAGTATCACCTACTCTTTGTGTTTCATTTTCGATTTCATTGAGGAATCTTGTGCTGATGAATCTTGCATGGTTTTCTTTTGGGGTTGTTTCCAGGAATATTGCAGAAAAAGTGGACAAATTCCAGCTTTTGGTGACTGGGATAGTGCGAATGAGCTGCCATTAACGCAGTACTTCGAGTGCGCCCGCCAGGCTGGCCTTCTCCGATGTAGCTGCTCCGGTGAATGCGGTGGCTCTTACATGAACAACGCCGCCGCCGCCGGTGGTGGTGATCTCTATAGCGTTGGTTTTGACACCTCCCTGCCACGCCGGAATCTTGCTGCTCCTCACCGGAAGGTCTCTCTCCCCCTCTCTCTCTCTCTCTCTCTCTCTCTCTAAGTGGTTCTAATTTCTTGAAAACATATTACAGACAAGTGGGATTAGCAAGAATTGTACACATTCAAAGGAACAAAGGAAACAAGTTAAGGTTCGGGACTTGATGGATAAACCAAGAAACCAGCCTCAGAAACACTACTCAAAACAAAGTAGTAAACCTAGAAACCTCGTAAAACAGCAGAAATCATCAATTACAGTTAAACCCGTCGATGAAGATCTTTACAAGATCCCTCCTGAGCTTCTAGAAAATTCCAAACGAGTAAGTTCTGTTCTGATTTCTTCCACTTTGTTTAATGTTACTATTTAGTGAGAATGATAAATAGTCCAATATTCTTTTTTATCCTATGACTATGAATTACGCAATTTTAATAAATGATTATAATCAACACAAAATAATCTGTTACGGAAGCTATTCTCTTATTGTTCGATTTTTCGTGCAGAAAAAAATGCTGGGATTCTTCTCCAAATGCATGGTTCCTCCTTGTGCTGCATAAGCTTGAATAAGAGAAGATGAACTGCTCAGGATGTCTTTACTCTTTAGTTTCCAATAGAATGAATGAAGTTACTGAAGTTGTAGGTTATCAAGAGAATTTATGATCATTAATCTTAAAAATATATGTTCTTGCTTTTTTACCATGAAGATGAAATGGTAGAAACGATTACACAAGATTCTCTATTCTATTTTGTATTTCGTTTTATATTTCAACTTTACTAATACAATATATAATATGTTTATCGATGACATTACTAATAAATACATAATGTACATTGGTAAAATTAAGATATATGATGAAACGCAAAATAAAATAGGAATACAAATCAAGAGGTTCAGTGATGAAACAGTGGATCATAAGTACTGTTGAGTGTAAATGTGCAGATTCCTGCTATTCTAATCACATTTTGGTGCAGAAGGAAGTGGTGACATATTGATGGTATGTTGAATGAATTGCCAATAATGGTACTGGATAATGATGAGTGTGTGAAAGTAATTTGTACCAAGAATTTACTAACTAGTCCAGTGAGTCTCATCAGGTGCAGCTTTGCAAAACTTTCCACCTCCGTCCTCGAAGTCTTGGTTTGTGCCAAAATCTACAAATCTGATAAAATGAAAAGTAACCAAAAAGACTCAAAAGTTCCACCAATAATTGAGTTGAAATTACTCCCACTACTGTTTAGTTAGAAACACAGACTCTTTTTTGGAATTGATTATAAAAAAAACTTATGTAAAAGCGAGCAAGAAAAGTGCAGCAACTGATTCATTATCTGTGCACTACGAAAAATTGCAGGTAAACAACCAACAAGAATACCAATCTTTCTATATGAGAACAAACCTTACACTGGTAAAATGCCCCCCAAAAAAATAAAAAAATAATGTATTCTATATGAAGTAACCTGATATGTAAGAAACTTGAATTCCTAATACTAATTACAATCAGGATACAGTAGCATAACATGGCAGCGTTTTTTCTGCATCTTCAAAATTTCCCTTTCTGAAAATGACTCCATATCCAAGCACGAATCCATCTCAGAACAGGAATGTCGACCAAGCAGCTGACGAAAAGAAACAGAAGACAACATAAAGAAGGCCTAAATAAAAATTAAAAAAAAATGTCACATCTAAGTAGTGTAAATTGTCTCAGTCAACAATATTCAATTGCTAATTTGAACTACAAGGCTGACAGCAGATAGATGTGCAAGCAAAGCAATTCTTCGTTTCGGATCTAGATAATGTAATCACATAAAGGATCATAACTCAATCATCCTGTAGCATGACTCTCCACGTCACAAGAGAAAGGTCAAACATTTGAAGCACTGGGAAGTAGATATCACTCTCAGCAGAGATATAAAAAACAGTTGAGCAACTCAAAATATGGTGCAACTAAAGTTAAGACGTGGTGGTGTCTCAACTTCAGCCATACTTTACACCACAAGATAGCTCATTCGCTGCACTTCAGAGGACATGATTGCACTCATGAAATATGCACAGAAGGAATCACAATGTATGTAGCAAATGATAGAGTGCACGCACAAAAGCGCATGATGATAAAAATTTATAATTTTTTAAATAAATTTAATAGTACATGTGTAGATGTGTTATATAAAAGAACTCTACTTTACATGAGTCTATCAAAAAAATTGAATTACTCGAAAAGTATAATAAAAGAAGATAATTTACAATGTTTTAAAAAGAGCTTAGATTTAATGAGAAAATTATATAAATAATAGAAGTTGAACAAATATTAATTACTTCATTGTCCTTTCTTTAAGTACACACAAAACGCTGTTTTTGTTTTGTTGTTGTAGTTGTTTATAATAGGCATAAGTGTCGTTTCTAATTAGAATCACCCAAGGACATCAGAAGATTATACTTGAAGCATTTACATCTAGACTAAGCATTTGTCATTCCAAATTTAATAGAAATTTGACCCTTTGTGAGGTAAAGCCCTAGGTGATTTAGTCAGAAAATAGCATGTCATTCAAAAGTTAATAGAAATTTGGCCCTTTGTTGAGGTAGAGCCCTTGGTGATTTAATTAGATTATTGGCACGTACAAAGCAAGACAAAATCATAAGTCAAATACACTTCAGCAAAATTCAAAATCACAGCAAGAACCACACCATCGTGATGTTCATTTGAAGCAGCAAGAGAAAGCAAAGACACTCAGAAACTACAGTTAAATAAATAAGATACTGTCTACTGCAGGTCAACATAATGATGCTGAATTGGCTAAATACCTGAGAAGGACAAAGTCATAGTTTTTCCACACCGAAACTCAATGCTCAAGCGAGTCGGTAAGCTAAAATAGCACTAATAGTACATGAAAAAAGATAAGACAAGCAAATAAGCAATGTAAAGAATTAACTATGATTTTCCTTGTCCTGTGAAACCGATATCTCATGAGAACAGAGAGTACGACACATTGTGAAACCAACAGAATGAGAAATTCTCAAGAAGGATACAGAGGAGGATACGGGTGGTGGATAAATTTGCAAACACCAGCATGCTGCATGCTGCCACATTGGGTGAACAAACAAAGCAAAGAACAAGGCTTACTAAGAATTGAACGGCATTAATAGAAGAATTATCAAAGCTTGATACCACGAAAACTTACCCCACCTTGGAAAGCACTTGATCTCAGGTTTGCTAAGATAGTTTTAACGAGAAAAACTCAAATTTCAGATGCATCATCAACTTTGGCCTATTAATTCCCAGTAAGCGAAATCCACCACAAAGATCAGAAATCATCCTCAATCATGAGAGACTGCAGGCTCGTATCTGTCCTCAAACTCATGTAGTTCATGGCAGGAGCTACTATTTCGGTTTGTTTTGTTTTTCCTTCTGCCTGCATGCCCTCCCTTGCCTTCGTCTCTCTCTTGAGAAGCATTGTCTGTTTTACTTCTCCCTCTGCTTCCATGGTCCCAATTATCTGCATCTCTCTCTGCTTTATGACTACTTCTCTCGCGTTCATCTCTTCTTCTTTTATGAGTACGTCGCTCATGCTCATCTCTACCTCTTTTATAATATTTCCCATCCAGTGCCTCATTTATTCTTTGGTGTGGCCTTCGGGAATAACCATCCCAACTTTCAGAACGATCGTCTCTGGCATATCTGGCACTGTCAACATTTCTATTGGAAAATTGACGCCCGTGATCCAAAGTTAAATCTTGTCTTGACCGCTGGTTGTCCTCCTTGGAATCTCCTGAATGATGATGAGAGTGTAAGTCTTTCCTGTAGTCAACGGACAGGCTGCTATTCGCTTCAGGTGTCTCAGAATATGTCCTTGATCCAGAAACATAAGTAGCACTAGCATGCCTATCCAGATTTTCATATGCCAAAGCTTCTGTCTCCTCCACACACTTTGAGGTGCCACCAATCCCTCCAGCTTGCCTGATTTCCTCCATATATTCATCTATAATATCCCTCATTACCTTTAACGCAATAGAAGTAAAAAAGAAAGCCCATTACATGATGCCATTAAAAATTGACACAAACACACATAGCATAAAAGCACTCCAGGGGGACAGGACCTGTGGGTGGGGGGGGGGGGGGGAAGAAGATAGATAACAGGTCTGAAAAGCATATATTTTATAGTTGAATGCAATTCCAAGCAGGCAAAGCTAAAGATGATCTAGTAATGAATATCCTTCCAGTGGCAAAGCAGACTGCATTTCAGATCTTACACTATATCAGCTTTAATTTAGCTCACAAACCAAAGTTGCGAAGCCCTCAAGGAAATTGAAGCTGGTATAATAGATCAGAAGCACCTCTTTTCAGCAAACATTGTCATTGGAACACTGTAAAACTGTGGTGTGATGCAACCTCTGTCTCAAGTGGAAGGTTCACAAGCATCTAACAACAGGTCTTTCAAATAGTCCAGATGCTAGGATCAAATTATAATCGGGTTTCACAAACCAAAGTTGCTGAGCCCTCAAGGAAATTGAAGCTGGTATGATAGTTCTGCAGCACCTCTTTTCAGCAAACATATGTCACTGGAACACTGTAAAACAGTGGTGTGATGCAACCTCTGTCTCTAATAAGTATGGAAGCTTCACAAGCATCTAACGACAGGTCTTTCAAATAGTCCAGATGATAGGATCAAATTATAATCGGGTTTCAACAATTAAAAATTAATATTATTCACTTGATGTTTTAGTTACTTTACTATATTTCACCAAGACCACTCATATGTATTAATGTCGCAAGTAGAATTATTACATTCAGGTTCAGCCGATCAGGTCCAACCTTATAGTTTAGGGTCAATGTCGATACCAAACCAGGTACAGGATATCTTAGCATGAACTATGAAAATGATTGTTGTTAATAGCAAAGAAAAACAGCATTCTTGTAGACACGGCTTCCGATCACGATAAGTGAATCAGAACAAAAGCTACTCTTACAAGTTTAAGTAAATAAAATCAAACTGATAATTGGATTCAGATATACAAATCATTCCATTTTTAAACGCCATGGGTGGCATCAGTAATAGTAGATTCTGTACAATGACATAAAAAATGAAGCAAAAATTCAAAAAAAAAAAAAAAAGATAAAGAAAAAATACCTCCAAAGTACTACGCTTGTGTTTCTTGCCACGGTATGACATCCTCCGACGTTTATAATCTCTTTCCTCAGCTAATAACTCCTCCCTCGTCTTTATTTTGTTTGCCTCCTAAATGAACACGAAAATAATCAATGTATGGAGAAACAATAACAATAACATTGACGTGTGAAGCCATTCACATGTTAGCTAGGTTTTTCACTCGATTTGGTGGTAGCCACAGCTGATGTGTAATCCATGAAATAAAAGTTCCAATTATTATGTGGGAGGTGAAACAAACAGTATTTGGGAGCTTGATAAGCAAATGTTATCGATTAAATGCTTGATATGGGAGCTTTGGTCAGCAAAAATTTAGGTTTGATCCCCTTTTTAATATGGAGGGCAAGTGTTGGAAAATCATATGTATGTGAAACATGAGTTACTAATGTAATACACATACATATCCTTATAAAAAATCGAACCTAGCCAAACCAAAGTTTGGAATTGAAATGAGGATACCTCACTTCCCTATACCCTAAAAACTAATTAATATTCAAATAAATGTAACTCATGAGCGAAGGAAATATTTCAAGCCAGCACCTTTGCCCAACAAAAACAAGGCCCAAAGTACAAATCACATCTTCCTTATAGAGGGCAACTCTCTATAGTGAATTGCCATTTTAGGGAGAGGGGCCAGAGGACTATTACTTTTGGACCTCCAGAAAACAAACAGAAAAAATCAACAATCTTTCCAGAGCAATTGATATATATACACACAGAAATCCCCCAGGATGATGAACCAAAATCAGAAACATTTCAAATGCAGCAACCACTGAAATCATAACATGATTACATTCTAGATAATCGCAGAGCTGGTTGAGAATAAAACAATGCAAAAAGCACTACTAAAAAGAAAAGTCAAGCAGAATTCTAAATAGATTCTCCGGTTAACCAGCTTTAAAATTACGTTTGCAGAGGAGCTACCAGCATGCATTGGCATTATAAAGCTGGCAATTTCACATTAAAGCAAAAGAATATCCCGAATATTTCAATTTTCAAATCCATTAAAATGTTATACATAGAGCCGCTCAGGGCTATTATAAGGGAAGCTGCAGATATAATTGGTATCTTTCCATATGCTGCCCCTCATTCCCTATTTATTTTAATGTAGCAGTACTATTACTCAGTTACCTGATTGTTTGACCTCTGCCGAATGAACCCATCATGCTCAATAATAGGTCTATAGTCAACACGCCTTTGTCGTTCCTCATCAGCTAACTTGGAAAAGTGCACATGTTCCATATTACTGTATAAAAATTACCAACAAAAACAAATGGTAAAATCAGTAAGTATCTTAGTTATAGGCAGAATAATAAACTCTCTAGCCTTAAATTATGTAATCGATCATATTTTATCCAAACACTTCAACAACTTATTTTTCAAATAAGATATAATATTTTATCAGCTCTAGAAATAACTTATCAGATGTTTTAAATAAGCTTCGCCTAGAACACTCTAAGTTCAAGTCTTTCGACAAAATGTTATAGTTTTTCATGATGAAGTGCTTCACCAGTTCCAGAGGAATAGCATTAGAGATTAAATAGCAAAATTATAATATATGTCAATCCACATCACAAGTTATGGTATCACAAAATTATATTTATAAGGTCCTTATTACCACGGATTAACATAAGCAAAAACAAAGGAGAATACCGTTGGTAGGCAGACAGTGGTTGCGAATAGCGTAGAGCCATAATCTTTTCTTCGATTAGCGAGCGTTCACCCAATGCTGCCACTGCTGCTGCCACTTCAGAGATGAAAATCATACTCTTCCCTGTTGTTTCCCTTATATAGTTCTCTCCCTCATCTCTCTTAGTGTCACTGATTGATTCAATACTTTGCACAGGCTCTTCCACATCTCTGCCAACTTTTTCATTGTCACTCAATACAGCATCATTTCCATCTAAAGGAAACAATGAACCACGCGATGCAGAGTCCGATATGCACTCTTTCAACATGTCAACTGCAAAAAACTTCCCCTTAGCTTCACCATACAATATAGTGAATTGCAAAGCTAACCACATCATCACTTTCACCAAAACTGGGCACTCAAAACTCTGGTTTCTCAAAGCTGGAAAAACATCCTCCTTTTTTTTAAGTTCTCCATCGCCACATTTAACACCGGCCAACTCAAAAGCCTCCCTAACAATTGCCTTCAAACACAACTTAACCAACACAACCACATGATCCCTCATGGAAGAATCAATTATTACACCATATCTAGGTGAGTTCACGATGATCCACTCGTATAAATGCAATAACTTATCATCTCTCAGCCTCAGAATCGCACGCAAAGTTCTTGAAGAATAAAATGATGGAAAACCACCACCCCAAGCTTCGATTTCAGTCCGAATAAACCAAATCTCCGATGGAAGGAGCTGAATAAAATCGACAGGGAAACCCATAAGTCCTTTCAGCGAAGAGTCTATATCGAAGTCAGAACACTCGATGTACAAAACCCTAGGTAAACTGAACGATGAAGGCAGTTGAGCAGAAGCGGCGAGAGTGACAGGGCCGGGACATTTTTGGTAGAAGAAGCTGTTGGCGGACGAATTATAGGCAATGTAGTTATCGAGAGAGACGGTGAGATCGGAAGAGTCGGCAGGGAGGGAAGGTGGGGGATAGATGGTGGAGGAGGAGCGGATTGTATGAGAGTAGTGAAAAGTGTGGGGTAGAGAGAGGGGGGAAGGGCAATTGAGGTAGTGAGAGAAGAGGGAATAAGGAGGGACGCGGTGGTTAGGGTTAAAGGGGCAAGGGACGAAGCAAGCGGAGGTGGCGGTAGCGATAGGGGTTGGGAGAGAACGGAGGGTGGCCTCGGAGAAGTCAATTAATGATGTGAGTTCGGAGAAAGCGGCAGTGATGGAGGGTGCCGGCTGCAGATTTCGGGGGTGAGATGCAAGGAAAGCGGCGCCGGGAGGAGGAGGAGGAGGAGGAGGAGGAGGAGGCGGCGGCGGTATAGGGTTCATGGCGGAGTCGTGACTGAGAATTGTGAAACCTGCCTGTCCTCGAGTTCCCGGTAAAAATTTCATGACGTTTGCCCAAATCTCCGACTCACTAAAAAATAAAAATAAATAATTAAATAATACTAATAGTAAAATTATTATTATTGTACAGCGTTCAAGGAATTATACGTAAATATTAACAAGGGACCAAATTGAGAAATATAAAATAAAATAAATAAAATATTAAATAAATACAGAAATACGAAATAAAATAAAAATTACTTAAATAACCCTAACTAAAACTTAGGTCTCCTAATATTAATATTCATGCATTTATATTTCTATTTTCAATTCAAATATGTTGAACAGTCAGTACTCAAATTTGTATGCCGTATAAAAATATTACATTTATTTATTGACATTTTTTAAAATTTAATTAATATTAATGAATAAATACAAAATAATTTCAAAAAATAAATAATAGAAATGTCTAGCAGTTCACCCATATATTGCACAATTTTGTAGATAAAGATATATTTGTTTATTAATGTACAAAATAATATTAAAAAATATAGATTTGTGAGTGTTCTTGTATATATATTTGCATATTATTTGTGAAAATTAGACCAAAAATACGACATGCTCGATAAAATAAAAAAATATACTATTAAATAATTATTGTGAATAAATGACCGATTTACTTTGGCTGATAAACATCGATTAGGGAAAATAGTCTAGGGTAATCCAGCGTTTACTTGGTTGGATAATTTTTCGGGTCAATCCTGCGGACCCGGGATAAATGATAGAATTCGGGATAACTGACCGGATAGTAATCATTCCTCCACCTCTGGGATCAAAATTATCTCATCGGATAAAAAATAGAAATTGACAGTTTTACCCTTGTGCACATTCTTAATTACAAAAATGTCCTCATATATAAATCACGTTTTCTGCTCAATTATGTATTAAGGACAATTTTGTAATTTTCGCATTATCCGAGCTAATCCGACTAAGTAAACGTTGGATAGTATAAAATTATCTTTCTCTATCCTAATGTTATCCTACGAAGTAAACGTTGGATAAAAAATTCGAAATTATCTCTATCCCGAGTTTAATCCCAATTTGAATCATATCCTGTCCAATCATGACTAAAGAAGTAAACGCAACCAAAGAAGTTTGTTTCTTCCATGTTGTACCCAATACATATACATAAGGTATTTTTCATGATATATATATATATATATATTCACACACATATTGGTATGATTGTGTGAAATTTTCATAAATTATATTCGGTATAGAGTGTAGCATGGAGTCCATCCAACCCTCTAGAAGTGTCATATTATGTTGGGTTCATGTGTGCCGGGTCGGGTTGAGGCAATATAATTTTTGAGGAAGACTTATCAGCCCAAACCCAACCAGAAACGTGGGCTTGGGCCGAGTAGATGCTATAAACTTTTCTCAAATTTAATTGGCTCATAATCGGTCTTCTAGGCCCAAATTATTGGGCCAGTGAATTGAACTTCTTTGTTTTGGAGCCTAATAGACATTTTGGGCTAGTTAGGCTGTTGGTAGTCTCACCACCAAAACTCTCTGTGTTGAGGGGGCAAATTTGTACTTTTGTCCAACTTAAGTCCTTCATATAATAGGTTTTGGTCCCATTTTATGAGCGATAATAATAAAATGTAAATAACAAATAAAATTATTTATTGACTAAAACTAAAGTATATTTCTATAAGTAAATTTAGCGTGAAATGAGCCGTTCAGCAGTGTTTGAATTAAGTTGTGACAGTCTCGATTCAAATGCGCAGAATTTAGAACGAAAACTTTCATTGAATTTATACATTCTGAAAACTAGTCATTATATGTAATTCTCTAAAATTTATTATTAATTTATTTATGAAATTTTAAACTAAGAGCATTATATATATTATCAAAATTACTTATATATGTAAAATTAAATGTTACCTACTTTTTCCAGTTCTTTCAATTCTTGAATTGAATTTGTGACGAATGAATGTCGCTGTCATTTAGGACCATAAAAGGGTCAAGTAACTGCACTCTCAACACCTTTTTAGTTTTACCTTTAAAAAATATATATATATATTTTTAAAATTTATTATTTATATTATTATAAATATTTGTGGTAAAAATTGAATCTTGTACCTATGGAATTCGAATAGTTCTTTATCCTAAAAAATAATTAATATGGATATTTTATAAATTTTTAATTCGTCACTAATCATTGAAATTTAATGCTCGGGCCATTTAAATAACAATATGCAAAATAAATAGAATAAGACTCGTGTGCACCAAATGCATGCAATGTAATGAATATTATTTTATAGATACATTAGTAATGACGTTTAGGTAAACAGGTCAAAATAGTATTATTTGAGAAAAAACAAGTATTATATTTTTACAACAGTAATATAATTCAATAATTAAATTATTTTCAACCAAAAATAAATAAAACAGAAGTAGATTACTTTTGCATCTCGAGCATGTTGTGCAATTTAGCAGCTAATTTATTTTAGGTAAACAAATAATACTTAGATTACTAAAACAATACTTTAAAAACTAACAATTAAGTTATGTTTACTTGGCTGGATAAATTTGAACAGGATTGAATTATCCAATGTAATCATTCGTTTACTTGAATGGATTATAAGTCGGGTCTATCCTTTTGATCCGTGATAATTTCAAATTTTCTAGATAAATCGGCTAATAACAATCCTACCAATTCCTCTGGCATAAAAGTTATCCTTCATAACTTAAAATATATAATATATAATATATTTTTTACCCTTACTGTTCATATGTATAATCCTCTTTTTAAGAGTAATTTTGTCATTATATATTTATCCAACATTCCTACAAAGTAAAATGGAATAGTATAAAATTATTAAATATCCTATTATTATCTTACAAAGTAAACAATAGATATGCATTTTCAAAATTATTTATATCCTAACTTTAATCCTCCATCACATCCAATCATTTCCAATCTCAACATGTGAAATAAACGAAGCCTTAAGGATCACAAATAATACATTGTGAATGTAATAACTAATACATTTTGTGATAATAAATATTATTTTTTGTTAAGCAAATTATTATTTTTGTTAAGCCAAATAATATTATTTAAGTTCCGTAATTGAATTACACTGTACAACTGACGAAGAAGAGTTTCTCAAGCAAACAAAAGGTTGAGTAAAGAATTGGAGAAGTGAATTTCTTGTACTTTTTGATTGTGCAGATGATAAGAAGTTCCATAAATATGGGCGTGAGGGGACAAAATGAAAAGTAGGGATATTTACATAACCTCCCAATGGCATGTGGACCTTCAAAATTCAATAAATGAGCCTGAAAATTTAGATGACTTAGCTGGCTTGAGATGCACTTCCTTAAATTAATAAATCTACAAATAATCTTTACTACGTTTTTATTTCATTCGTGTTTATTCATAGTATATGTATTGATAATCTGATATTGTATATGCAGCGTGCACTGACGTAATAAATTGTAATAGTGGAGTACATCATCTTAGGAGCATCACGATTCCCCTTATAGTGTAGAGTTGATAACATGTGAAAATTTGATATTAGAGGATGGTAATTTGTTCCACATCAATAGAGAATAGATAACTCAAGTTGTTAATAGCAATAGCAATAGTAATAATAATTGATTATCGATTAATTTTAAAAAAATTACAAAAATACCCATACGGTAATAATAATAACATGACAAATTAAGATATATATATATATACACACACATTTATAAAACGAATTATTTGAAATTTTCATTTTGGTTCTTCAATTTGATATAATTCAATATCTTTCGGTACGATTCAGCTAAAAAATTCACAATCTCGTAAAGAACATAGTTCGATATGGTTGATCTCGATAAATTGATAGAATCAATAAAAAGGTAAAACTAACACAAGGAAAACAAAAAGAAACTTGAACCATATTCAATTATGGTTCATGTGATCATTATTGTGTTCCAGCCTATCTTTCATTTTCCCTAAATGCTGGAGGTGGTGATGACAAGAAATGAAGTTTGCCCCTCTACATATCTCAATCCATCTATTCTAGTCTTTCTAGGGTGAATTTTTTTTTTATTTTTATCTGAATTTTATGAAAATTCAATAAAACCGGTAGTGAAGTTTTTCTATTTTATCCCGATAATATATGGCTTCAAAATTAGTTTCTGGCAACTATACGTCGAAATTCTTACATATTGAGATAGAGGCTAAGTTTGTGTGAGTCGGGAACCTAACTATAATTTCTACTCTGTCACTCTAACTATGATCGTGCACTTTATAAGTTAGAACAATATATATTTAGAGCGATTTTAAGGGTTTCGAGTAATATCTTACGAGTCTTGTTTCGTATAAGTGCAACTTTTTATTTTTTATCAATTAAATATTGGCACAACTTCTTAAAAATCATAAATCTGCAGTAAGGCAACTTATTTTATTAATTAATTTAACTTATTCAATCATATA
The DNA here is from genome assembly GCA_028749325.2 of Caryopteris x clandonensis. Taxonomy (NCBI): domain Eukaryota; kingdom Viridiplantae; phylum Streptophyta; class Magnoliopsida; order Lamiales; family Lamiaceae; genus Caryopteris; species Caryopteris x clandonensis. Next base: position 4,011,408 of record JAPYKT020000027.1, on the reverse strand, counting down.
AAACTTATTTGTAAAATAAAAATTACAATTTTTACAGAAACAATATTTCTTTTTGAAAGAAAATGCTTTCGAAACATATTTTTTAGAGATATAGGAAATTATGCATTTTTTGGATAATAATTTTTTTTAAATAAATACATTTCAGAATAATAAATTATATTTTTAAATATACAAATAATATTACATAATTACAATTGAATTGCACGTTGCACCGGATGAACGATTACAATATATTCATGTATTGTTAATGGGACGTAGGCTGCATGGCCTATAGTGCTGTGTAGGGTTGGTATGATCGCATAGACCAGTTAATCTACTTAGATGGTGTAAGACTGGCATATGGGATGCCTCATTATTTCTGTATAAATAATCCTATTATAATCTATTTAAAGATTAAAGTAATTATCGTTTAGAGCACGTGACAGATTATGAATAATTTATTTTATTTTCCAAACTTTTCTAACTTTTTTTTTAAATCTAATTAAAATTTAATTAGCATAACCTTATTAAAATTTAATTAGTATAAACTTCATATTACATTTATAGTTCTGTAATGCATTTTAGAGCAGTATTATATACTTTAGTCTTCGTTCATATTTTTTAAAAGTATATTTTTTTATCAATTAAATAAAGGTAAAAAAAATTCGAAGAAAATATAAATTATCACTTAGAATATTTTATATTGACTTGTTCAATTACATGTAATTTATTTATAAAATTAACTACTTTAATCAACAACATAAAACAATAACACCACAAAAAAATCATATTAGAAATAAAAATTACTAACATATAATATCGATCACTAAACAACAACGAAATATCAATAAACAGTGACGGAAAGGATATGATTTGTTTTTACTTCGTTAGTATCTGATTCTGATTGGTGATAAACTAACAACTGATTGTAGAAACGTAATAATTCATCTCATTTTTGTAGGTAATTTGGTCTTTAATTTTATTTTTAAATATGAAAATTCAAATTTAGAGATGTTAAAAAAAATAACAAAAAAAACAAAAAAAAAATCTATCTATAAATTTTAGTAACCATTATTTAAGCGACGAAGCACTTCATCTCAAATGTGTCGCTACTTTAATTCAGAGACAAATATTATATGAATAGAGATATTTTTTTTTTGTTTTTAATTTAAATTTTTTTTTCGATCGTAATTTTAAAATATAACCCACATTTTGAGACGTAAGAAAGTATTATATAACTTTGTTAAACATGGCAATGAAGTTGGCTACCAAAGTTGGCACAAATTTATGAAACATTAAAACTACCAATGAGGGTAGTTGGAAATATTTATTACTGAATTATTTCATCACACAAATATATATACACACACACACACACATGTTTTTCCGGGGGAAATTTAAGAAAGATGTTTTCTAAGGTAGCTGTATATCATACCCCACCATATTTATAGTCACCACAAGATCTCTACAATGTTTCATGAATTGTATTTTTAATTTTTATAATAAAATTAAATATTTCATATGAAGATTCCAGGAATTAGAAAACCAAATTAGTATTTATTGGAGTTACGCCATTTGATATTGTCTTGAAATTGGAATGATCTTATCATGTACTCGTAATATCAGACGATATATATTACCATCTCAAAATAAATTTAAATGTCTTGTTAGTGTCTTTTATATATTATTATATATTACTTGAAATTGAGATGATTTTATCTTGTACTCGTAATATTGGACGATATATATTACTATCTCAAAATAAATCTGAATGTCTCGTGTGTGTCTCTTATATATTATTATATACTACAAATAAAAAATTATAAACAAAAAAATCATCTTTAATTATATTAAATCAGTCTTTAAAATAAAGTGATAACCCATTAGAGATGAAATATTTTGTTATAAAAATGCTTGTTGCTAATATTAAAGATAAAAAATTATCGTCTATAAATTTAGTGATCAAATTTTCACCTCTGGTGTATAATTAGAGATCAAATTACCTACAAAAAAAAGAGATGGATTATCTTCGTCTCTAACATTCGGTTGTTATTTTGTCATCGATCAAACACGAATAAACTAAAATATTTTTATGCCACTTTATGCTGCCACTTATATTTTATTGGTATTTAGCGACATATATTATTTGTTACTAATTTTCATCTCTAGTATAAAAAAATCTTGTAGTGATAAGCACGATTAAAGAAAATTATGTAAACAAAATTACTTTATTAAAAATGTAATGTGAAGAAAAATAAAACGAAATAAATAAATCACATATAAATATCAAATTAATGTTGCAGGAGTAAGTATTGGTGTATTATCATATATATTATGAAAATACCGCGTAATAATTAGTTTTATAAAAAAATTGCGATACTATAATTTTATATGATAAATTTTTCTATTTAAAAAATAAATAAAATTTCAGTTCCGTTCCTGACGATGTCGTTTCCTAGTAGTAGACAACTGGAGGACAAATTATATGAAAAATAGGTTGATGTTACAATCCAAGAATAATAATGTCCATATGTCAAAAATCACCAAATTAATTATTAAAATCTATGTTCTATATATGCTAAGACAAATATGTTGACTTTTAGGACAATATTTGTATAACTATATGTCCTAATAAATACAATTAAAGCAGAAATCACTTTCTGAATGCCAAGACTACTTCTGTCGGACCAAAGTGCTGCCAAGAAATGTACCTTTGAGACTAAAATTAGACAAAATTAGGCCTTATTATTATTGATAATGATGGGAATGATAGTAGATGCTTAATTTAATGCCCCCTCACTTATGAAATAAAAAGTATCTAGAGTTTAGGAAAATTTTTGTTGTATAATTTGTGCTCGGAAAAGTTATTCTTACCAACTCTCGGTGGGAGAGTTGGTATGTACAGGGTTTACTCTGTTAGGGACGAGGTACAGGGTTCGAACAATTTCTTTTTCGACTGTCACAATTTATTAAAGTGGCTGAATTTAAGTATAATTATAAATTATTTGAAACCTTCAATATATTTTAGATTTGATTCTTGTTCTAACATTAGAAGATATTAACCTTATTTTTTTAATCAATAGTCATGAATTTATGTAATGAAATTTTGAAATAGTACTCTTTGAAAGGAAAATTTAGAATTATTATTACTCAATTTGAAGGTATATTATTACTAAAAAGATATTGATATAATATCTTGTAAGCCGATTCCGTTTAGGTAAACAATATCTCATATTTACTATTTTTAATATAAATTATACATCTATCAACAATGTTCTTGATCGAAACTAAAACTTTAAAGATGAAACGAGAGTGAACTAGTTCGTATTTTTTGTACATGCAATACATTATGCCATGTAAGAGATTTACATTTAATTTCCATCTAACAAAAACACACAATTGCGGCATTTCCATTGTTACTTAATGCCTTCATTCCCAAAACCGAACAAAGAAGATCTTTTCTTTCCATTTCAAGATTCCAACTAAACTGCAGTAATTCTCTCTTCTCATAACACCACCCCCACCCCCACCCCCCACCCCCACCCACCCCTAGCCTTTATATATATGATCCAATCACATTGCTCAATCCAAAACATAGCAACATACCAGACTATTCTACTATAGCTTACTCACAATGGCTAGCTTATCTTTCTCTTCATCTGCATGGCCACTTCTAACCCTAATTCTACTTGCATTAGCTTCCATGGCGGCTCAAGCCGAGGGCCGGGCTTTCTTCGTGTTCGGGGACTCGCTGGTCGACAATGGCAACAACAATTACCTCATCACAAGTGCTCGGGCCGACTCCCCTCCTTATGGAATCGACTATCCAACTCATCGGCCCACAGGCCGTTTCTCCAACGGGCTCAACATCCCAGATATCATCAGTATGATTTTTTAAAATATATATCAAAAGTAGTGTTCCTTAGAGTTTAATTGATGGTGGTTTATTGTGTGATTGTTAGGCGAGCAAATGGGAATGGAGCCTACATTGCCATACTTGAGCCCATTTCTCAATGGGGAGAAGCTTCTTGTTGGGGCTAACTTCGCTTCTGCAGGTGTTGGAATCCTTAACGATACTGGAATCCAATTTGTAAGTACATTAGATGGTGCAACTTATGTTGTTTTACCAACATTAATCGTAAGCCAACTGCATATTTTTGAAAAGATCACAATTTTACTCGTTGTATAGATTGATGTTGCACCAAGGGAAATATATTTGCTCTAGCATTCACCGAAATCAACATATATTTCATACCTACATACTTGTGTCGACTTGATCTTGTTCGATTCGAACTCTTCAAAACAAATGTAATTACGCCCCACCCTATCTCACAAGAATATATCCCATATAATATTAGTATACAGAATATATATATATATATATGATATTTAATATATTAATAAAATTAAAATAAAACATTAGAACTTTTATAAATGTGACTGAAAATTCCCTGCATTAATTAAGTCCTATGGTAACAGTGTTTTTTTCCTTTTTCTTTTAGTTGAATATAATTCGGATTGGGGAACAACTGGAGTACTTTCAGCAGTACCAGACACGTGTCGCCAATATAATAGGTGCAGAGCAAACGACGTCGTTAGTGAACCAAGCACTTGTCCTCATAACACTTGGAGGCAATGACTTTGTGAACAATTACTATTTGGTGCCATTTTCTGCAAGATCCAGACAATTTTCTCTTCCAGATTATGTTAAATACCTCATTTCTGAGTACCGCAAGGTTTTGATGGTAATTTCCATTATCTACTTTTTCTTTTTAATTAATCTTAATATAATATTTTATGAATTGAATCGAGCTAGCTAAAAGATTCGATCGGATTGAACTACTAATCAGTAACGAAAACTGATTTGATCATCATTACAATTGCGAAAAATGTTATTTTAGTGGCATTTTTACATAAGATGCAAATATGTGCAACAATTGTGGATTGCAGAAGTTGTATGATTTGGGAGCTAGAAGAGTTCTGGTGACCGGAACGGGGCCGATAGGGTGCGTGCCGGCTGAGCTGGCACAACGGAGCCGGACCGGAGAATGCGCAGAGGAGCTGACGAGGGCGGCATCGTTGTTCAACCCACAGCTAACGGAGATGCTGAGTGGACTCAACACTGAACTTGGGGCAGATATTTTTGTTGCTGCCAACACATTGCAAATGCACATGGACTTCATTTCTGATCCTCAAGCATATGGTAAGTATAATTTTGTAATGTGAATTTTTTTAATTTTAAAGGACTAAATTGCAATTTTAAAAGGGTGAAAATTTTAAATTTTAATATGATGTGTCAAAATTATACGTGCAGGATTTATAACATCAAAGGTTGCATGTTGTGGGCAAGGTCCGTACAATGGAATCGGGCTTTGCACGCCAGTATCTAACTTGTGCCCGAATAGAGACGTTTATGCATTTTGGGACCCGTTTCACCCATCGGAAAAGGCCAACAGAATTATAGTCCAGCAAATCTTGACGGGCAACAACCAGTACATGAGTCCGATGAACCTCAGCACCATAATGGCCATGGATTCCATGACCTAAAAGTGGCAATTCTCATGAATTACTATATTATTATATGTTTTATTTATAGTGTTGTTGTTGTTGTTATTTATTTGTGTTTTTGAGAGTTTGATGAGTTTGTCGTTGTTGGCTAATAATTGTTCATAGTCAGATTAAAAAATGGAGATTTTAGCATTTTTTGTTTTATTGTAAGGATGTGTTGGGTCAACAAATAATTCAAATTTTATGAAATCGATTGAAACTTTTAACGAGTACACTTTTTTTTTTTTTAATTGTATTTCAAATTTTTATATTAATATACATTATGTATTAAGAATGTTATTATGTTAAACATTAATATGCCAATAATTGGTGTGTCATATATGACGAAGATGGTTAATTTTTAAATCTCACATCGAATAAAATACACACTCATACTAAATAAGATTCTTACACATCAACGGTTGACGTGCATTAATGTATCAACGATGCGCAAGTGAGTATTTTCTTACTATTTAATTCAATAAATAAATAAATAAATGAGCTAGAATATATAATAAGTACCCTCATATGTAATTTATTATTATTTTTAACATATTGTGCTTGCTCAATGAAAAATTATGCATGGCGATAAATGTACAATTTATTTGATCAAATGATGAATGTATTCTTTGAAAATGGGCGATAAACTAGTGTCAGATCTCTTGCAATGTACGGAAGTTACTTTTGTATATTTTTATTATTAAAATATATTATTTATTATTAAAATATTAGCAAAAAATTAATTATTATACGTAATATTCGAATTTATACTTTTCATATTTGAGTATGAATTTATTTAAAAATTCTAATTAAATATCATCAATATTTTTTATGATTTTAGACGTATTAAATATAGTGCAAATTTGTATAATGATCTGTTTAAAGAATTTATATAAATTAGACAGAATATATTGTATTTAGAACAATTATGGATAAATAATTTTTATATATAGGGTCCAAGTAAATATGGTATCTCTTATATATAGGGTATACTAAGTAAATATGGGCCAAAACAATCATGGGCCTTTGTTGGACCCTTCAGCCCGAATGCTACAAGCTCTCAAGCCCAGCCCATTTAATATCAAATTCTGTTCAACTGTATTTATTATTCAACTCACGAATTATTGCCCTGCGGTTAAATTAGGTTGAGTTCTATGGATTCCCAATAAATGCCAACCAATTTGACCTAATGGATTAGGCCCAAAATTATTATTCATAAAATCCCCCATTTTCTTGGATCAAAACATTAATCCAACTCTTAACCCTAATTCATTCCCATGAATCCCAATTCAACATTTTTGTAAGAACTCACAAGAGATTAATTACAAATCGAGCGTAATCTATTGTAAGAAACTCGTTGCTAATAATATACTGTACAATTATCTCTTATAACTTTATAATTACATCATCGATGCATATAACTAACCAGAGTTTAACAGTTACAGCCTCACATGATGAAATATCGTGAATTGGCTTCCCTAGGGCTCGAAGGTTTTTCCTATAGGGTGTTGTTATTTAATCTCATATAGGGTATTTCTTTCTAATTCATCAAAATTATCGAACGAATGTTTAGTATAATGACATCTAAATGATCGTATCTATATACGAAATGAAGGGGAAGACTATAAATTAGCATGAATACCTAACTTTGTAGGCTTTTAAATGAAGTGATGGTCACAATTGGACCATGAAAAGTCTACATTTGTTTTGCAAAATATGTAATGGATCGACAAATTAAGTTTGAAGGTTGTTGTACGCATGTGCAATAGATCATCCATGTGATGGCAGTTGAAGAATTTTTATAAGTACTTTGCTTAATTAGTGTAAAGAACCTTTCATTAAAAAGAAAAAAAGGAAAAAAGAAAAAATAGGAAATTACTAAAATTTTGTTAAATTAAGTCTTTTATATTACAAATCTATGAAAATATTTCGGTAATTCTACTGACTGGGTCATAATATAAAACTCGATGTTGATTTTTTTATGATGTCTAACTTTAACATGGAATATTGGTACTTTAGTGCAAACGATGCAATGAAGCAAACATTTGAATTCTTTTCTTAGGATGTTTATAAGAGATTTTTTTTTTTTGGTCAAGGGTGTTTGCACTTTTGAGTGACGTAAATTTTTGTACGTGCCATACTTGTATGTTAATATGTCCACTAGACGAGTGTCAAAATCTTGAAGAATTTAGTTTTTTTTTTAATTTAAAATATACAATTGTGATCCTGATAAATTAATAATTGACACACTAATATATGTTTACGGAGGGTATGTGAGCATTCCTGTATGAATATTTACTAATATTAAATTTCAAAATGGAAAGATAATTTTATCATTTCTCAATAATAGAAAATTTAATTTATGAGCTTTAATTGTTTTTTTCCCATAATGAAAATAGCCCTCATGTGTTCACATCCAAAATAAGCCCTTGATTATCTACATGTTCACCTTTTTATTTTTCTTCCTTTTAAGTAAACAAACAAAAATTTAATGCAATAAATATAAAAAACAAAATAGTCCACTAATCACCATTAACAAAATACTAAAAAGCTCCAATTTTGACCACAGTGCCAGCAAATGAGTCAACAGTAATATGTATTAACGTGTCCATTGATAAAATATTAACATTATATTCAATGGTTAATAAATAGAAAAAGATTAATGGATTAAATATAAGGAAAACAAACGATCCCATTAAAAAATCATTAAAAATAACTTCAATGTAGCTGCAATGCCAACTGTAATGTGTTCATCGATGATGTATCAAAATTATATTTTACTGTGAATTGGTGATATTTTCGATGACTAAACCCCAAAAATGATTATTTTATTGTAGTTGAGTTTTTAAGCCCCTTTTTCATCATTATTTTATTATTTTATTTTATTTTTATATTTTTTAATTGAATTCTTGTCCTTTAACCACTAATTGCACCAGGGCATTAGTTGAAACTTCATGCATATAAAACCCCATCAATCCCTCCCACCTTTTCACCCCACAGAAACCAGTTTTCTTATTTTCCAGAAAGAAAGAAAATAAATAAATCAAATTTATCATTTTTCTTGTTTTATTGAAATGGCTAAGTTGGTGAATGATTCAAGAAATTGTGCTGTTTTCCTGCTGATTCTGGTGTTGGGGAATGTGAGAATTGGTGCAGAAGCAAAAGCGTTCTTTGTGTTTGGCGACTCATTGGTGGACAACGGCAACAATAACTACTTAGCCACCACCGCCAGGGCGGATTCTCCGCCGTATGGAATCGACTTTCCGTCGCACCGCCCCACCGGCCGCTTCTCCAATGGCCTTAACATTCCAGATATTATCAGTAAGAAAAAAAAACTCTCTCTCTCCTGTTTACTTTTCTACTTTTCACCTGAGAAAAAGGTTTCATTTAATTAATTAACTGACCTTTGCAATTACGTCTTCGGTCATGCATGCAATGCATGGGATTTTTCGAAGCGTCAATGGAATTGACATTTCTGTCCTCTGCTTTTTCAAAAATTGCTCCATGATCCTAAAACTTCAAATTGTTCATGTATGCATGCATCCCTTTTTTTTTTTTTTTAATAAAATGTGATGAAGTGTATTGAGTAAAAAGATTTGATATTAATTTATATATAATTGAGAAATTATATATATTTTTCACATTGAACAGGTGAAAAAATGGGATGGGAGCCGACGTTGCCATACCTGAGCCCACAGCTCAGTGGGCAGAAACTATTAGTTGGAGCCAACTTTGCTTCGGCTGGCGTTGGAGTCCTTAATGACACTGGAATCCAATTTGTAAGTTATTCTACGGTTTTTAGCCGAACAACCATGATCAAACTGTCTTTTTCTTCATAAATTTTCTTCTATGGAACACTACACTTTAATGAGTTTTTCTTTTTTCCTTTCGTTTCTTTAAAGATTATTATATTTTCTTCGATATTTCAAGATTTATAATATTTTATGAAAAATAATTCAATACGTGATTTTTTTTTTGCTGTCAATTAAACTTCAGACATTTCGTGTCAATCCCCACCGGACATGGTGAATTCTTTGTTTTATGTTGAATTGAGCCACATTTATCATCCGGTCATCGGAACATGATCTCATTGTTGTATTACTGTAAATCAGATTGTAAAGAGAATCAGTTTTCCAACAATGTCCAGATTTGGGGAGATAAAATGAAATCTACATGCCAAATATTGTAAAGAATTATGGGTTACAAATTATGATAATTTTTGTAGAAAAAAATACTAAAAATCTCCCTCTCTCTCTCTCTCTCTCTCTGCAGGTGAACATTATTAGAATTTACCAACAGCTAAACTTCTTCCAACAGTACCAGCAAAGATTGGGTGCTGTCATTGGAGAAGAAGAGACTAAGAGAGTTGTGAAGGAATCTTTGGTTCTGATAACTTTAGGAGGAAATGATTTTGTTAATAACTATTACTTGGTGCCTTACTCTATAAGGTCTCAACAGTACTCCTTGGAAGACTATGTGCCATTTGTCATATCTGAGTACAAGAAAGTGTTGCAGGTAAAGTGTATATATCCCACCAACCTCCATTTAATTTAAATTGTGCTTTTTTTTCTATTTAATTCTAATAAATTGCATTTGCCACTTTTTGAAACATAAGGGCCAACACCAAATTTATGATAACTTTATTAGCGAAATATTAGAATAGAGTCGAAAATTTTGTTTTTTTGCGAGATTGACTTGTTTTAGAAAAATGATGAGTAAAGCGTATTTGATCCAAGAATTTGGAAATGAGTTTTGTTTTTCCGAAGTTGGCATGTTATTTTTCAACTTGGTTCATTATAGACTATTATGATATGATGTATGCTCATAGACGAGAGGAACCTTAAATTTTAATACTGTGGACAAGATTAGTCAGAAAGTTGATTCTGGCTAATGAAATTGAAAGTAGTTTCAACATTTTCTAGAAGATGATATTTCTTTTCAACCTACTTCGATCATTTTAACTGTTATGAAATAAATGATATATTACAATATTGATTTTTTTATGATAATTCAGAGATTGTACGAACTTGGGCCTCGAAGAGTCTTGGTGACGGGGTCCGGGCCGCTCGGGTGTGTGCCGGCAGAATTGGCCCTGCACAGTAGGAATGGAGAATGTGCAGCTGAGCTAATGAAGGCTGCAGGACTATTCAACCCTCAACTGGTTCAAATGCTTGATCAACTCAACCAAGAAGTTGGCTCTGATGTCTTCATTGCAGCTAACACCAATCAAATGCATTTGGACTTCATTTCCAACCCTCAACAATTTGGTATGTTTCTTGATTTTTTAATTTTGTTTACTTCATATTAATTATTTACTTCATCATTAATTTGAGTTCGATATTACATTATAAATTTATTAAAATTCGTCTCTAGTTCAACGTATGAATTAACTTGATCGATGTTACATAAATAGGGTGTACTGTTAACGTTATTGAATTAAGAATAATTAATTGTTGGTATGCACATATATTTTTATTTTTTTTTTCAATAATTTAGGGATCGAATTTCTGAGCTTCGTATTTATTTGGACTGCTGGTAAAAGTTAGTATTAAATTAGTCATTATCAATTTAATGTGTATGTATATAACACATTGGACAATAGGGTACTATTATAGTAATTGAATTAAATGTTTGCAATTAAGCATAGGAAAGCCCTATTATTGTAGATGAACCCACACACAATACAATCAAATCAAATAATACCTTGACAGGCTGGGTTAATTAGTTTGACTCATTTAATTTCTCCACTTTAATTAGGCCTTTTGTTAAATTAATCATTAATGTCTTAACACAAAATTAATTAATAAATAAATAATAAAAAAGAAAAAACCCCAAAATAAATTAGATTAGTCACAAATATATATAGGCCTAGTCATTTTCAGAACATTTTTATTTATTATCCAACCCATATATATATATATATATATATATTAAATGAGTAATATTTGTTTCTTTTTACTAACCCAACTTTATGTTATATTTTATTAGGATTTGTGACTTCGAAGATAGCATGTTGTGGACAAGGCCCATACAACGGGTTGGGCCTCTGCACTCCATTCTCAAACCTTTGCCCAAACAGGGACTTGTATGTGTTTTGGGACCCATTTCACCCATCTGAACGAGCTAACAGATTGATTGTCAATCAAATTCTGAGTGGCTCGAACACTTACATGCACCCAATGAATCTTAGCACCATTATGACTTTGGATTCACGGGTCTAATCAAGCTCGTTAGCATATATTATTTTTTTAGGCATGAAAATTATAAAAATCTTAGTTTCATGCCTCTAAAAATAGTATGTTGAATTCTATTTACATTTTCCATTTCTTCTTTTTGTTTTAAAACTTGCTTTGACCATGCCTTAACTTCAATTGTATTTTCATTTGAGCCTCAATTGTACTTTTGATGTTATTGGTGTGTTTACTTCTTTGGAAGGATCTTTGTGGTCTATTTCTCAATAATAATTAATGAAAATGTTTGGTTATAGAATTTCGAAATATTTGAAAATAATCTTGATAGAAAATGATATATGAATTAAATATAAATTATCACTTGTCAAGAGTCATTTATCTTTATATTGATAAAAAATGTGGGTCACATGTCCCCCTAATTATTACGACATGGGGATGGGACTAGTCGGGCATAAATATCGTCCTCATCCAACTCCGCTAATTTGTTTTTGGAGAATTTCCACCCTGACTCATCCCTAAATTATTCGAAAATTCTCCACTCAAAACATTCGGTTCCCAATAAAGATGATTCTCCGTAGAAAAATTGACACCCCTATGTTGGTGTATTAACTATTTATGTGAGGGACGTGTACATTCCACCACATTTATATGGTGGAGCCCACACAATTGTGTGTATACAACTTTTATAGCATTCCAGTTCGATTATAATTTGATATTATATTTAGTCTAACTTAATTGTATGTTGTATAGAGTGTGCGGACATGTCTTCATAACTCAAGATAATTATAACGATATTTCATATTTTGCTAATTTTTAGATAAACATATTTGCTAAATAACACCTTTTATCTCCAAAGTCAAAAGTTGACGCAATGAAGAAAATAAAAACTTTGTTTTGTCAAAAAAAAAAAAAAAAAAGAAAAAAAAAGTTTTTTCCCTAGAGGTAAAAAAGACACATTTTCACTGGATTCAAAGCCCGCCCGATTATACAATCTTAAACCCCTCTTCTCTGAAACTGTAAAAACCACTCACCCCCTTATCCACTCTCCTTTTCCCAACAAAAAATGGCGTTCTCCCTGCTAATGCAGGCTCCTTTTTCTCTATCTATTACCTCCACCGCCGCTCATCGGAATGCCGTCGCTTCCGCAGCTGGACCATCCGCCTCAATTTCCACCTCTCAGAGAAAATCGCGACGGAAAAAGCAGCAGAACGATTTGAAATCTGCCGATGACAACGGATATTCCGGAAGCGAGGGTGGAAGTTTCACGCCGTCGAGCGCCGAGAAACTTCTGAGGTTTGTTTTCATGGAGGAGTTGATGGAGCGCGCCAGAAGCGGCAGTGTTTCCGGAGTTTCTGATGTCATTTACGATATGATTGCCGCGGGGTTGACGCCTGGACCCAGGTCATTTCATGGTCTAGTCGTCTCACACGTGCTCAATCGGGACGAGGAGGGCGCTGTATGTTTTTCTTCTTATTCGTCATTATTAAGTAGATGTGTTCGTGCCGTTTCATATTACCTTGGTGTTTATCTTTTTGCTTATAAATGACTGCATTTCATTTATTACTGTATGTAAGAGCACGCAGTGTGTTTCAGCAATCATACTCTGTTTTTATAGTTAGTTTGTACCTGATATACTGATGATAGAACGGTTGATTTAATTTCTTATATCTTCCAATCAAAACATATATTTCTAGGCACCTGCACAGCTATTTTGGCTCCTAATTGGTTGCATCTTAAGGCCCATAACAAGCTTGAGATTAGGGCCAGTGCAATATACAATAATACTTGGAAATCTGTAAGTACATTAAGAGTTTACATTTGATCTCGAGCTTGAGCCAAGTATTGCTTGACAATTTTGAGCTCAAGCCGGCTTGAATCTTCTTGTGCTCATAGGTAATAGATTCTATAGGTTTTAAATTATTTGTGATCTGTGTATATTTGTATATAAATAGATGTCTTAGGAGTTGCACTGACTTATTGCTTATAGCCTGATACCATGTTGTATGGTGTAAATTCTTTAATTTTTATTTGTAACAGTATATTTTCAAATTTATATTTGTATTACTATATTATCATCTACATCAACAGCTCTATCTACTACTCAAGTACTCTATATATGTATATCTTCTGCAGTCTCTCTTGATTGCCTCTGAGTGCTAGGTGTTACGTCCTTGCAACGTGAGTTCTACCCAGTATTGTGTGATTTATCACTGACGCTGCTGTTAGATTTTAGGATGATTTGCTTCTTGTCTATGTATGTGCAAGTCATCCTTCATTGTAAATAGCATTTAAGACTCAGCTTTAGAGAGAGGAATGAAGAGCGTAAAGGGGGGAGTTTTGGAAACTGGAAACTGTTTCTTGTGAGAGGATATGTTTGAGATATTGAGGATGCATGTGAATTTGACTGAGGATTTCACTCATTTCAGTATGCGCCAAAAGTGGAGTTTTTCTCAAGTTCTTTCTGGTAATGGTGGGCATATAATTAGATTTAGTGTTGGGCCCTGATTAAAACATAAAGATGTAAGATTCCTGTTCCACATTATGAGTACTATAACAACCCAAATATTTATTTAGATATATATTAATTTACTACATATTTTTAATAAAAAAAGTATAAGTTACCAAATAAAAAATAAGTAAATAAATATTAAGGAATTTCATCCTAATAACTAGGTTGTTAAAGAGCATATAAAAAGAATTAAGACTCTACTTGATTTACTACAAAATTTAAGTGCTTAATGTAAATCGTATAAAAAAAAAGTGATTAAGTAGCCCTACTACATTAAAATTTATAGCAGCGGAAAATATAATTAATTCAAACATAATCAAATAATTATTCAATTTGGGAAACTCATAACTTCATATAATCACGAAAGTAGGCTTAAGCATTTATTTCTTAAGATAAGTTTGAAGAAAAACATAACAAATCCTAATAAAATTTCAATTCGTTTATGAATAAAATGTAACCCATAATTCAAAGAAGAATAATAAAAATATGCTTCATCCGCCTGCTCCCGTCGCCTTAATAAACTCCCTATCCTAAAAAGTAGGAAGGTAAAAGGGGGTGAGCTACACCCAGCTCGCGAGGTTCAGGCTTGTCAAAATTAAATATAAAGTTGTAAAAGCACAATTAGAGAGTAACATGAATGTATCAGGCGTAATATAATATAACATCCGTATCAAACGTAACATTTCGTATCAAAGCTTGGCCAGCATATAATGGTGGATCAAATTAATGATCCCGTATCAACGTATGAAAACATATAACCATCAAATCATACTTTAAACAAACAAAATATTTAAAACTAACAAACCGTATAAGAACCCCACCTCTTACGTGACTTCTCGTAATATAAGGAAAATCTCATGCAAGTGATATGTTTCTTATCCATGTGCCTTATCTCCTCGCTTGAAGTTTCTAAAATACCCGGATAATTAATGTTGAAGGAATACTGGGTTGTATTTATAGGTTTGGCAGGATTTAAATCTAGATGTATCTTCTAGAGAGAATCTGCATCTGTATCTAATCCTCTAACTAATTGAGAGAAAATATCTTCTTTACTAACAAAATGCTAACCTCCGTAACCATAAGATTCTAAGAAAAATATACGGTATCATGGCTGAAAGTTCTATATATATATATATCTGGGATTAGGGAAAAATATTTTAAGGTCTAATAATCCTAATTAAAACAACAATAAGCCCACGTAAAGTAAAATAAAATAAAATTAATCAAGGAAATTAAATATTATGTGAAAATAATCGGGTATTACAAGTACAAACTTTAATTTAGAATTTTTTCGTCTAATTTAAGTACATTATTCCAGCCTTTATTTCAAGCCTTGTCGAGTGTGCTGATGTAAGAAGGTATAACACGGCTATATGTTGTCTACTTAGAAGAAAACTATTTGAGGCGTTTTATAATGTTAATAAGTTGCCTTCTATACTCTTGGGAGCATCTGTCTGCTGAATGTTATTAGTGCATTTCGTAGAAATGAAATTTGGATCTTTCAACATAAAATACAATCGAACATCTTGTTATCATCATACCATGGTGGAATCAAATCTTTTCATTTTTTACCTACATTACATCTCATGTTTGACAGATGCATGCTCTTAGAAGGGAACTGAACGAGGGACTTCGACCTCTTCATGAAACATTTATTGCATTAATTCGTCTATCTGGCTCTAAAGGTCATGCTACAAGAGGATTAGAAATTCTTGCAGCAATGGAGAAACTCAACTATGACATTCGGCAAGCTTGGCTGCTTCTTGTTGGTATAGTATATAAGCCTATGGATTGACTTGTAGGGTTCTTACAGTTCACTTTTATAGTTTTTTTTCTTGCCTGTCTAGAATTTAATGAACCTTGTTATTGCCATCAGAGGAACTTTTAGCAAGTAGGCATTTGGAAGATGCCAATAGAGTTTTCCTGAAGGGCGCCGAGGGGGGCCTCAGAGCTACGGATCAGCTTTATGATCTTCTAATTGAGGAGGATTGTAAAGTGGGGGATCACTCAAATGCATTGACCATAGCCTATGAAATGGAGGCAGCTGGTAGAATGGCGACAACGTTTCATTTCAATTGCCTTTTAAGTGTGCAGGTATGAGTGTAGCTTTTTTGATTTGTTTGAACTGTATTTTAAGGTGACTTGTGAGACGTTTTTGGTAGTTTAAAGCTTGATGTTGAAAGTACAACCACTTGGTTTGGGCACAAGTCTTACAACAGCTTGAAATGGAAACTATTATTTGACTACAAGAATTAGTTCTTGTGTTTGGTGTTGGGGTAGACTTAGATGTTATATTGAGTATGTACATTCTTTTTTCTTATTTTTAGCAAAATGAGATATTGAGTAGTTTTTCTTACCCTGCATCCAGGCTACCTGCGGAATTCCTGAAATTGCTTTTTCCACCTTTGAAAACATGGAATATGGAGAAGGTCTGTATTTCATCTTCTTTCTCTAACCTTTTAACTTATTTATCATGTAAAGTGAGTTTGTTTATCATATATTTGATGCATAAGCTTACAGCTTCAAGAAATTTCTTGGTTTTGAGGTTTATGATGGAGTAGAAATTACCAGTATTTAATCTAAATCAGATTTTCGACATGCTTGATTTGCTTAAATGATGTGACCAAGAAAAGCATGAAAATGGTAGTCTCAATTAGACTTTATTAGGGAACTCTGCTACTACAAAGATGGTGCATGTAACTCTCACGGTGGAACTGGGAGTCTGGGACTGAGATGTATCATGCCACTTTTTCTCTCATATCTGGTTGTGATATAATAATGTCCCTGTCCAGTTGTTCTTGATGATTTGTCTTGCCTCAACTGATAGAACAGCCTGGAATTTTTACTATATCTCTTGATAAACCTGGAATTCTTCAAGCTTCCCTCTGTGGCTAAAAAACAATTTAGGATTTTGAAGCACCTTTTCTTGATTAGGGCATTGCTTCACCTTGTTTGACTGCTTTTATTGACTAGTTTGAAATGTGATGCTTGTATTTATTGAGTTATACTAGTTTGAAAATGTGATGCTTGTATTGATGGAAATTATCTGTCTTCTTAATGAAATACTGGAGTTTTACGTCCTGTTTTATGTCAATGATGTAAGCACACTTCATGCAAATTTGCTTCATCCTTTTGGGGGCTCTTTGGCTTCTTAGTATCTTTGCTCCTGTTATCTTAAACTTGCTCAACCTTCTATCATATAAGCAAGGCTTCTTAGTTAGAATCAGCTCAGCTTTGATTCAAAGACTGCTCTGAGTGATTCATTTAACTTGACCATTGCTCAATATATATATGTGTGTGTGTGTGTGTTTATATATATATATATTTTAATGATATACTTCAAACTACTAAAGAAGGAAAAATAATAATTGCTGCTTATGATTTTCTACATTAAAATTTTCCTTATGGTTGCTTTTGGATGTTATAGCTTACATGAAACCTGATACGGAGACATATAATTGGGTGATCCAAGCATATACAAGAGCTGAGTCATATGATAGGTATATTATTTTCTAAACGTAACAACCATGTTTCTTTTCCTGACATCTATTATGCTATTCTAGCTCCACAATTTCTGTTTCTCTATGCTTTGATTGTACATGTGATACCCGAAATTTTAGTGCTCCTGCACAACAATGATTAGTATTCCCACGGACTTAAGACCTTCCACTAATATTGCATCAACACAAAGAGGTCTGAGATATATTGGGTCAGTCCAATGTAGATTGATCTCTCTTAAAAATGGAGACTCACCTTGAAACTGGTTTTTTTTGGGTCCATGGGGTAAATTTGATAGCTAGAAAGATGGTCATGCCAGGAATCTAAAGTGTCGTTACAATGTTGGTTTGTATATATTCCAATGTAATCATTTGTGGATGCTCCTTATTTGATTCCTTCACAACATTTATGATCTTGTTAGTTGGATTTTCTAACAACAAGCAATTACCATTTTAGAGCCTCCCTTTACGAGTTTTCAACTTTTTGACTCCATTTATAGTACTATAGTGCCCATCCATTTCTATCTGAAGAAATATGGCTTAGGTGGAAATTATTCTCTTGAATGTCTGAATCAATTTCCTTTTGTTTATTATGGAAAACCATTCTTCTTCACCCAGTTATTGGCACGATCATATCTGATTTCTAAAAATATATGTAGTCACTCTTATGTTCGTTCCTGCTTTCTATTCATAATTTTATAAAAGGTGCTCAAGTTTCCATATCTCAATTTAGGGTTCAAGATGTTGCTGAGTTACTTGGGATGATGGTTGAAGACTACAAGCGCTTGCAACCAAATGTGAGAACCTACGCGTAAGAATTTATATTCTTTTAGGCTTTCATCGCTGGAATGTAAGTTTCTTGCTTGAGCAGTTTAACTTCCATTGTTTGTTAGGCACCCCCCTCCCTTTGTGTGTATCTGTTCACTCTCACCTAGCAGTAGCAGATATTAGTAAGTACTTTCCCCACCAATGAGACAGAAGAGGGTTATATTTCATGATCCATTTCCAAGACTGTTTATTCATCTGAATGTTTCAATCCATACTCAGCCTAGTTTATATGGATGGATAAAGTGTGTCAAGTTTTTTATTATACTCATAATTCAATAAATAATTTCATAGGTCCGTGTCCTTTGAAATGGACGCTTAAGCTGAATGATGTTTCACATTATATACTTTTAGAGATTACTCTAGAAGTTCTTGTAAAAACAATAAAGGGAAGAAATTTACGCGGATCATTGGATAAAGTAATAATGAATTGAATTCTATGCTGAAACTCAGGCTCTTGATATATGTCATGTGTATTTACAAAATAACTGCCCCTGCGAAGCAATGAGTAGAATGGGCCTCTTCTTGTAAGCATGGGTTATTGCATAATCAATTTGCAGCCTCTGAATAGTGGATAATTGGGTTGTAATCTTCTTGTTTAGATTGTTGGTGGAATGCTTTACAAAGTATTGTGTCACGAGGGAAGCTATTCGGCATTTTCGTGCACTCAAAAGAATTGAAGGTGGGACCAAAATTTTACATAATGATGGACAATATGGAGATCCACTCTCTCTGTATCTACGTGCTCTCTGTAGAGAAGGTGTGTACTCCTCACACAACTTTCTTATTTTGTTTCTTTGTTCACTTTCTCACTTTATGAATCAGCTTGTCATGATCTTTACTAACATTACAGATTTTACCTTCAAATAGAATATGTCATCATAACCTGAGTGGGAGGTATTATTATTATTATGAAATTTGAAATGCCCAGATGCTCAACGGGGGGGGGGGGGGATGCAAAGAGGAAGTATAAGAATTTTTACTGACTTGAGGACAATATAAAGCTTCAGTCTGACAGCTAATGGCTGCATATGCATTCATAACTTTTTTAGTAAATTTTCCACAAATTATATAAATCCTGTAATAATCAAAGCCACAAATAAACAGATGTGATCTCTCATAAATCTTGTAATCCATCAGCATACCTTCGTGTTTGGGTGTAATTGTGTAATTAATCATTGGCGTAAAAAAATGCAGTCTATGAGCCTAGCAAATGATAAAATTGCATCCATATGTAGAGAGAACAGAAACTGGTGTAGATTGACAGGCACACTATTGCTCATGGCAGTGACAGGCAGTCAATGTTTTTTTCTGATACAACAGCTTAGTCTCAGAGAGAAGCATTTTAAAAAAAAATCAAATGTCTAGTAAGGTAAAAGAAGATGGAATCATTAAGAATTATGGCAATGCACATAGTTGGTCAAGTTGGATCATATTGCTTGCAAGTGATTTTGATCTTATCATGAGAGATTCAGCTGAACCTTTTTCTAACTGTAATCACTTTTGAAATCAGGAAGAATTGTTGAGTTACTAGAAGCTCTTGATGCCATGGCAAAAGACAAGCAACAAATTCCATCCAGAGCCATGGTCTTGAGCAGGAAATATAGAACATTAGTTAGCTCATGGATTGAACCTTTACAAGAAGAAGCTGAACTTGGACATGAAATTGATTATATTGCCAGGTATTCTTTCGGGGCATATTTGCATCATAAGATAGCTATCTTTGTAGCATTCCGAGTCTTAATGGGGGAATTGATTTGTCAAAAATAAATATGCCATACTGCTTGGCAGATGAATATATTTCTCCTTTTGTTGTTCTGTCTGTTTCTTCATGGACATTAAAACAATAAGAGGATTCTCCTTCCCTGTTTTGTTCAAATTATGGTCGATTGTTTTGTTAACTTTGGAAGTATAGAAATAAAAACTTACAGTGAGAAGAATTCTGATCTAACATTTTATTATTTCTGTGGAATTCCCTGGTCAAACCTGGATATCAGTGAAACTACTAATATAGGAGAGGATATCCATGGATTAGGCAAAATAAGAGGAGTTTGATAGGGATTGTTTGATTATGCATTGATGCAAGTTCTTTAGGCTGAGAAAGAAAATGAGTATTTCAAAAAAATTTAGTTGTGTTTTACCCCACATTGTGCTACTCGACTCTGGATAACTACTAGGTTGTTGTAATGAGCATCATTATCATGCCTTGGTTTGGTTGTTGATAATTGATGCATTCTGTCTCTCTGACAGTTTTGCCTACTTGTAGACATTTTTATCAAGAAAAATCAAAGAAATTGGCATTCTGCTTTAACTAGTGTAAGAACTATAACTTACTTAGCTGGACAACAGGTACATTGGAGAAGGTGGGCTTACAGGTGAACGCAAACGATGGGTACCACGTAGAGGGAAAACTCCTTTAGACCCTGATGCTGAAGGTTTTGTATATTCTAACCCTATGGAAACCTCTTTCAAACAGCGATGTCTCGAGGAATGGAAAATACATCATCGAAAACTTTTGAAAACCTTAAGGAATGAAGGACCTGCAGTGTTAGGAAATGTGTCTGAGTCTGATTACATTAGAGTTGAGGAGAGATTGAAGAAAATCATAAAGGGTCCGGAACAAAATGCCTTGAAACCAAAAGCTGCTAGTAAAATGATAGTATCAGAGCTGAAGGAAGAGTTGGAAGCTCAAGGTTTGCCAATTGATGGCACTAGAAATGTTCTCTATCAACGTGTACAGAAAGCAAGGAGAATAAATCGTTCTAGAGGTCGACCTCTTTGGGTTCCCCCTGTGGAAGAGGAAGAAGAAGAGGTATTAACATCCAACTATCACAAATTAATTTTTCCATCGCAAATTTTACGAAGCACTTGATTCTTTATTAGACGTTTGTTGCATTGCCCCCTAATTTATATAAACTAATACTCTTTCAAACATAATAATCAGTGTTTGTTGTCTAAACTAAAGATTTCAACTTCCAGGTTGATGAAGAGTTGGATGAGTTAATATCACGGATTAAGTTGGAAGAGGGCAATACAGAGTTTTGGAGACGGCGTTTTCTTGGTGAGGGCCTGAATGAAAGTCATAGCAAGCCATTGGATGAAGAAGAAGATGATGTTCTTGATGTCTTAGACGATGATGATGTTGGTGATGATGTTGTAAAAGAGGGTGAAGATGATGAGGTCGATGAGGAGGAGGAGGAGGAAGTGGAACAAACTGAAACCCAAGTGGGTGACAGGGTAAAAGATAAGGAAGTTGATGCTGCCAAACCTCTCCAAATGATTGGAGTGCAACTGTTGAAAGACTCTGATCAGAGTACCAGTTCATCAAGAAAATCAAAGAGAAGATCTTCTCGGGTATCAATGGAGGTAGGAAAGCTTATTCTTTTTGTAACATATTGAAATATGCATAGTTATAGTTTACCCCAAGAAGTGGACGGAATACAAACCTGTGTAATATACTTAAGGAGCCGTTTTATGTCAATTGCCATAGAAATTTCTGATGTCTTCAAGATGAGGAACTAAAACCATATGGCTCCCACTACCTTAGAAAGTCTTGGGTTCTTTCTCATGCCTAGCTGTTTTCACATATTGAAAATCAACCTGATGTTATAATCTTTTTCCACTTCATGCGATTAAACAGTTTCTGGAAATTTTATATTGTTTACTGTTTTCTTTCGATAAACTCCGATGTCAGGTACTCTTATGTTAAAGCATGGGGATACCTGTTTTTGCATATGAAAATTACCCTAACATTATGATCTTTTTCCCACTTGATCTCATTCAACTGATATATACAGTTCTATTTTGTTGCACTCTAATGAAAGAAAGAAAACTTATTACTGGATCAGAGATCTGAACTCTTTATTGGAGATACTGTTTGAGTTAATGCATGCAGTGAGTTCACTCACAAAAGAGTCTATGAAAATTTAGCATATACAAATACTCGTACTGTGTGTATAATTTTTTATGTTGAATTTCTACATTTTAATTGCTAAAATTGGTATTAGGAATTTTCATCTCATCTCTTTCTTTTGCAACATGAGTAACTGGAGTACTTCTGATCATGCTCATTCTATTACTTTTGTTGTTTATCTTTTGGTCTGTGGTTTAATGACAGTACCTGCAGTACCATAGCCACATTTAGTAGATGATTTGATCTAACATAATGTGTCCAGGGTAGTATCTTATTTTATTTCATTGATTACTCATAATGCCATGCAATGAAGCTTTTGTTCTTTTCTATCTTTGTAACACTTCTTTCATCCCTTGTTTCTGACCTTCCAGATCCATTTACTTCAAAGTTCTTGCTAATTAGAGTAATCACATTCTTTATACTTTTGCGGTCTTCTTGTTTTAGACTTATTGACAAATTTTGATTCAGTTTATATTGTTACTTCTGCTCTTGATAATTGGTCATTTCAATATCTGACTGTTTTAGCATATTTTTCTGTATGTCATGTTGTAAAGTCCTGATTTTAGTGTTATTATTTTTTATAAATGAATGCAGGATGACGATGATGATGATTGGTTTCCTGAGGATATTTATGAAGCATTCAAGGAATTAAGAAACAGGAAAGTATTTGATGTATCGGACATGTATACTCTTGGTGATGCTTGGGGTTGGACATGGGAGAAGGAATTCAAGAACAAAGCTCCTAGAAGATGGTCTCAGGAGTGGGAGGTTGAATTGGCTGTTAAATTAATGACAAAGGTAAAGGCTTTCTCCTTATTAATGTGTTATTACTTCTCAAATTTGTGCATTACGTTGTTTAGTTATCAATATTGTCAGATCTCATTTATTTTATTCCCCGGGATGCAATTGATGGACAATATCTCTATTCTAGTTGATATTGGTTCAGGTTTTGAATTTTGATAGACATTTGCATATGCAACAACTCACAAAATGGTTTCTTATCATAATTTGTATCATTTGTAGATACCTTTGCACTTGCATTGAAATTTTTTCATAGGAAGCTGATAAAATCTCACCTGAACTTCTGTGTTTATCCACGGGAATCCTGCTTCCATCTTCTAAGTTTGTCACATTATGTGATAGCTGTTTCATGTGTTTTCAGAAATGGGAAAGTGATTAAATAAATTTTCAGGTAATTGAACTGGGTGGAACACCAACCATTGGGGACTGTGCCATGGTGCTCCGAGCTGCCATACGAGCTCCTATGCCTTCAGCCTTCTTACAAATTTTGCAGACAACACATCGATTGGGTTATGTCTTTGGCAGGTGAGTACTAGGAGTTTCAGTTTCATTTATCTTTTGTGAAAGCCAGTTGTCTTGCCTTACGGATCAGAGTGTGGGGCGGCTAAATGAACAAAGAATGAGGGTGCGGATGTATTGATATACTAGATTAGATAGAAGAAGTAATAAACGCGTCAAAACAAAGTGGGGACATCCTGATAGAATAGAAATTAATGGAACCCAGTTTAGCTGGTTCTTTTACATGTGCACAGGCCACTTTTAGCTGCTCTAATACGACGGATAGAAAGTAGAGAATCATTTTTCTCAAATTAGGAGGGGAAGGGGAAGACTTCTATAAGACTTGGTAAAAAACTAATTTTTTTTTTTAATACTTTAATATGAATGAGCGCACGTGTTCTTACCAAACACCACGGCTAGTTCGTTACGTCTGTGCTGCTGATTGAAGAGACTAAGCTCATCTATTGCTTAAGCAATGATATTTCAATGCCAGTGCAGCTAAAAATAAAAGACAAACCTACTTTGGAGAATAAATTGACAATGAAAGCTGCTCTTTTATGAGATGCTCTCATGCAATAATCTGGCAATTTCAGCTAAATTTTTATTTGAGCTATAAATAAGATTAAATCTCATTTAAATTTTGGCATCGATTCTTGTTGATAATCGTATGTTTATTACAGTCCCTTGTACGATGAAATCATAATCTTGTGTCTGGATCTCGGTGAGCTTGATGCATCCATCGCCATTGTAGCGGACTTGGAGACAAGTGGAATCAAAGTCTCAGATGAAACTCTCGATAGAGTCATATCTGCAAGACAGGCAAATGATAATCCATCTAATGATGCATCACAATAGTTTCTCTGTAACTTCTTTTTTCTATTTTTAAATTTTGTTAACAGTGTATTTTAATGTTTAATGCCATCGTTAGTTGATAAGAAATACTGCAAACTGTTGGGTTTTGAGTTATGTGATTTGTTTCTTGTTTTTTTTTTTTTTTTTGGGTAGGGATTGACGTGGCACAGTTCCACTGGAATTTTGGAACCGCGAGGGGTGGAACTGATTGGTTCTACAGTTTCGATTCTCGGTTCTTTTTTGTCCTCAAAATTTTACATCTGGAACCAGAACTAGTGGGTTTGAATTGGAACTAGTGATTTGGAACCATCGCTTTTCAGAATCCATTACCTTGAAACCGGTGGTTCTGATAAAAAATTGGATTAACGGTTAATTTGGAGGCCAGGTGGCCAAAATCAAACATCTAAATTTTTCAAAAGCAATATGAAAAATACACGTAAAAGTACTGTAATAATATTTTATGCTTGTCAATAAAGTTTCTTTATTATAATTGCAAAAATCAAATTATAAATTAAATATCGTGTTTTATTATAATTTTAGAATTAATCCACACAATTATTTACAAATTTTCAACATAAGAAATCAACTTGAATTTTCCTAGAGAAATAGGAATGCTACTAACTCAAATCAAACTCTGTCTTACTAGTTTGTTTTAAGTTAACATACTTCCACATAATTGAAAAAAAATAAAAAATATCTTTCATATAACTCCTGGTGTATTCTAAATATAAATTGAAATTGGCCTAAACTAAATACCAACTCCTAGCTGTCAACCATGGTATTATCATATAAACTAATTGATAAGTTATAAAATTAAACGAGCACAATTTGATAATTTATAATTTCTCATCTTTTATTATTTCTTATAAAATGGAACCACTCTGTCTAAAGAAATGAAACTATTTATTTCCATTTTAAAAAAAACTTATTTCAAAACAAATTGATCAATAGTTCAATAGCATTAATAAGAAGAGAACAAATTCTTTCAAGAATTTTCGTCTCGTCCCAGTTGATATAAAACGAGCACGTACACTCTTTTGCTCTGTCGTCCGTCCACTCAGATTCAAAGTCCTAAAACCCTAAGTTAGAACCCACTGCAGCTCATCCTTTCCAATGGCGTCAAACGGTGCCAATCCAGTGGAGTCCCTGACGGCAATTGCTCCCTCTATCTCTACTCCGTCTACCATCCGCCGCATCCAGATCTTCCGCCGCCAGATTCCTGCCATCATTAAAAATTCAGGTACCATCGCCGATGCTATTGGTAACACGAATGATTGCATTTGCAACCATATACTGAATTTTGTTGACGGACGAGTGCCATGTTTGTTTTTGCTCGAACGAATTTCAATTGTGCCCCAGTGGCTGGCCTTAAACACTCGCGATGCAAGCATTTTCTCCCCCAGTATGTGCTTGGAAACTTTAGAACTTCTTGTTAGTGCGGGCAGGATTGGTTTCTGATAGTAGTTGATGGAATGCCTACTAGTACATGCTGGATGGATGGGTCTGGGATGTGATTTTCCCTTTGTTAGTCGTTCCTACACTTCATTTCATTATTTGACTGTTATGAGGTAGTTATATGACTATGGACATCGATATGCCTTGCTATGGATTATAGGTTTTCAAGTTATTTGACCATTTTGCTTATTGTAAGTAGTATATAATTACTTTTACTAGCCTCTAGATTTTGTATTAGTGAAAATAACAAACCCAACTTGTCAACATGGCAATGTTAAAGGTAATACCAGCAGTCAAATTCTTCAACGGACTAGTGTCTTATTGGGAAAATAAATGATGCATTGGTCCTTGTGACCTAGTTTCTGGAATTGTTTTTGCATCCTGTGCCTTGTGATCTATTCGTCTGTTTGAGATTGCTGAATTGTTTCTTTTTCACACACAAAAATATGTAATGTGATAAAATTCTATATAGCGTGATGGCTAAGATTCAGATAATAGGTAGTCTTTTGTAATGTGTGGTGCCAATGCATTATGTTAAGGGGTTTCATTCACGTGCTGAGCTTGCTTGAGCTATCACTGGGGTTGCATTGAAATGAGCTATTTTTCTCAAGCTTTGAATATTTGTGTTGAGCCAAGCTTTTTTTGAAACTACAACAAACATTATGTTGCGCCTCGACCGACTCAAATTTGTCCATAACAAAATTCAAATAATTAATACTGTTGCCTTATAGCCAGTCATAACAACAATAAACTATGCTTTTATCTGGCTTTGTGGGGTTGGCTACATGGATCATATCTTTCCATTGTGTTCAAAGAAGATGCATGTTCTCATTTTTATTTAAGTATAACATATCTTCTTTAATAGTCTCTTTCAAGTTTTTTACGGCTGAGATAATCAACTAAAACATTTCTCAGCTATCCTTATGGTTTCTTTATGAGGTTTATAACTTTTTTGGTTCAAGTGTATTGGTAAAATTTGACATATGATTTGATATTATTAGTATTAAGTTCTAGCATGAGCTTGTGTAAGGCAAGCCAACATGCGGCCACCTTTAATTTTTAAATCACCACAGATTCAAGCCTGATTTAGTCATAACTCCTACATGCTTCTACTTTGTATTTACTGAACAGATCTTGTAAGCTTCAAGCTGAAGTGATCTTATTGGCAGTCCTTAATATGGTACAATTTTGTAAGAATTCTCTAGATTGCACTGTTGACATATTTTCAACAATCCGAATTGTTCGATGGAAATCATGATTTAGGTTCAATCCATCCTTTTATGGTATATATTAGTTCATGCAGTCAGTTCGGTTGAATGATTCCAGTGAAAGCTTGAGAATTATTGTGGTTTCCTAGATGACTGAATTGTCTAGGGAATAAAAATCTAAAACTAAAATTAGAGATTTTCTAGGAAGACAACTTGAAACTTAATTGAGACTATTATAAGTTAAGGAATTATGTAACTGTGTTCAGTTAAGTGAAGGGTGCATTTTCAGGTTTGAGCTTTCTATGTAAAGGTTTCCATAGCCAGCTTTCCCTGGATTTGTCCACAAGGAATCTTGTCTCAGATGATGTTTAGAGTATGCTTGTTTAAGACTTATCTTTGTATTTTGAAGTATTCTATTCTGAAATCACTCAACTATATCCTTATTAGTAATCTGGATTTGCTTCAGGGTCCTCACATTTAACGCATATATCTTAGTAAAATTGAAGCTTACCAGTTACTGCCATTTTTAATGCTTAAATCCCTTGAGATAGACAACAGTTATAGCCTATTGAGTATCATAGTGACCAAGAGCTTGTAAACCATCTTGAACAGTGCAATAGATTGCAGGACTGCACTCAGCTGTCTGTTTTGCCAACTGAACACCTCTTTTCTTAACCATCCCTAATCGCAGTGGACTAGGTGTTGACTGTTACTCTGGTAATGTGGTTATAGTTATTTCTAGTGTTGGTCTACTTCTGACTGAGCTACCAAAAAGGTTGATTCTTAGGACATAATCTGCTTTTATGCAGACATGTTTAGATGAAATTAACAGTATCTTGATGATGGAGTTTTATTGTGCTGAAACTGCATAAAGAACTTTCTTCTTGGCGATTTTTATGCTGTTACCTTTTCGTCATGTTATATCAAGCTGTAAAGCTTTTCTTAATGCTCACTTATCATAGAAAAGTTAAAGATGTGGTTGCAAGGAGGTTCAAATCATTAATAATGATTTCTATGATAAGAGTATTCTCTGAGCAATTTTTGTATTTGTACATATTATTGCTCTTCTTGCTGACACAGTGACATGTAATTCTTCAGATCCTTCGCAGATGACAGCTGAGTTTGTTTCGCTGTTGGTCGATTTACTTTTCCAAACGATATATATCTATGATGACCATGGATCAAGGAAAGCTGTGGACGATGTTATTGTTACAGCTTTAACTGAAGCTGTATTTATGAAAAGTTTTGCAGCAACCCTTGTTCAGGCAATGGAAAGGCATTCAAAGTTCCAAACACTGACAGGAGGTTACAGGCTGTTAAAGTGGTCTTGTCTCCTCTTAATTCATAGCCAGTTTGCCATGGTATCGAAGAACGCATTATGTAGAGTTGCCCAAGCACAGGCAATAGTACTTAATATAGTCATGCGAGGATCATTTCGTGTGAGAAGGGCTTGCAGGAAAACCTTCTTTCACCTGTTCACTAAGGTTTTGCATTCATTTTCTGCTCCTGTTATTGGTGCTACTTCTGAAGTTTGATTTATTTAGTTACTTGATATATAATGTGCATTTGCTGTTTCAGTCACCAGATATTTACAAAGCGTACTTGGAGGAATTTAAAGATGGAAGGATTCCATATAAAGATAGTCCGGAGTTAATATATTTGATGCTCGATTATGCGAAATTGAATCCTACTTCGTTTGATAAATGCAAGGTAACTTAAAAAAAAAAAAAATTTACTGTGGAAAATAAAGTTGTGCTGAATACCTAAGATGTTGAGATTTCATGCGTGCTTTTTGCTTTCTCTTGGTTCTACAGGACATATTTCTTGATGTTTATGTTAAATCAGTTCTAAATGCAAGGGAGAAGCCTACAAAGGACCTCAGTGAAGCTTTTCGTCCATTATTTACTCGTCTGTCACATGAAGATTTTAAGAACACTGTACTCCCATCATCTGTCAAGATGTTGAAGCGAAATCCAGAGCTTGTTCTTGAGGCGATTGGGATTCTTTTGCAATCTGTAAACCTTGATTTAAGTAAATATGCCACTGAAATTCTCTCAGTGGTTTTAGCGCAGGCTAGACATGCAGATGAAGGAAGAAGACTTGTTGCTTTAGCCATAGTTGGTTGCTTGAGCCAAAAGTCTAGCAGTCCTGATGCAGTAGAAGCTATGTTTGCTGCTATCAAATCTATATTGGGAGGTTAGAATTTTGATGTGTATATTCCTTGGTAACAGTGAGGCGTATGGTAGTATATTCGTCAATTTGCAATTGGCCCATTACTAGACATTTTGTTCAGTGAACTCACATATCTAGCTCATGTACAGGTTCAGAAGGTCGGCTTACATTTCCATATCAAAGGGTTGGTATGGTTAATGCATTGAGAGAAGTTGCAGGTGCTCCTGAAGGGAAATATTTCAGTAGCTTGTCACCAACTGTGTGTGGATATCTGTTGTCTTATTACAAGGATGACGGTAGGTATTTTATATAATAACTGTCTAATGTATCTATTCCTATTGATGTGCAAGATTGCTTGCTATCCACTTTAGTTTAGTTGAGTCTATTTTTCTGTTGAAACCTGCCTTCTAGAAATGATATTATACTTTAAGCCTGCCTGGGGAACTATTGACTTCTGTTTCCGGTCTTTAAATTAATTGTGTTGATTTGCAGGAAATGAAGAGGTGAAGCTTGCTGTATTGTCTTGTTTGGCATCATGGGCTGTAAAATCAACAGAAGCTATTTCACCGGAGTTAGTTACTTTCATTGTCTCTGGGCTCAAAGAGAAGGAGACCTTGAGAAGGGGCTGCCTTCGCTGTCTGCGATTAATATGCCGAAATACTGATGCAGTTATACGGGTGAGGTTATATGAGGCCATAATCTGTATTGTTGGTCTTTTCTGATCCAAATTCATTATTTAGCCCTAACTTTTGGTTGCATACTCTAGATGTCATCCTTATTGCTTCCTCTTCTCCAAGTAGTCAAAACTGGTTTTACTAAGCCGGCACAGAGATTGGACGGTATATATGCACTTTTCTGCGTGGTGAAAATTGCTGCTGTTGATGTAAAAGCAGGTGCTGTATCATGTCGAACCTCATGTTTGTGCAATACCATGATAGCTCTGTCCATTTTTTTGGTTTAGACGCTTCTATAATGAAATTGACCCCTCACCAATATCTCTTGTTTCTCATATCTTTCATTTCCTTTAGATGAAACTCTATCGAAGGAGAAGATTTGGCAATTGATATTGCTGAATGAACCTACAATTATTCCAGTTTCCTTGGTAAGTTTTCATTTTTTTCTTGAGATGAAATTTGCAACTTATTACGAACCTAATTAGAGAAACACAAGGCTATTAATGTTTGCAAAAGCAATAACCTTGTGGCAATACTTAACAATGTTTATTGCGGAAAGATCTGATATAAAACACATCAAAGGCTATGATTGACCAACAAGTTTAATGTGTGTTCCCCATATTTGAAAAGGGAATTTGAAAAAAGTGTAAAATGGATATCATTCTTCAGCTATGTGAAAGGGACACCTTAGTTTTCCCTTTTGACCCTTTTCTAGAACTCTTGAGCTTATTTTATCTTTTTACTTTTTATATTTTGTAGGCATCAAAATTATCAGTTGAAGACCTGATGGTTTGTGTTGACCTTGTTGAGGTCCTACTTGTTGATTTTCCTAAAAGGTATGTATTACTGTTTCGTGATAGTATTATGTTCATTATTGAGATGAAATCTCTTTATTCTCTTTTATAATAACCAATTGTTTAACCCTTTCTCCTTCTTATAAATTAGAATCTCTTCTTCATTTGGTGTTGCTTATAGAGAAACCTTTACTTAAGCTCCAATACTCTGCCTTGCATATCTTCTCCAGAAAATGACTGTACAAATTTTTTGGTAAATCTTTTGATTTACATCAATTTTGAATTCCATATGGAAAGAAATGGATACTTGTGCTTTTGTTCCTTGTAAATCAATATTAAGTGCTTACATTTTGTGGTTGAATATGCTAGATAATGTTAAAGTTCCAGACTTGGAACCCGGGCAAAATAACTTTGCAGTATAATGTTACAAAGTTTAGGACCTAAAATCAACTTGTATCTGTTATTCTGCAGGCTATTGGAGAATTTTTCTGCCAGGGGATTCCTGCAGGTGATTAGTATAACAGTTCACTGTTCTGTATGTTGCAATTATGTGTTGTTATTAATTTATTGATCTTGTGTTTCAGTTTATATTGTTTTTGCTGTGCCATCCTACGTGGGACATAAGGAAAGCAGCGTATGGAACTACCAGGAAGATTCTTGTTGCATGTCCTCAATTATCTGATGCTGTTTTGATTGAATTCTCTAGTTTTCTCTCTGTTGTTGGAGAAAAAGCTAATCTTCTTAGGACAAGGTAAATCTATAGTCGAATGTTCTCTTCTTTAACTTCTTTTAGTCCTTTGTGTTGTTTTCATTTGATGGTATTTTTTCAGACCCTTGAGGAAAATGATATAATTTGATTTTTAGTAAAAAACACTGAAATTGAATGAACATTCCTTTGCTTGTCCTTTCTTTCTAAAGCAATTAACATAGATCCTCATTGGGTTCTAATATTGGAGATGCATTTGACAATGACCTGCAGTACCTTTTTTTTTTTTTTTTTGGTTTCCCCTCAAATGGAGCAAATCCTTATGATTTTATCCCTTTTAGTACGGGGGAAGGTTCAGAGGCTGGAGGATTTACTCAATCATATGTTTTTCCTTAATATGTGTCTGGTGGTTTCTTAGTCATTCCTCAACCTCAATTATTATTTTGTGGGTTATGTCACTTACACCTCTTAATTCTTATAATTGCTGAATTTGATATCTTTTGGCGGTTTCCTACAAATATAAATTAATTGCTTTGACTTGCAGTTGTAAGTCACTTCTATCTTGGTTTGCATATCTTGGTTACCCATGTTCATTTTACTTAATAACAGGAGTGTTTCTTTCTTATAAATACTTCTGTTCATTCAGTGAAACAGAAAATGTGACAGATTCTCAAGTTCCATTTCTTCCATCAGTTGAAGTTTTGGTGAAGGCTTTAGTTGTGATAGCGCCAGTGGTTTCAGCCAGTGGCCCAGATTCTAGTGTGCAGCTATTGCTTTGCTCGCATCATCCGTACATCATTGGTACAGGAAAAAGGCATGCGGTTTGGAAGGTATCTTCCTAGGGTTATTCATATTCATGTTTGGAAATATGAATGGGCCTCTTTGCTTTTGGATTCCACAAGTAGAATGTATTGAATCTGTGAATTGACTAGTTGACAGTTGTATGGTCCTCCGGGGATGGCTTGTCCACCACTTGTTCTCAATTTCTTGCATTATTATTTACAGAATTCTTTTATTTCTTATTAGAAAAAAGAAGTCTAGATTGATAGTTTATCCAGAATTAACAATGTGTGCATCACTCTTTACTCTGATACTAAGCTCATACTCGTCTCTTCCTTCTTCAGAGGGTGCAAAAGTGTTTGCAGAAACTTGGCGTTGATGTGTTTGGTCTTATTACCACTGACGTACGTCAGTTATGCAAGGTGATCTGCAACTCCTTTTGGAAGTGTTGTGTCTGCAATAACTTCTTTTGTTCCTCATGTACTGCAATTAGTAATGTGATAAATATTTGTTTTATCTTTTTTGTTATTTTCAAGTGTGATGCACGTTTATTTTGTAACTATGGACTTATTTCAATCTTAGAGAGGTTTGGTCATGAAAATAGTTTTAAGCTTTCGGATATTTCTCATGAGTACAGAGAACTCGATGGTGCATCTACTTCTTCTTCTCAGTCTCTTCGTGTCATGTTCAAAAAGCCACGTGCATCAGGGGCCATGAGCTCCTCTTCACCTCAGTGAACTTTGCGCGTCTAACAACTCTGCCATTGTGGTTTTTTGCTTTTTTGATAAATGAAGGCACATATAGAATGTTTTTTTAATGATACTTCACACTGTACACCTCTGATTATTTATGTTAAAAAAGTTTGCTTTGTTCATGAAGGGACTACTAGGCTCAAAGGGATTGTTGAGTTCTAATTACCTGGAACAAGAAGCGGCTATAAATACCTTGTCAACACTGATGTCTATTATACCTGGAGATACTTATGCACAGTTTGAGAAGGTCTTGACACCGACTTTTTTGACCCCTCGTCCCCCTGTTGTCTGCTATTACTTAAGATGGCCATGTTAAATGGTTTATATGGCTCTTACTATGCATCTCATTTTTGCAGCACTTCATCGATCTCCCTGATCGTGTTGCGCACGACACACTCTCCGAGATTGATATTCAGGTCATGTTTTGCTTTTATTTTGTTCTTTGATTACAAATGAAATTGTAATTATTTTGTTTCCTCATTACATGTTATTTGTGTTCTGATACAGTTGGCACTCATTTTGCATCTCCTGGTTTTCTGCTATTAGTATTCATACCTTTTGTACTCATTTATTCGGATTTTCACATTCTTGGTATTCTGTTTATTTGAATTCTTGAGTCTTGATTTATCATTGTTTGGGCAATTAGAGGGAGTATTGCTACCTTAAGAAGTCAGTGGCTGCTGTTGAATAATTTGGCAACATCTAATTTCTTCTGTAGTTGTGCTGTAATTTGTCAAACTACTTGTGAATTGCTCTTAGATATTAAGAAAATCAAAGGCAGATGATATAGAGCCCTGATACTGTGGATGATTTAAAATCTCTTTTCTTTCTTTTGAAATGTTATCTTGTTATAAATACAGTTCATATTTTCACCTTCTTACCATCCATTCTGTATACTTTGTCTTACCTTGATTCCAACAAATCCTACTAGCACTAGAGTTTTATTTATTTATTTAAATAACTGTCAAGCAGGTCCTAGAGTTTTGTGCGTAACAGAAAGAATATAACTATACTTAGCTAGTGTTCTCATGTAATGGTAGTCATTATACTATATGTTGCCATTAGCGGCCAATGCTTTGAATTGGTTGTAGATTATGCCTGTCATCGGGAATGAGCAGAGGAGCCAATTGTTCTGGGCATTGCCTATTTTAATTTAGTCTTTTATGTCCTGTTCATCTTTTTCAGTGACTTGTTAGGTTTGCTTTACGCTGAACTCTTTATGCATGTACTTCAATTCCTTTGTTCATTTTCCCTTCAATTGGCAGAATATTTGATACCCTTTTCACGTGCTTCTCTATCCTGTCATGTTGAATTTGCTTATTATAGCATAAACTAACTTTTCCTGGTGTTCTCATTCTGTTACAGATTTTTCGTACTCCTGAGGGAATGCTTTCTACTGAGCTTGGTGTTTATGTTGCGGAATCTGTTGTCTCCAAGAATGTGAGGCAAGCGAAAGGACGTTTCCGAGTTTATGATAAAGATGACATGATGGTAACTGTGTACTAACTTGTCAGTGAGAAGTATAGTCATTTGCATGTGGGTCCTAACTGAGAGATGCATGACTCAGGATCAAGTTAGCTCTAATCACTCTGTTGTGAGCTCAAATCATTCTGCAAGACGAGATGTATCCATTAAAGATGTTCCTGGTGCTGGGAAAAAGGATGCTCCAAAATCAATGAAAAAATCTGGCAAGTTATATCTATCTTATTTTTTGGGATCTTAAGTCGCTTCTTATTTAGCTTATGTGTTTCCTTTGTTTACTTTGAACTTTTATAGAGAAAACAAAAACAGCAAAAGAAGAAGCCCGTGAATTGCAGCTTATAGAAGAGGCTAGCATTCGTGAAAAGGTTATGTCAATTCAGCAGAACATTTCGTTGATGCTCAAAGCTTTGGGAGAAATGGCTATTGCTAATCCCATATTCACTCATAGTCAGCTCCCTTCTTCGGTTAGTTTTTATTTTTTATTTCAACATCCTTGTATTCTACTTGGTAGCTACTTGTATTCTTTTGGTAGCGAAATTGTGACTGCAATGTACTAGCTAAAATAGTAGATTTTAGCATGTGTTTTTGTTTTAGTAGTTTGCATGATTATGAATAATTTGGATATTTAAGATGATGCTAATTCTGCCATTTCTCTATGGAGAATACTGTTTCAAGATTTTGGGAAGCAAGGATGTCCTCCTTGGGTTGGAACTTTGAAGTATCTGCTTCTGCATCAGCTCATATCCACGTGCTTGCGATATGATGTCCCTTCTAAATCCAAGCACACTAAAGACTTTTATTCTGTAAAAGAGACATTTAAAACACTTGGGACTCTCAATTTGATATATGTGTTTGTGTATATAACTATATATATTAAACTTCTTGTGGTATTTGTCCTCTTTCTGTGGAAAGTAATAGTATCTTTACTGATCAACATGGATTTTGCAAGGCTGGACATCAAAATATTTGTACCACTATGCGAGGAGCTTATATTTTTCTATAATTTGTTTTTAGGTTAAGTTCGTCAATCCTTTACTTGGGTCTCCAATTGTTGGTGATGCTGCCTTTGAGACATTAGTGAAACTCTCAAAATGTACTATTGATCCTCTCTGCAATTGGTCTCTTGAGATTGCAACGGCTTTACGACTGATTTCTACTGAAGAAACTAGTGTCTTGTGGGAATCATTTCTATCTG
The DNA here is from genome assembly GCA_028749325.2 of Caryopteris x clandonensis. Lineage (NCBI taxonomy): Eukaryota > Viridiplantae > Streptophyta > Magnoliopsida > Lamiales > Lamiaceae > Caryopteris > Caryopteris x clandonensis. Next base: position 3,975,578 of record JAPYKT020000027.1, on the reverse strand, counting down.
CTGGTGAAGGGGAGGGCAGTTCGCTTGGTCTTTTTGAACGCTTAGTCAGTGGCTTGACCATCTCTTGCAAATCTGGACCTCTTCCAGTTGACTCATTTACATTTATTTTTCCGGTAAGCTATTCTACTTTGTTTCAGGTCTTCTGTTGATGCTTGTACTACTTGTGATTGTCTTATCAATTCTTGTGCAGGTAATTGAGAGGATACTGCTCTCACCCAAGAAGACAGGCCTTCATGATGATGTTCTGCAGATACTATTCTTGCACATGGATCCTATTTTACCTCTACCAAGAATTAGAATGCTATCAGTTACGACTTTCACACTAAACAGCATTTCCACTTTAACAAGTAAATTTCGTGGTTCTTATGATATTCATGCTATCTTCTACAGGTTTTGTACCATGTGCTAGGTGTTGTCCCTTCTTACCAAATGTCTATTTGCCCCGCGCTGAATGAGTTGTGTCTTGGTCTACGACCTGATGAAGTGGCACCTGTATGGCCTTATTTATTACGACCTGACTTCTGAAATCTATCTCTTCAATTTCCATGCTTATTTTATCTCGCATGCACTTTGGACAGGCTTTGTATGGTGTTTATGCCAAGGATCTTCATGTAAGAATGGCTTGCTTAAATGCTGTGAAGTGCATTCCTGCTGTCTCCAATTGTTCAATTCCTCAGAGCGTTGAGGTTGCAACCAGCATATGGCTTGCTCTGCATGACACAGAGAAGGCATGGCATTTTTTCATTTGAAATGACTTGACGTATTTATTTTATGTTTTGCCTTTTGTATTCTTGAGATTTGTTATCATGGACCGCTCCGGATTTATTTTGAGAGTATTTTACTCAATTAAGCTAAATTGCTTATTTTGACACTGTTTTTTTTGTTTAAATATCTGATGGATAAGTATTAAAATGTGCCTGTTTGGCTTGTGGCCTTTTACTTCACTCTCTTTATCAAGAATTATTTCTGACACAAAATAGTCATATAATTATTGTTATTTTCTTAATTTTACAGTACATTTCTGTGGTATCTTTTGGTTAATTTTAATAATTATTTCTCTTGTTTTTGTTTTATATGAATTCCTTTGAGACTTCACTGCGTTTAATTTTATGAATTATCTCGCTGAGTGTGTATTTGTTCATGGCTTCTTTCTTGGCGGATGTCTGATTTTTCGTCTCAGACATGTTAAAGGTAGCAGACTTTTGTTTATATTTTTGATATGGCTTTAATTTGGAGCAAATGTGTTTGTTTATCTGTTCTTATTATGTTTTGAATTGTTTATGTTATCTGATGTCTTCAGCTTATATGCCTTATAAAGCAAATGCACATGCTAATGATATCTCTGTCCACACTTCTTCTGTAGTGATCACCATGTGAATATTTTGTTTGGAAAAAACTAGATTCCAATGGCTTTGTTTCTATTAAAGAAAAATAGTTAAAAAGGAAAGGAAGCATGGTTTATTTATTATTATTTTTTGGTTACAGTTTGTGATTTCATCCAAGATATTGAAGACATTGGATGAATATTATTTGAAACTTTAATTTCATCTAACCATTTTGCTGGAATTCTTGAGGCAGTTTCCTATCATAAGATTAAGTGAACAAGAATGACATTTCTCCTTTTCTGTTCCTTGAAAGCAGAAAGGGCCTTAGCAAGTAGACTAATTTTGGAATTCCTCTTCATGTCCAGTCAGTTGTAGAAGTTGCTGAGGATGTATGGGATTGTTACCGTTATGATTTTGGTACTGATTACTCCGAACTCTATAAAGCACTTTCCCATGTTAACTACAATGTTAGAGTTGCTGCAGCCGAGGCACTTGCAGCTGCTTTGGATGAAAACCCGGATACAATACAGGTGAGACACTATGCCAATATTTTACTGTGCCTGTGTAGTAAAGGGCCTTTGTGGTATTCACTCTTTCTGATGATGAATAATGTAGGAATCTCTGTCAACTTTGTTCTCTTTATATCTCCGTGATGCTGGATCTGGTGAGGGGAACATTGACGCTGGTTGGCTTGGCAGACAAGGGATTGCACTGGCTTTACTTTGTGTGGCAGATGTTCTTCGGGCCAAAGATTTGCCTGTTGTCATGACATTCCTGATTTCGCGAGCTTTGGTACTCATCCTCTATGACTTTGATTATGAAACCTTTTCTGATAGAATCAGATATGCAGTTTTTAATGAATTTATTGTGCACTGTCTTAGTTTTGTTTGTTATATACAATACCGCATGCGTTGTTTTATTATTTTCTTCCTTCCCTTCCTTTTTCTTTATTTGACTGACAGTAGACATGCTGGATGGACTTTTGACTGCAGGCTGATCCCAATGCGGATGTTCGTGGAAGAATGACTGATGCTGGTATTATGATTATTGACAAGCATGGACGAGATAATGTTTCCTTGTTGTTCCCCATTTTTGAGAATTACTTGAACAAAAAGGTTGCTCCCCTTTCAAATGTTACCTCCCAGTCTTATCGTCCATTTTCTCGGCTGCTTGTGGATTTCTATTTCTAAACATTGTCTCTAGTTGTTATATTTCAATTTAATAGTGCAATCATGCACTTTTCAAACCCCTCTGTAGAGGCTGAATCAACTAAATGGAACATAATTCAAGCTTTGTTGTTATCTGTAAAATTCTTGTGCAGGCATCAGATGAGGAAAAATACGATTTAGTACGTGAAGGTGTGGTTATATTTACAGGAGCGCTTGCTAAACATTTGTCAAAGGTCTTGACTATTCCTTCTAAGCTTGCTCATAGTGAAATAGATGCAATGCTTAAAATATCCATTATTTTGCATGTCAGGGTGACCCAAAAGTTCATGCTGTTGTGGAGAAGTTGTTGGATGTATTGAACACTCCTTCTGAGGCTGTACAACGAGCAGTTTCCTCCTGCCTTTCACCTTTAATGCAATCAAAGCAGGTAATGTGCAACTTCCAGATAAGTATCTGGTTGATCTGATTGGTGTTTTTGTTATGACCATCATGTAGTTGTTGTAAATTGCCTGCCCACTTGTCCTTGTGGTTGTGGACTAATGATATCTGATGCTTCTTTTGCAGCTTGGTGTTTTTTTGTAGATATAGCTGGTTTAGCTGGATTTGTGCTAGAAAATATTCATACTGCATACATACAATATTTTATCAATTGAAGATATAAATAAAATCTCATTTCGGGTAGAACATTTTTGCTCAAATGAAAGGGTTGCACTTTGCCAGCAAAGTTAACATCAGTAGAAGCTTCTGGAACACTAAGTCCATAGTGAGCCATAGCGAGGTCCATGTTGAGCCATATCTTAAAAGATTAAGCTCCAGTTGAGGCCAAATTGAATAGCTGGTCATACGTTAGGTCCCAAATTGAATATTTGGGCTAAAGCGAAATATGCCCAAATATTCCATAAAATATTTAAAATTATTGGTATTGGAAGTAGTTATTTTAGTTTATCTACAGATAAATGAGTGAAAAAAGAAGATTTGTTGAGTTTGATGTTAATTATTTATTTAGTTTTTCTAAAATTAGAGCTACTAAGGTTATTTTAATTTTTAACTGAAGGAACTCTGATAACAGTGTACTGTCTATTTTTGGTTTACATTTTACTAATTTTAACTTAAAGAACTCTGATAAAGTTTTAGGCATATTGTACTAATAATTTCCGGCTTACAGTTTTACTATTTTTATCTCTAAATTGTCAACTCATGGTCACATGGTTACTCTGCTTTTTCCTTGTGCATTTTCTCTAATATCAATTTCTTTTTAAGGGTTTATTACGTGGATCTTTGATTGCTGCTTTCTTTTTGTCTTTCCTCTGTTAATTGTATGTCTGATATTCTTTGTTTATACTTACCTTTCTCATGTAATTTTAAACTTATGGTTTGATACACTAGGAAGAAGCAGCAGCTCTTATTTCCAGACTGCTTGTTCAGCTGATGAAGAGTGACAAATATGGTGAGCGCCGTGGAGCTGCATTTGGACTTGCTGGAGTGGTCAAAGGATTTGGAATATCATGTCTGAAAAAGTACAATGTTATGTCAGCTTTACGAGATGGACTTTCAGACAGGTCGGTTTTCTTGAAAATGGTTCACGGTATAGACAATGCTGCTTACATTGGGCAGAATTGTTATTGTGTTATCAGATGTATAGCATTGCAGTGTCGCGTGAACATGTGAAGTGAGTTTGGGGTATAACAGTTAGCAATATTTGAATCAATTGAGATTCTAGTTGAAGCAAGCATATACATTTTTTAATTTAGATAAAGAAAAACTCAAACTTCTTCGATGACCTACACCACTGTTGCATAATCTCTAAGGTTTAGTGCTTTTCCCTTCTGTTTCTTTTTACCTAAGGGTAGGGGCATCCATTTTTTGTAGCTGTTCTGTTGGTAGGCTTTGTGAATCATTGATAATATGTACTGTTTATTTTGCATTGCAGAAATTCTGCTAAAAGCCGAGAGGGAGCCTTGCTTGCATTTGAATGTTTCTGTGAGAAGCTGGGGAGATTATTTGAACCGTAAGTGTAATTGTCATGTGAAAAATTGTTCCTCCATGAAACCTGAGGGATTGATACCGAACTTTCCCTCCTCATCTTTTCCCTTTCCAGGTATGTGATCCAAATGCTACCTCTACTCCTAGTATCCTTCTCTGATCAAGTCGTTGCAGTACGAGAAGCTGCCGAGGGTGCAGCTCGAGCAATGATGTCTCAACTTAGCGTTCATGGAGTCAAACTTGTTCTTCCATCCCTTTTAAAGGTCTTCATCTTAAATTTATTGGGATTGATTTCATGAAGCTTTTTTCATTGTAAATATCTGATAGAATGTGCCAGAAAAGTTTGGAACTATAAAATGTTGTTAAATTTGGAGTAATGTGGACATTTTTCCTTCTCAAGAAATTATGATGTTCTTATTCTCTGAGGTATGCTTTTATTAAGCAGACTTGCCAAGGGAAGATAGAAGATATTTGTTCCGTGATTTGTTGGTTTCTGTTTCAAGGGTATCCCTACCTTCAAAATGATGACATGTTGTAATTTAATTTCTGAATTGAGGTTCATCATGTCTCTATCCTACCTCATTTTTTGCGTTTAGATTGCTTCTCTCTATTCCACAATGGACAAATTGTGTTTATATAATCTTAAACCCCCTTGAGGAGATTGTAGGCATAATGTCAACATATTTACTCCTTTTAACCCCCCCCCCCCCTCTTTTCTATGAGAAAGGAATGTCGCCCATTTTATGGTAATTTATGGGAATTTTTGTACTGAAGGTAAGACTTCGTCAAACTTGTTTTTGTCCTTGTGCTTGTGTAAGAGTTCACATTATCCTTTTTCCTCCCTCCTGCTTGTTGATATTGAGCGTGCCACCTTGGGGGCAGTTTGAGGTGCAAAATTTCTTTTCGATTTGGTGCTTTGCAGTTAGATATATTCGGAAAAGGAAAAGGGTAAATGTCATGTGGTTCTTTCTTTCAGCACGTGCGTCAATGCTGAGTATTATGCTTCTCATGTCAGGGTCTTGAAGATAAAGCTTGGAGAACAAAGCAAAGCAGTGTACAGTTACTAGGTGCTATGGCTTATTGTGCTCCACAACAACTGTCTCAGTGTCTTCCAAAGATTGTTCCAAAGTTGACTGAGGTCTGTGCAGTAACAAAAATTCTTTTTGCTTTTATCTCAGCTGCTTCTGTACACACAGACACAAAATGTAAAGTGGAAGTTTATGAGCTGCTATATTTAAGCAGTTTTCTTGATTTTTATATAGGTTCTTACAGATACTCATCCCAAAGTCCAGTCAGCTGGACAAACTGCTCTCCAGCAGGTAATGTAAAAACTATTTATGTCTCAATTACTGCAATATTATATATTTTGACGAGCTGTTTCTTTCAATTAGGTTGGAAGTGTTATTAAAAATCCGGAGATAGCAGCCCTTGTCCCCACTCTTTTGATGGGACTTACAGATCCTAATGATTATACAAAGTATTCTCTTGATATTCTTCTCCAGGTACACCAACTGTATGCATTTCATGAATGAGTTTATTGGATTTGCATAGCAATATCTGGTATAAATGGCATATGATTTTGCAGACTACCTTCATTAATACGGTAGATGCTCCTTCTCTTGCACTCTTGGTGCCCATCGTTCACCGAGGGCTTAGAGAAAGGAGTGCTGAGACAAAGAAGAAAGCTGCTCAAATAGCTGGAAACATGTGTTCCTTAATTACAGAGCCAAAGGATATGATCCCTTACATAGGCTTGCTTCTACCTGAAGTAAAAAAGGTACCTTTTCCATTAATAGTTTTGCAATAACCAGAAAGTAGGGTTTTATTTTGAAGTTTTATTTATTTGTTTTATAACAGGTCTTGGTTGATCCAATTCCTGAAGTTAGATCAGTTGCTGCAAGGGCCCTTGGTTCTCTCATAAGAGGAATGGGAGAAGATAACTTCCCTGATCTTGTTCCTTGGTTGTTAGAGACACTAAAGTCTGATGGTAGTAATGTTGAGAGGTCAGGAGCTGCTCAAGGGCTGAGTGAGGTTAGCACATTGCCTGTTATATGCTCTTTTCTTTTTCTTCACTTTCCTAATTTTGAATTAAATAAAAAAAACATGTTCCAATCAAAGCTGCTTGAACAATGGTATAATGATTCCTTGCTTTAGGTTTATTTTCATATGTATTTTTACTCCTCCATTTGGAGTCATGGAAAGAAGGTTTTTGTCGCCTTTTTTATTGGTTTTCAGAGGGATGATGCGGCTACTGCTTGTTTGAATTGTTTTGGTTATTGTTAGAATTATAATCAAGATTTGAACTGTCTATGCTCATGGGGTAATTTGATTTACCATCACGGTATCTTTCTTAAAATGATACATTGCCTCTATGGGGCAGTGTAGAACTGTTAGCAGAAGTTTGTCATTCCAACCTGTATATCTGGCAGGCAGAGAGATTTTTTGGAAATGTTTTGTAATTGTGACTGATGCTAATGCAACATAGATATCATTTGCAAATTAAGTCATACTTGCCTCTATGAGGAAGGTATCTGATTTGTTTTTACCATGTCAGGAGTTAAATCTTGTTCCAGGACAGCTGTATTCAGAATATGAGCTAGCTCTTAAGTAGATGACATTACTGCATTGGTTTGAATTTAATGTAGAATTTCAATCTGGCAACTCTGTCCAATCTTTTTGGCGTTTCTAGTTGTGGTTGATGATGCAACCTGTATGTGCAAAATCTTTTGTTTTTGTGAAGCATAAATAAATGCCATAATCTTTACTTAATATCATTGGTGATGGAAAAGGGTTGTTCCATGAGTGACATTTTATGCAATAAGCAAACTGATAGAAAGGAATCTTTGAATAGAGAAGAATATGAGCGGAAGATGTTAAGTTGTTATGATACATACTTAACATGATAAGTAATGGTAATAGATTGTTATGATCCTTACTTGACATTTTGTGTATAAGCAAACAAAATAGAGGAGAAGCTAGGCCAGAAAAGAAGAATATGAGGGGAAGAAGATTAAGTTGTTATAGTGGTGACCAGTTTTACATTTTTAACCTTAAGTGGCCATTTAGAGTTGTGGTATCATTTGATTTCTTACACGACACTTTTGGGTAGAAAGCTTTGAACTCTCAAGTGAATGCGATGTCATCTGCATTGGTCGATGGATGACTCAAGACTTATTGCTCTTTCTGTCTATTCTTGTGAAAATAATCATGTGGTACACTTTTGTCTTTCTTTTATAGGTATTGGCTGCACTTGGGACAGAGTACTTTGAGGACTTACTTCCTGACATTATTCGAAACTGCTCTCATCCAAAAGCTTCAGTTCGAGATGGTCATTTGACACTGTTCAAGGTGGAGATTGGTTATACTAATGGCGTTGTTACTGTATATCATTTATTTCTGTGCATAGTAGCTGTATTATCTTAATGGGGTTGACTGTTATGCTTCCTGCAGTATATGCCAAGATCTTTAGGTGTACAGTTCCAGAAGTATTTGCAGCAGGTTCTGCCCTCTATTTTGGATGGTAAGCCCCTTCAGAAATGAGTTCTTCTATTTTTGCATTATTGTTGAGAGGAGTGTTCATTGCAATCGTGTTTTGGTCAAGCTGCTTGACTTGCTGTGTTTACATGGAGTGTCAGTGTTAATATTATATGTTCTTCAACCCAGGTCTTGCTGATGAGAATGAGTCCGTACGAGAGGCGGCACTCAGTGCTGGACATGTACTGGTTGAGCATTATGCAACTACGTATGCCCTTCTGACCACTGTAGTTCAATTCCATTATGTTTCATGGTTGTTTCTCCATTTTAGTTGACCTGGTGATAATATATTAATGTTAGTTATAAGGTAGTGCTTGAAGGAAATTTATGAGTGGGCCAGGAAAAAGTTGCATGCATATGCAAAATATTATCTGGCAGGAGGAAAATCCCTCCTGCACTATCATTCAGCCAGATAATATATAGTTCATCCTTACTTGTTTATCCCTCTTATTAGCTTGGTGCATGGATTCTTACTTGTGTTTCTGTTCTTTTAGCTTAACCAAGTTTCTTCTTTAATGGGATTGACCTTTTTAAAATCATTTCAGATCTCTGCCCCTGCTCCTTCCTGCAGTGGAGGATGGTATATTCCATGATAATTGGCGTATTCGGCAGAGTTCTGTAGAGTTACTAGGCGATCTTTTGTTCAAGGTGCGTACTCTTTTGTATTCTGGTCTTCTCTCTCTTGTAGAAGCCATACTAGCAACCTATGGTCCTCTTATGGTCTTATTTAGGTTGCTGGAACCTCTGGTAAAGCCCTTCTGGAAGGCGGAAGTGATGATGAAGGTTCTAGTACTGAAGCTCATGGACGGGCGATTATTGAAGTACTTGGAAGAGATAAACGTAATGAAGTTCTTGCTGCATTATATATGGTTCGCACTGATGTCAGCTTAGTTGTTCGCCAGGTATAGTGATTGAAATCATTGTTTTTCGGTTCCACTGTTGACTTTGATACCTAAGTTCACTTTGTCATAGTATTTTGACATGAAACTTTTATGTTCTTTTCAGGCTGCATTGCATGTGTGGAAAACTATTGTTGCAAATACTCCAAAAACTCTGAAGGAAATAATGCCAGTTTTAATGAACACATTAATCACTTCTCTGGCGTCACCATCTTCGGAGAGGCGACAGGTCCCTTATCAAATGCTGTCCAATGAGATTATCAAAGTATTGCAGTATAGTGAACATTTTATTGACATTTACGTTGTTCTGCTGTTAAAAATTCAGGTTGCTGCACGGTCATTGGGTGAGCTTGTCAGGAAGCTCGGTGATAGAGTGCTTCCCCTAATAATTCCTATTTTATCAAAGGGTCTAAGTGACCCAAATCCTGGCCGAAGACAAGTGAGCCGTTTTACTTGTATTCAAATTATATTTTGGTTATCAATCATTCTGACATCATGTCCCTAACAGTCTCTAAAATTTGGAAGATATAAGCCATTCTTTGCTTTTGCTGTGGTTTTCTTTTCTTTGCTTTTAACTTCTTATGCCAAATGTGCTGCAGGGTGTGTGTATTGGTCTTAGTGAAGTGATGGCTAGTGCCGGTAAGAGTCAATTGCTGACTTTTATGGATGATCTTATCCCAACAATCCGGACTGCTCTTTGTGATAGGTTTGTCACTAATTCTGGTTATTATGTCAGTGCACATAATGGTGATAGGTCCTCATTATCTTCTTTTTGTGTTTTGCTTTACAGCATGGTCGAGGTTCGTGAGTCTGCAGGTGCAGCATTCAGTACCCTGTACAAGGTATGCCTTCCAAGATGCTTATGAAGCAAACATCTCTGATTTAATGCGTGAAGTCTTAAAATGAATGTTGTGTCATTTCGTTTTGTAGAGTGCTGGGTTGCAGGCAATTGATGAAATTGTTCCTACACTTCTTCATGCTTTGGAAGATGAACAAACTTCAGATGCTGCCCTTGATGGCCTAAAGCAAATCTTGAGGTATGCTTTGATGTTTCCTGTGGTTGCTTATGACTTTTATGGCTGTTGTACTAAATTACTGCCATTGATTGTAGTGTCAGGACCACGGCTGTGCTACCTCATATCCTCCCTAAGCTTGTTCATCTTCCTCTATCGTACGTACAAACATTTGCAGACTGCTTTGACCTTTGATACAGATAACTTTGTATTGTTTACCAGCGTATTTTTTGTTTGCCTACAGCGCATTCAATGCACATGCTTTGGGAGCTCTGGCGGAAGTTGCAGGACCTGGTCTTGATTTCCACCTTGGTACAGTACTGCCTGCTTTACTTGCTGCAATGGGTGATGGTGATGAGGTATGCGGGTGCTCTTTCTCTATCTCTTCCCCTTGCCCCAACCCTAATACCTGAAACTGGATAGGGTGAATCATAGTTGTCTCTTCAATAAATGCGTAGAGTAAAATTCAATAATGATCTTGGAATGATATATACACACACACACACACACATGTGTGTGTGTGTTTAGGTGTTTACATTTAGATCTATAATTATCATATGAAATTGCAAACATCTATTCAATAAATATTCTGCACCTGTAAAAGTGGAATGCCTAAAACTGAAATAAATATAGACTGAGGATACACATGATGTTGCATTCTCTGCCTTTGCAATGGTCAAATTGATCTAGAACATGTTCTTTTGTACTTTTACTTTATTCAATGTTTTTGTACATTTTTAAGTACTTTTTGCTTGTGCTTTTTCTTTGAATTATAGAATGTTCAACAGTTGGCGAAAAAGGCAGCAGAAACAGTTGTCTTGGTTATAGATGAGGAAGGCATTGAGTCGTTGCTTTCTGAGCTTCTAAAAGGCACTTCAGATAATCAGGCACGATTTTTGTTTATTTGACCTATGATGTATTCAAACCTTCACCACTGGGCTCCAGATATGATGTTTTTAGAAAATTCCCAATTCAATGATCTTTTCATTTTCAGGCTTCGATAAGAAGAAGTTCTTCATATCTGATTGGTTATTTCTTCCAAAATAGCAAATTGTATCTGGTTGACGAAGCACCCAATATGATATCTACCTTGATAATCTTGCTTAGCGACTCGGATTCTGCTACAGTTGCGGTAATTTTAATTAGAAATCTGCTCTTGTTTCAATTTTTTTGGCTCTTGTTTTGGGTACCTTTTTATGATTCTCTCTCTCTACAGGTTGCTTGGGAAGCACTGTTGAGGGTTGTAAGCTCAGTGCCTAAAGAGGTTCTTCCATCATATATGAAGCTGGTCCGTGATGCAGTCTCTACATCTCGGGACAAAGAACGCAGGAAGAAGAAAGTAAGTTTAATTGGTATTCCTCTTCTCAGATTGCAATAGATGGAAGATTTTTGAATAATGATGCAGAATATTTTATTGCTATATTGCATACATTATTAATTATTTATATTATAACTCTTTAATTCCATGGATACAGGGAGGACCAGTACTGATACCTGGGTTCTGTCTCCCAAAGGCCCTTCAACCTGTATTACCTATCTTTCTCCAGGTACTGCATTGAACCTAATGACAGCTGAAAATCTACATATTTTATGTTTTGGTTTTGAGGTGGGTATGTGAGCATTTTCTCTGTATATAAGATGGAATATGAAAATTTCCTAATTCTCAGGAGGAAGTTGCCATCTGGAATTGCAACTGACCAGCTTTCAAAGCTGTTCCATGTAATTTTTCCTCCAAAACATTTATGTATGACTTTGGATATTAGCCTTTTCAGAGTGATTGTGTTCCTTACAATTAGCTCTTCTTCCATCTATTAGAGGACTTTTTCGGCACCATTTTTTCCCCTCAAATAAATGAATGAGGAATTGTCTTGTCTTATGCTAATGAAGGGAACTTTGTGCTAATTATACACATGGCAACATATTACCTCAGGAAAGTTTGTCAAGTTGGTCTCTCCTGTTTCCTTGTACTCAATATTTATTAGTGTATCTCTATTCAAAATCTTTCCAGAGGGAATCATTCAGCCCATGTTTGGGCTGGAACTCGGAGGTCTGAACTTTGGCTCCAAGTTCCCAAGTCTTGTTTTATAGGAATTCTTATCATAAAACTCCCAATTCTTCTCGACTTTTGGTGTTTCTCGCCTGTCATTCTAATAATTAGTAATCTATATAAATATTACATCAACTTCGGTCAATCCTCCAATCTACTATAATTAAAGGGCTTTGTTACTTGGTGTTGATTTATCATGCTTTGCAATGTCCAAGGACTAATCTGCATGTTTCATTAGCAACAACAACAACAAATTAAGCCATTACTCCACTTTGTGGGGTTGACTATATGGATCAGTGAACTGAAAACATAATTGTCTCTTGTTACAAAAGTGGGTGATAAAAGGCAAGTGGGCAACTTGCTCTTTTAGATGCTTTATTGCAATCAATTATGCTATTCTCATTTTTTCATTTCAACAATTAATACTTATGAAGCATATGATTTATGTGATGTCATATGTTTTTAAATGCTTGGTTCTAATCCTTGATATTCTAAGCTTCTGAAGTCCCCTCATAGGCTATTTTATGCTTTTCAGGGTCTTATAAGCGGATCAGCTGAACTTAGAGAGCAGGCAGCTTTGGGACTTGGAGAATTGATTGAAGTGACTAGTGAAAAAGCCCTTAGAGAATTCGTTATTCCGATTACAGGGTATGTAGATGATTCTTCCAATTAGTGTGGGTTAAACGAAAGATTGTACGAGCTTTTTTTGGAATGATCTATTTTACTGGAAAATATACTGAAGAAATATTGAAGTTTGGTTTTGTTCTCCTGGGAAAGTATTCAATACATTTACTAGCTGATACTTATTTTTCTGGTAACATACTAATCTTGTGAAATGTTTCTCAATTACTAAATTTTTCATATAAAGTTGTCTTTCATTTGGTTTTCTTGGAAAGTATCAACGTGATTCCCAGACTGATATTTGATCGAAAAATGTAGTGGCATTTTCTTATCAGGGAATTTTGTTGATTTGTCAGTTAGTCAATATATGGCCAACTGTTCTTATAAAGCCCTTAACTCTCATACAAAGTGTGCCTGAATTTTATGTGGAGTAGTCATACTTTGAAATACATGTGTGTATATCACTGCAATGTACAGAGTTGATCTTTTTTCGTTCTTACAAGTGTCAGTTTTAATCATACATGTCTGTTCTTTAGCCCTCTGATTCGCATCATTGGAGACCGGTTTCCTTGGCAAGTAAAGAGTGCTATTTTGTCGACTTTGAGCATAACTATACAGAAGGGTGGTATTTCCCTAAAGCCTTTTCTTCCCCAACTTCAAACAACTTTTATCAAATGCCTGCAAGACAATACAAGGTTAGCTCTTTGTAGTTGCTTAGTTTGAGTGCTGCCAATTGGTTTATTGCACTGCTCCTTTCTTGTGCTTAACAAAATTCTTCTGTAGGACTATTCGCTCAAGTGCTGCTGTTGCCCTTGGGAAGCTTAGTGCTCTTAGTACGAGGATTGATCCTTTAGTTGGTGATCTTTTATCTAGTCTTCAGGTACAGTCATAATTTTATCATTTCCTTCTTGTTCATTTGATGCCTCAAAGACTAATATATAACATACTCTTGCTTGCCAGACATCAGATCTTGCAGTGCGGGAGGCAATATTGACAGCTTTGGAAGGAGTGATTAAGAACGCTGGAAAAAGTATAAGCAGTACTGTTATAACTCGTCTCCACACTCAGCTAAATGATTTGATATATAGTGATGATGATGAAATACGAAGTTCTGCAGCTAGCATCTTGGGGATTTTATTGCAGGTGAATGACAATAATATTTGGATATTTACTTTCCTAAGAATTCGGTATATTTGGTGTTGTGACTACCTAATTCTCAAGCTTTCTTCCTATTTTATATCCTGTATGAAATCCCATCAAGTGCAGAATTACTGATTTCATCCACTTCCCCTCAAGTCTCGATAGCTGCATCTGCTCCTGATTTCAATTTCATTTTAGTTGTTATGTAAACCCATACCACATTAATAAGTTTGTTTCATATATCATATATGGAAGACATCTGAACACTATTCCATATTTCGGAGATGTATAGAAGAGATTAGTAGTGATTCATGTGCATGTGTGCAAATGAAGATTTCTTATAATGTCCATGGACATTGAATTACATTTGTTCCAATTAAATGCAATCTTATAGTTACTTGCAAGTCCAATGAAATCATGTTCTTGCTCTTAATGAACAATGATAATTTTTGACAGTACTTGGAAAATGCTCAAATTTCCGAAACACTCGTGGGTGTAGCAAGCTCCGCTTCTTCTTCTGCTTGGTCTACTAGACATGGATCTACACTTGCCATATCATCCATGCTGAGATATAATGCTGCCATAGTTTGTGCTTCTCCATTGTTTACAAGAATAATTGATTGTCTGAAAAGTTCGTTGAAGGATGAAAAGGTACGAAATTTTATTGCTAAATTTTTTGACTCTAGTTGATTTCACTCAAGCATAGTTTGATTGGTCCATATCCTGGTTCCGTTCTGGGTTGAATTTGTCTTCCAACACCTTTTTTTCCCTGTAGTTCCCTGTTCGTGAATCATCAGTTCGAGCTGCAGGAAGACTTCTTCTGCATCAAAGCCAGAGTGATCCTTCGAACACTTCCGCACATTTGGCAACTTTGACCTATTTGGTATCGGCAATGCAGGATGACTCGAGTGAAGTGAGAAGAAGGGCATTAAGTGCTTTGAAGACAGTTGCCAAAGTACCATTTATTGCATGATTATCACTAAATAGCACATTATTATGTTATTAGTGAAAGGAATGTTTAAGTTACCTAATCTCAATTTTATAAATTTTGTTTAGGTTAATCCACAGGCAATCATTGTTCATGTGTCTTTATTTGGACCTGTTCTTGGTGAATGTTTAAAGGATGGATCTACCCCTGTTAGGATAGCTGCCGAAAGATGTGCTCTGCACTGCTTCCAATTGACGAAGGGTAATATTTCTTGATTCTTGTTGCCCTAAAATGTTTTCTGATTGTCAATTACTTCATTTTGAATGATATATGAATTTCTGCTTTATATCATCGCCAACTCCGGTTCTGCTATTTTCTTTCAGGCACAGAAAATGTTCAAGCTGCACAAAAATATATTACAGGCTTGGATGCTCGAAGAATAGCAAAGCTCCCCGAACACAGGTGAGGGAATTTTCGTTCATCTTTTGCAGTTTTAGTGATGCTTCATCCTCTCTCTCTCTCTCTCTCTGTGTACGATAAATTCAACCAGAACATAACTGGCTCTTCTGGCACAGTGATGACAGTGAAGACGGTGAAGATGGGGCATGTAGCTGATTGGAAGTGCGATTACTAATACGATCTCGCTATATGTCAATGGTTTTTGAAACTTAGGGCAAGAAGCCTCAACTGGTCAAAAGCCCATGTCCCCGAATCACTTCTGTGTTGGGACGAACCACACACAAACACAGAATACCTGATGCAAATATACACCAATCTGCAGATGTGCAATACATGTTCCATGTAGTTGCTTTATATCTTGTAATTTTGCCTTGGTAACTTTGTTGTGATCCATTTTGACATTTGCACTCAGAGCGAGCGCCTGTATTTCTATATATACCATCTTTCAATTAATGAAATTCATATAGGGTTTCTGCTACTCTCTCTCTCTCTCTCTCTCGCTCTCTATATATATATATATATATAGACACACACACACACACACACACCATCTTTCAATTAATGAAACCCATTTTGAC
Organism: Caryopteris x clandonensis; assembly: GCA_028749325.2. Taxonomy (NCBI): domain Eukaryota; kingdom Viridiplantae; phylum Streptophyta; class Magnoliopsida; order Lamiales; family Lamiaceae; genus Caryopteris; species Caryopteris x clandonensis. The sequence continues at coordinate 3,959,882 of JAPYKT020000027.1, read as the reverse complement.
ATTATATGGGTTAAAATATAATATAAGCAGAGCCCAAAAATGGGGCATGCATCTTACTGTCTTAACCTTTTATATACATTGACATTTTATTCTCTTTGTGGGGTTTGACCTATTTATGATTTCCATGATGCCAGTTTATAACTCAAACTGTGTGGACAAACGTTTAAGATAATAGATCGATGTGAATAGAAATGGACTTCCTAGATTTCACCGGTATATCGGACGCCACCTTTTCCACTTGTGGGGTTGTCCTTTCTTCCCCTTGTAGGGATCCTTTCTCGCAGGCCCATACAAATAGGAACCAAGCTTTGGAAGAGAAGTAAGATGTACAAATCAGTCAAGAAAGAGGTGTCAGTCAATCGGGAGACAAAGTCCAACCCGAATCACTAGGTACTCATGAATGGGATCCTTTCTCTCAAGCCAAACCTAAGAAGAAGAGAACAACGCACCCAACAAAGATTAGTGAACAGAGGTAGCTAGAAAAAAGAACTACCAATATATATCAAGATTTTACACTTTTGTATCATTGAATCATTAACAATCGACATTGGGTTCGAGCAAAATGAAAACGACTCGAAACCACTTAATTAGTGTCCATATTTCCACGTTCACATGAAGATATGACTTATGAGAAAAAAAAAAAAAAAAAAAAAGGATTGAAGAAAATTTTGTAAGGGAGTTCTCATAATATTTCACTTATTTAAGAAAAAATAATATTCCCACCGTTTAAAAAAAAAAAAAAAAACTGTTTGAGATGGTGGGAGTAGGATTTTTGTATAATATGCTCTTCCGTTTTATGTTTTTCTTAGCCTCATTATACTTTTTCTATCCAAAATTGTTCGGAATTAATAGAAGTTTCGAAGCAAGATAAATAATGTGGGTTTGACGGAAAGAATATAAGAAGCTTGAGCCACCAACACCTTGACAAATTGCAGATATGTACCCAACAATCAAATCCCCAAAAGGGCTAGAAATTTCTTTTCCCTAAAGACAATCAATAAGCACCATACTGTCGTTTTCAACTTGAAAGTTAACAATGCCAACTTCAACTGTGCTCTTGATAACAAATTTCATGGCAATTACCTGTTGAAAATTGAATGTAGCTCAGCTGTAGCAGATGCATTATAATACCTAACAATAATTAGGTCTACCAAGACAAGTATTTATTTAATTGGAGGACATTAAAGTCATTGTGCACATGAAACTGTGTGAGAGTCAAAATCCCAGAGTTCCAGGCTTGGAGAGATAAAGAAGCTGACACCCCCTCAAAGTTATTATTTTGGATGAATTCATTCGAGATTCCAGAATTAATGCAACCTCAAAATAATACTAATTAATTCGAAATCTAATTAATTATTTAATATTTATTCATTGTTTGGATATTATTATTTTATCTGCATTAAATATTGTGGACTAAGATGCACCTCACATGGAGATTATCACATTGAGGCTTGGAACAAGGAATTTTCTCTCACAAGAAAACAGAATAGAAGCCTACCCCCACGTACGCCATTCTTTAATTTTTTCAAAAATATTGCCTTTATTATCATTTTTTTAATTTAATTTAATTATTGTTTCCTAAGTCTCAAACTTCGACAAGGTTCTATTAATTATTTTAACCATTAAAATGAAGGGTTGTTTTAAAATATCCATATGAATATCAGTGCCAGCTCAGGCTTAAAATTAATTAAATTTGATCAAGTTGGATTCAAGCTGAAGCTTTGAGTTTTTCAATCGAGTTTGATGAAATTTTTTACATTTGAGTCGTAATATATTAAAATACTAAGAGAAGGGAGACTAGCTTATATTCTTTTATAATTAATGAATTTTGAGATGTAACTTTATTAAGGGTGATTAGCTTCTTCTCGTACTGTGTATGTTTTAATATGTGGAATTATATTAAGTCCCTTCAAATTTAACATGACATCAGAGTAGGCCTCATAATCGAGCCGGATGGCCGGTCAATATGGTAGAGCATGAAACAATCTGATCAGATTAATGATTAAGGAAGAACTCACATATGAGAGGTGATTAATCTCTCCTTTATAAAAGAATATATATGTTTCAATTTGTGGAATCGTATCAAATTTTTTGCCCGAGTTTTGCAGTACTCGATTAGACTTGACTAAAGAACAAAAAAGAGATCCAATTTAATGAGGTGAATTCAGCTGGAATTAAAATCTTTTGCCTTCATTTCCTTCTGATTACTGGGCCACAAATACTTGCATAGTTTAAACAACTTTAATTGTAGATTGCATAAATTGATTAATCAGTCCCCACACACACTATACGTGAATTAGAGGTAAGTAAATATAAACTAAAGAGAGAACTGGCTATATATTTTATAAATATTAATGACACCCCACCCCCCAACCCCCCCAAATTAAAAAAAAAAAAAGTAAATAAAATTATTAATCATGAGTTCTAATTAATTAGATAGTTGTGGCTGGTCAGATGGAGGCAAAAGATAAAAATAAAAAAAAAATTAAAAAGATAATAATAATATGAAGAAAGCATGTACATTAATTAAGAGTTAAATCATAGCTAGGTTGGCAATAAAAGAGAGAGAGATAGGGTAACAAGAAGAAGAAAAAGAGAGTTATTAATGGAGGGAAGATTCTGGGTGGCAGATGCAGATGCTTTATATTCAAGTGGGCTGCAATAAAGGAGGGGTGAGGGTGTTGAGAAAGGGGTAGGTCTATATGATTTATACTTCTCTGATTATACCCTTTTATTTTTCAATCTTCTCTCTTCTCTTGATTTAATGGTGTAACTGTGTGTGTGTGTGTGTGAGAAAAGATAACAATTTGAACAGTCATTGATAGATATAAATCTCATGTATGGATGCAGCTAGCTGCAGGCAATCATCATTTTGATGCTGAATGTGTGTGGAACTGTGTGCATCTCACAGCTTAATTGCCCTGCACCCACCTCCCTTTAATTCCCAGCTCCACCTTCTTCTATATCTCAGAGAGAGAGAGAGAGAGAGAGAGAGAATTGAATAGAGGTCATTTTCCAAGTTTGCTTTGCTGTTGGCCTGTTTTGGGGTTATTAAGAGGTGACTCTGGTTAGGGATGACCCTTTGTTTTTACCCACTAATGGTGCTCTAGTGTGTGTCTGTGTGTTCTCTCTCTCTACACTGAATGAAATGAGAACTGTTGTGGCAAAGAAGAAAGGGTTTTCTTCATCATCACCTTCTCTTCTATTTCCATTTCTTCTACCATTTTTTCTTGCCATTTTCTCCCAAGAATCTGCAGCCATTTCCACTCCTTCAAACTACACCAAATACACACAATTTAGCAGCTTGAGACTTGCCAGGATTCAGAGGCATTTGGACAAGATTAACAAGCCTCCTGTCTTCACCATTCAGGTATATATCTATCTATCTATATATATGCATGTCTGCACATACACACACCACTGGGTATGTGTGTCTTTCTTATATGTGTTTATGCATGATGGAGTTTGAAATCTTGCGTGATTCATTGAATATTTCAGAGCCCAGATGGGGACATCATAGACTGTGTTCATAAAAGAAAACAGCCAGCTTTGGATCACCCTCTTCTAAAGAATCACAAGATCCAGGTACGTTTTCATCTCTCTCTCTCTCTCTCTCTCTCTCTAAGCTGGAAAAAGGAACAACTTTTATTAAATTTAGGAAACCTAACGCAAAAACACACCAATAAATTCTCAACTACCAACCAGTTAATTTCTTCGAATAATTCAAGCTCAAACTCTCGTACTGTTCTTGAATCTTTAATGCTTACAAGTTAGAACTATACATAAATACAATCATACAGAGAGTCCCACCAGAAATGCCAAAGGCAATGAGAATGGCCAAAGCAGATTCTGATAAAGGAGACAACACCAATAGCAGCAGCAGAGGTGTCTGGCAAACGTGGCACCAGAAGGGGCGGCGCTGCCCGAAGGGCACGGTGCCAGTACGGCGGAGCACGGTGCATGATGTGCTGCGGGCTAAATCTTTGTACAACTTTGGGAAGAAATCATCCCGAAATGCGGCGGCGATGGCGGCCCGCCGCCGTGCCGACGCCCCTGATGTCGTCAGCGGCAATGGCCATGAGGTATGTGTGCACGTGTGAAGTTCTTGAATTGTTCTGGCATGTGCAAGAAACACACAGTCAAACATGCGTGTGTGTGTGAGAGAGAGAGAAGGTATCTCATAATCTCCATTTTTCTTGATTTTACTGTGGGGTGTGTTGAAGAAGAAATAAATAAAATGACAAGTTGGAAAACCCAAAGAAAACTCCATTAGGAAATAGTCTTGATTTTTTTTTTCTTTTTTTTGTATAAATCTCATAATCGAGTAAAATTCAATTAGTCGAACCATTTGTGACTTAAATCAGTGGTTTGGAATCGAGCTCCACCCATATTTAAATTTTACTAAGAAAATGTCTCATATTTCATACATTACATGTATGTGATATATAAATACGATTTAAAATATAAACTTTAAGGTTTAAGGTATTAATTATCCGCAAATAAAAAATTGTTGTTTTTTTTTATTTTTAATGATAATTTGAAAATTAAATATAATATATATCATTATTTAGTGAGACAATATTACTCAACTATAAACATACTGGTTGTACTAATAAGTTTTGTATTTGCGATTAATGAAGCACGCGATAGCATACACGACGGCATCAGGAGAGGTATACGGGGCAAAAGCGACAATTAACGTGTGGGACCCATCTATAGAAGTGGTGAACGAGTTCAGCCTCTCCCAGCTTTGGGTTCTATCGGGCTCCTTTGATGGTTCCGACCTCAACAGCATTGAAGCTGGTTGGCAGGTAACACACACATACACCCCTATGTGTCTCTGTGCATTTCCAAAACGTGTACGTATATATTATATGTACGGTGTTCATATATACACATGTAGTATGATGATATTCGAAATTTATTTCAAATTAATTTGTATAAGTAGTTTTGTGACATCGTCTCACTCTCGATTTTGATGTCGTATTTATAATTAATAATTAATGAGGTGGAAATTCTGAAGCTTTGATGGTTGTACTAGTCAGGTTAGTCCGGAGCTGTATGGTGATAGCAGGCCAAGACTCTTCACTTACTGGACGGTCAGTTCTCTTCTCATTTATTATCTTTAATTAATAATTATAATACTTTTTTTTTTCAATTTATTTATGTTAATTTCAACCCTTTTATGTTGACACTATTAATAATAATAATAATAATAATAAGTATTTTAGTATGTGAATCCTCATGGTAGTCAAACCCATTTAAATATAACTTCATTGGATCTTAACTTCAAAGTCAAATAATTTGGCTTGATATATTAATTTTTAAATTAATTAATTCATATATTTCTATCTAATCTCTATTTTAATATATAATGTGAAAGCTTCCTTTCTTTGGAAGAAATGTTATAAAATAATGCCCACCAAACACCACCCCCACCCCCCCCACCCCTCTCTCTCACACACATTTGGACTTACATCCATCCTTGACTTTTACAAATTATTACTCACTTTCAAAATATTTTTTATCCTAAAAGAATTGTTGGGTTCGAAAAGTTAATATTTCGTTTCATTAGTAAAAGTAAAAGAGTGAATTTTATAATTTCACAAATAAGTTTATATCATTAAAGAAGTCGAATCAACAAATAAAATAAGTTGTATAAATGTAAATCTATAGTTGTTAAGACGCTGTATTTTGGTTAAATTCGTCAAAAATAAAAGTTGTACTCTTACGAGTCAATACTTTTTTTGAACGAAAGGAATGTGTTTTTTTTTTTGGTTCCGAGTGGGTGTTTATTAGTTAGGTTAAGAAAGAGAAACTAATGAAAGTTGAAATATAAACTATGGTTCATTAATTTCCCCTGTGAAAGTCTTGAAAATTGCAAGGAGGGGCCCCAAGAACATGAAATTAAATATCCACTTGTGAAGAGCCCATATATTTAATATCAACATTAAACCATGAAAAGGGACATTTCATCTTCCCACTGCATCAATGGGGGGGTTTCTTGGTCCACATTTGAAGAAGAAAAAAATATAGTTAGAATAAATTCTTGAACAATTACAAGTCAATAAAATATTAAATAAATATCTCTTGAAATTCAGAAAAATTTCAATAATTGGGACTGCATTTAATTTACCGTCTAAGCATTGATGGATTGTACATCTCCTTATTAAATATATGCAGGGTCAAAATGGTCTTTTCTGCCCATTGTCATCATGTGCATGCATGCATGCATGTTCATAAGTTGGGAAACTTGCATTAATTGGTCAAAATGGGCTTTTTTTTTTTTTTTCTTAAATGATGAATTGCATTTACGATCTTTAAGTTTAGGGTTTTATCAAATTGTCAAATAGATTTTGAAATTTATGAAAATTATAATAAATTTTAAAGTATGATCTTAAATACTTAAAAGATAATAGAATAATATGATATCAATAGAAAATAAGTAAGATCGGACTAAACTACCCCTAATTCTAAGTTGGACATCGGGTGAGGTTTTTGTTTGTCATAGTAAAAATGTTCACATTGTAGTTTACTAATGATTTTATTCGATGATTTGATAGAGTGATGCGTATCAAGCAACAGGCTGTTATAATCTTCTATGCTCTGGATTCATACAAACAAATAGTCGAATAGCCATCGGAGCCGCCATCTCTCCGGTGTCATCGGTCGGAGGAGCTCAATACGACGTCACCATTCTCATTTGGAAGGTCCAATTAATTCTCATTAATTTAGGCCAAGAATCATCAAAATTTGCATTTCATTTCTTGAGGAAATTCCAATTTTCAATCTAACATTGTTCAAATAATGCAAATAGGACCCAAAGTTGGGAAATTGGTGGATGGGCTTTGGTGACTCCACATTAGTGGGCTATTGGCCCACCGAGCTTTTCACCCACTTAGCGGATCGGGCCACGATGGTTGAGTGGGGCGGAGAAGTGGTGAACTCACGGGCCAACGACGCACACACATCGACTCAAATGGGCTCGGGCCATTTCGCCGACGATGGTTTCGGAAAAGCAAGCTATTTTAGAAACCTAGAAATAGTGGACTCGGATAACAGCCTGAGCTCGGCCCATGATATATCAATCTTGGCTGAGAACACGCATTGTTACAACATCAAGAGCTCCTATAACAATGAGTGGGGCACACATTTTTACTATGGTGGGCCGGGAAAAAGCCCACAATGCCCTTAATGATACAGGCCCAACAAGGGAAAAGGCCCAATTGCAAGATTCTTTGTTTAGAAGAAATTGTGCTATTTCCAACCATGTTTTCTGCTAATTCCGCAGTGATTTTCAATTTTTGTATGTCTTAGGAATGTATTTATTTATATAAGCATCAAACAGGTAAGGAAATAGCTACATTTTATTGGGAAAAAACAAAGTAATTATTAGTTTTTTTTATAAGTATTTTACATTTATTTTCTATTTTTAATCGATCATCTTCTCCGATACAATATATCCTCACTCGTGTCGTCTACCCAATTTTATAATGGGTGTTTCTAAATCCATCACTAAATTTACTTTGCACACTACATTAATTTTATTCACAAAATTAAATAAATTATAAATGACATAAATATCCTTATTTAAAAATTAAAAACATACACAAATTTTAATTTTTAATAAATAAATATTTATTTCATCCACATACAAAATTAATAAATATTTATTTATTAAAAATTAAAATTTGTGTATATTTTTAATTTTTAAATAAGGATATTTATGTCATTTACAGTACATTTAATTTTATAAGTAAATTTAGTGGTGGCTTTAAAAACACTCTTTTATAATTTGTACATATTTTTTGGTATCGTTTAACTTTTATAATAAAACTAGTCATTTTGGACATTTATGCCCTTATAAAAACGGCCTTAATTGATATGAAATTTAATTTTTAAATCACTTTAATTGATTTTATTTCTTTCTAATAAATATCTTTTATTTAGGCAGCATTATTTCATACACTTTTACATTTTTATTTTATTTTTTCTAATAAATATATTTTATTTAATCCATGTCTATTTGACCTAACTCAACTAACCAATTGAAAGGCCCATTTAGCAATAAAATTTTCAATTATATAAATAAAAATCTCACTTTTTTGCATATAGCTTTGAATTATTTGGACAATTCAAAAGAAAAAAAAAAAAAAAAAAGGAAAAAAAGGAGAAATTAAAATTTATATATTTATTTAAAATAAAAATAAATAAAAAAATTCCCCGAAATGTTAAGGTATTACCCCTAACAAGCAAAGGCCTAAAATCCCAATACGGCAATACGAACGCAGCATCGTAAAGCGGCAAAGCTGCTGAGCTCTCGCCATAGCTTTCGTCTCGAGCCTCCACCATAAACTGTGAAAGGGCAGGATTATATACACAGTTACGTATACACAGAAGGATATAATGAAGGAAAGAGAAGAAAATAATTTCGTTACACCCGGCGAAGTATTGGGCAAAGCTTCTGAGTTGAAACCTGGGTACGGTGCTTACTTTTCACCACAAGATAAAACAATCTACGCCTCCCTCACTGGATTCCGCTCCCTCATTCATCCTCCGGCGGACTCCGACGACCCGGTAAACAATTTTTTTGTTTTTTTGTTTTGTTTTTTTAATCTCTGCATAAGTGTTTTTATTGCTGTATTGGGATTAAATATTCAATTATGTATCTCTTTACAAGACATTTTCTCTGAATTTACTGGTGGGTATTTTTTTTTTTTTCTTATTAGAGGCCTACTGTGGAGGTGAAAGGTCACAAGGCGCATGGTCCAGTTCCAGAGCCTGGTGCTATTGTTATTGCTAGAGTAAGGGTTTTGTCATCTGTTTTTTTATTTCTGTATTATTTAATGATAGCTATTGGGATTTGTGTTTAGCTTGGTTGTTAACAGTAGTATGGTGAAAAAACTGGACCGCCTGGAGTGGAAACTTGTTTATGTTTGGAAATTGAATTGCTACATTGCAATGTATGTGGATTTGAGAGGTAATTGTATGAGATAGAAATAAATTAGTAAGCAATTATAAACTGATATACTTGTATACTGTGTACATGTTATAGGCTAAAGGTGTTCCTTTGTATTGTTCCTCCATGCTTAGGGTCCTTTCCTTGTTTGTATAGGCACTTGCCTTCTATAAGTTGTTTTAGTACAGAACTTTCGGGGTCGGTTGGTGCAAACTTGAGGCCCTTCCAATTTTGTTATGTTTTGATTTGCTCCGTTCCTTGCGACAGGTAACAAAAGTGATGGCTAGAATGGCTTCAGTAGATATAATATGTGTAGGTTCCAAGTCCGTACGAGAAAAATTTACGGGCACTATTAGGTACGTGAAATATATTTTACTCTGCTTTGGTGGTGGTTTAAATATCGCTGATTATGAAGGCGAACATCAAATGCTTTTTTCCTTGAACATTTCCAATATGAAAATTCGATGATGGTAGTATGATGTCTGAAAGATGCAATTTCACTTCCTACTTTGTGATTGTTTCTTATTATTTTGAGTGCGGATTGTTCAGTTTTGAAACTTATTTGAGTGATTTGTGTATATATTTCCTGGAACTATTGAAGTAAGTGCAAGTAACTCAATTGCTAAACATATGACAGGCAGCAAGATGTCAGAGCGACGGAGATTGACAAAGTAGATATGGAGTCCTCTTTCCGCCCCGGTGACATTGTTAAAGCTTTAGTTGTATCCTCCCTACTAAAAACACATTCTTTTTATGTTTTGAGTCTATTTCGCTTCAGATATTATTTTTTTCTTATAAAAATTAAAAACAAAGTCTATTTCGCAAAACATGAATCATCTGATGATATGAAAGCTGGTGAACTGCCTTCTGAAATGTGGGTTGGATCATGTCTTGGAATGTTTGACCCACTTGCACTACTATTGGTTTATCAAGCTAACGTCAAGCATTTTACATAGCTTAGGTCGGATGAAATATATTATAGTGAATATTTAGCAGCCAAAAAGAAAAAGTAAAAAAGAGAGATATACACAAGTTACAAATATGTATTTAGGTCGCACAGTTAGATCTATCTTTCACTTCTTTCTTTAAGGTTTATTCTCTCTCTCTCTCTCTCTCTCTCTCACACACACACACACACACACATGCACAGGCACACGTCCACACACAGACAATTTTGAAATGTTTTAACATTCGGTTTTCCAATTGAGATACTGGATACCGATTCTGTTATTCACTGTATGTTGTTACCTTAATGTATTTACTTGAAAAGCTGTCTCTTGGTGATGCGCGAGCTTATTACTTATCAACTGCAAAAAATGAACTCGGTGTTGTATCTGCAGAAAGTGTAGCTGGTATGATTTTTCTTTTTTCTGCATTTACGCTGCTAAAATAGAAACATTTTCAATTTTTGAACATTGTCTAGCCAAAATCTTTGATGAATTGTAACTTTTTGACAAGTTTCAATTTTAGTGCCTTAAGTCTGCAGTTTCTTACAAAATCCTCAAAATTGATCTGTAGTCAACAGATGACATTCAGTATGAGGTGGATCATATATCATTTTTGCATGTTATGGTTCCAACGATCTGATGATATGGAATTAGGATTTTTTTTCTCTGTTATATAAGTCTGAATGGCTTATGAAGTTTAAAACAGTCTCTTGCGTGTATGAAACCTGTTAAAAAGCATAAACCTTTCTAATGTTTGCTTATTATTGAATTTCTAACCTATTAGGAAAATACATACAGATATAAGATGCATGTTTCTGTTTTGTCTGTGAACACCATTCACCGTTTGTCTCATTAAAGCTTTGTAATTAGCTAGAATTTTTCTGAGATTTGGACAAGGAAAATCAGGCTGCTTTCAAGCTACTTTAGGGTAACAACGATCACCTTTAATTTTCACGTTTGCTCATGTATTGGAGGACCCAGTATAGGGACATGGGGTATGGATGCATCCCTATTTTTGGAAAAAATCTGATCGGAGCACCTTTTGTTTAAAAATTTCCCTTTACATTGTGCCCCCATTTTGAGAGATAATTACAATCGAACCTTCTAAACAAGCAAAGAAACTAGAGCCAACAAAATTGGTTCAGCCTGAGCACTCATTAAAATTGTTTCTTGTTGTGCAACCTTAATCATACTACTTTAACTTGATGTAGGTGCTACCATGGTTCCAATAAGTTGGACAGAGATGCAGTGCCCTTTATCAGGTCGTATTGAGCCGAGAAAAGTTGCCAAGGTTGGATCCTGAGTTATAGAGGTAGTTGTAAGCTTGGAACTGGTCCTGCAGAGAAGTCACTGCTGTTAGTAGCAGCTCTCAATTTGTTAACAAGTTAGCTATTGCTGCTTCTGGACAATTTATACATTGTTCTTTACAGGAAACTGAGATTTTGTTTTCAAATTTTTTATTTTGAGAAGAGATCATTGTGCGTGTTATTATCATGTTAAGAATATAGGGTAAAATTCAAGGTTTTATGGTTGTTATGATTCCTCAATTGAATGCGACCTAACGGACCATGAAAACTGAAATAAGATGAACATTGTACATTTTTTGCATTATATTTTACGCTTGAATCACCGTACATTGCAACTCCATAAATGGATAACTTTTCAATGACGAAGCTATGTCCGTTTGACATGGTTTAGTCGAACTATACTCCAAATGTTGGAACATTCTTCATAGTATTCCACTAATAAAATAATTTAACTTATGTGCGTTAAACTATAAAAGGTCAAATATCCTTCAAAGTGTTTTATTATTGAACATTCGATCACAATTTTACCACGTTTTGTATACTTTGAACATGTATCTCGGTTTTAAAAAATAAAATAAAAATATGTTCTTAGTTTCACTAATTCACACCCCCAACCCAATCATATCGAATTGGTCTGTCATTATAATAATTGTAACAATATCTAAAAACTTATGTAGTTTGTCCATGTTATGTCCACATGTCAAATCCAAAACCAGAAAAATAAAGAATATATATATATATATATATATATCCACGTATGGTAATAATGTCAAAAATATCATTTGCTAAATAATATATATATATATATATAAGTATTAAAGGATCTGTCTGGGAAAAAAATTGCATCTTTCTTCGGCTTCCTTTCACAACTACCTTACAACAATGGCTACCGTTTGTATTTCAGCTGTCCGTCTTTTTCCTCCCTCCAAATTACCCTCCACTCATGCCCATTCATTCCCTCAAATTGCCTTCCGTATCCCACACTACAAAACACTTAAATCCAAACGCCTTAGAAGAATTTCATTTGCTCTCACTGAATCATCAGACTCCCCAAAATCCCTCGACCCCGACCCTCAAGTTCTCCTTCAAGAACTCGCTGTATGTGCTAACTCGCTTATACTTTCGATTGACAATTCCGTGATTTTGCATTCAAATTGACATTATTGGTTCCAGTATAGTGTACTATACGTATATGGATTTTAATTTGCATGCTTATGATTATTTTGATTGGCCTTCGTGATTTGATTTTGTTCGTTTTTCAGAATTGTTTTGTTCTTCCGGTAGATTATATGAAGCAGTTACCGAGTGACCTTCGGCTGGATGTAAGTGTGATTTTTCAGGAAATTGGTGTTTTTTCTTTGAGGTCGTTGTTCATGTAATTTCTATGTTTTAGGGGTTTGCATTTCACTTGCGTTGAGATGGATTGAGAATCTTTTTTTATGCATGTTGCTCTTATCAAACCAAATTATAAAATGAAAATATGTTGAATTCATCAAAGAACAACTATAATAGTTGTCACATATTTATACAAAAGTTTGGAGGCTCAAAACTAACTTATCAAAGAAGTTGTAACTACCTTGCAAGTTACATAACCATCTAACACATTTCTAACTAATTATCTAACTTGTAAAACTACTTTTAACAACCACGCAAGTGGCATAACCGTCGAACTAATTTTCTAACTACCGTACAAGTGGCACATATACTTAATATGCTCCCTTGTAAGCTCAACCGGGTTCAGGATAGACAGATAACTTTGAACTTAGGAATTGAAACCGAGTACAGGACAAGGCTTTGGTTAGTATGTCTGTTGTTTGATCTTCAGACGGAACAAATCTGATATCCAACTCCTTGCTTTGCACCTTCTCTCTAAGAAAATGAACATCAACCTCAATATGTCGAGTTCGAGCATGGAAAGCCGGATTAAATGCCAATTTAACTGCTCCCAAGTTATCACACCACAAAACTGAAGGTTTAACAATAGGCAGACCAAGTTCAGTAAAAAGACTACGAATCCAGATCAGTTCAGTGGTAGCCATGACAAGAGCCCGATACTCAGCTTCGGTGCTGCTCCTTGCCACAGTATGCTGCTTCCTAGAAGACCAGGATATAGGATTGGATCCTAGAAATATGCAAAAATCACCAGTGTTCCTCCTATCATCAACACAACTCGCAAAATCGGCATCTGCATAACCTTCAAGCACCATTCCAGAAACAGGTTTAAAGAACAAACCAGTGGAAATAGTGCCTTGTAAAAATCGCAATACCCGTTTTCCAGCTTTCCAATGATTGACAGTGGGAGCATGAAGAAATTGGCTCAATTTATTCACAATATAAGAAATATCTGGTCTTGTCATAACAAGATATTGCAATGCACCAACAAGACTTCTGTATTTGGATGGTTGATCAAAAGGACGACTGTCTTGCAAATGTAATTTAATCCCAGAACAACAAGGAGTAGGCGGAGGCTTACATTTTTCCATATTATGTTGATGTAGAAGATCCCGAATGTACTTTGACTGAGTAAGATGAATGCCTTGAACAGTCCTATCAGCTTCTAGGCCAAGAAAATAACTCACTTCCCCTAAGTGTTTTAAGGAGAATTTCATGTCAAGATCAGAGATAAGCTGTTGAATCTGAGAGGGATCATCACCGGTGACCAAAATATCATCAACATACACAAGTACAATTAGCATTTTACCATTGACATGAATATGAAAAAGAGAATGATCAGAGACAGACATTTTGAGGCCTTTAGAAAGCAAGAAACCTTTGAGCTTGTCATATCATGCTTTCGGAGCTTGTTTCAAGCCATAAAGAGACTTCATTAACCTGCATACATAATCTGGTTTGGAGGAATCTTCATATCCTTCAGGCTGCTTCATGAAAATAATTTCTCTTAAGTCTCCATTTAAGAAAGCATTGTTCACATCGACTTGTTGTATTTTCCAACCCTTAGTGACAGCCATGGTGAAAATAAGTATGATTGTAATCGGTTTAACAACCGGACTAAAAGTATCAAAGTAATCCACTCCGGCATTTTGCTGAAAACCCCTAGCAACCAATCTGGCCTTGTATTTATCAATAGTGCCATCGGACTTTTTCTTAATTCTGAAAATCCACTTGTTAGTGATAAGATCTATGTGAGGATGAGCAGGAACAAGAGCCCATGTATTATTCTTCATAAGAGCCGAGTATTCAGAATCCATAGCAGATTTCCACTCAGGAGAAGATAAAGCTTGTTGCACAGTAACAGGTTCAACATTTGAGTGAGACAAGGCCGTATTGTATAATTTGGGTTTGAATATCCCATTTTTGGATCTAGTAACCATACTATGGCTAGAAGTGTGAGGTTGTGGTAAATGAGAGGCAGATGGCTGAGAGGAAGTGGATGGACTAGAAGTAGGTAAGTGTTGAGGCGATGGAGGTGGAACATGTTGATTGGTAGGTGGAATAGGTGTGAGAATCGGAAGAACGGGAAGTATAGAGTTTGAGTGTGTGGGTGAGGAAAATTGAATGGTTTTAGGAAAAAGTGATTGATATGGAAAATCAAACTCATTAAATTCCATAGTTCTAGCAACATATATCTTGCCCGTTGAACTCAAACACTTATAACCTTTATGTGAAGCACTGTAACCAAGAAAAATGCATTTGGTACTTCTGAACTGTAATTTTGAGGAATTATAGGGTCTAAGAAATGGAAAACAAGCACACCCAAATGTCTTGAGGAATGTGTAATCAGGACTATTTTTAAAAAGAACCTGAAACGGAGAAGAATTGTCAAGAACAGGTGTAGGAAGTCTATTAATAGTATATACTGCAGTAAGAAAAGAATCCCACCAAAATTTAGGAGGCATGGAAGCTTGAGCAAGTAAAGATAAGCCAACCTCAATAATGTGTTGATGTTTCTTTCAACTAAGCCATTTTGAGGGTGTGTGTAGGGACAAGAGTGTCTAGAAATAATACCTTTAGTTTTGAGGATATTTGATAATGATTGAAATTCACCCCCCATATCACATTGAAATATTTTCAAAGGATTTGAAAATTGTCTTTCAACCATGGCAAGAAAGATAGGAAGGACTTTTGCAACATCAGATTTTTGAACTAAAGGATAAATCCATGTAAATCGAGTGAAATCATCCACAAAGATAACATAGTATCTGTAACCATCTGTAGATAAGGTGGATGCAGGTCCCCAAACATCACTATGTATTATTTCAAGAGGAGAAGTAGTTGTATGAATGACGGAAGGAAAATGCATTTGATGAAATTTTCCAAGTTTACATGCTTCACAAAAAGAAAATTCTGAATGAGCACATGATATCTTCAAATGTTGAAGTACTTTATTCAGAGTTCTACTACAACAATGACCCAAACGTTTATGCCAAAGGGTTGCTGTAGTTGTTGCTTTAGAATCTGTGGAATGATTCACAGAGGCTGTATGAATGCTTGGAGAAGTTGTGGTAGAGTGTGAGACAGAATGATTGAAGTGTTTTTGCATATGAGAGAGGTCAAGTTGGTAAAGCCCGTCCTTAAGTAGTCCTCTCAAGAGAATTTTGTGTGTTTTCAGATCCTTGACAAAACAGCAGTCAGCATGAAATTCAACATATACGGAATTATCTTGTAAGAATTGAGAAATGCTAAGCAGGTTTTTAGTAATGTGCGGAACATGAAGAACGTGATTAAGATCAAATAAAACTGAAGAATGTAGGCTAGGTAGAGTAGAGGAACCAATATGAGAAATAGGAATTAAACTTCCATTACCGACAACAAGCCGTTTCTTACCATGATAAGGAGTCTGCACATGGAGATTTTGAAGACTTGAGGTTATATGATGAGTTGCCCCACTGTCAACAATCCAATCAGAGGCTGATCCATACCCAGAAGGGGAGGAAGAAGAGCCATAGCCATGCACGTCAAATTTGAACTGACCAGAAGGTGTAACGGATGTGGAATTCTGACTTCCATTAGGATAAAAAATTTCTTGTTGATGTGAAAAATGAGCCGTAGGTTGAGAAGCAATGCCTTGTTGAGCAGAAACCATATTTGCTCGTGGAGAAGAATAATAACCTTGTCTTGAACCTGAATTCTCAAGACCTTGATAGTTCACATCAAATCTTTTATAACACTTGATCGCCACATGATTATTCCGGCCACAAATTTGACAAACCATTTCAGAATTGTTTTGTTCTTCCGGTAGATTATATGAAGCAGTTACCGAGTGACCTTCGGCTGGATGTAAGTGTGATTTTTCAGGAAATTGGTGTTTTTTCTTTGAGGTCGTTGTTCATGTAATTTCTATGTTTTGGGGGTTTGCATTTCACTTGCGTTGAGATGGATTGAGAATCTTTTTTTATGCATGTTGCTCTGTCATAAAGAAACGTCCATTTTGCTGACTTATGTACATTATGCTTCAAAACTGTACCTTGTATTGTCTGAAATTTATCAAAGTTATAAAGCAATAGAAGTGCAGTGGCAAGGTGCAAAGAATTGTCTTTAAGCATCGTTTAATATGGCTGAATTGTCGCAACTTTTCTGCGAAGAGCTATTTATATTGACAGTTGCATATTGAAAATTGGAGGCTGTACTTTTGTCTGTTTTAACACAGTTGGAACAATTTCAGATTATGATGTATTGTTTTGTTTGGCCTTTTTCTGCTTCATTTTTGGTATGAGAACTCTTTCCATAGAGAATCTGATCTTTTTCTACTTTAATGTTTAAGCTGAACGATGCAGCATTTGATCTTTCGAATGGCACTGTCAAAGATGAGGTGAGTAATTTTTCATTCGAAAAGATTCATATATCAAGAATGATAGTTCGTGCCCTATTATGAAGACAATGAAATTTTGAAATTTTGCATTGAGAATGTCAAGTAATCTAATACTGTGATACTAAACGTTATCTTCTGATTTTTCACCTTAAAGCTTAACTTCATAAAGCTTCATAGTTGCCCATCTGCATGTTTGGTTACTTTATGCTTATAATATGCATAAGAATGGATTTATGTTTTATATACTAATAGTTTCCTATCCAAGATATAATCTGGGTCAAGTTGATTTTTCGCTTCAAATTGGATCACTATCAACTTCTTGATTTTCAGTTATAGTGTTCAAGAGAGCTGCTTTAGTCTCACGGAGATTACTGAAAAATTAGCTTCAAATTCTACTACTTCGAGGCAATGCTCACGCGCTGGTCCTCTAGGTTATATGCTCGTGTATTTGAGGCATATGCTTGGGTTGCCCTTAGGGCATAGACCCTTTCTGTGCAGAGCACCATAAAGGATTCCTGAATTATTTCCAAGTTTTAAAATGTCAAATGTGAAAGTTCACACTGCATTATCCCCATAGCTCAGCACTACACTATGACATGTTAACATCCCGCCCAATGACTTACGCCTTCTACATTATTGATTGAAACTCATTTGAGCTGTTACAAGTCCCCTTGACGTTGTATTCAGTGTGGTGTAGAGCTCGGAGAGACTTTGTTAAATATAAGTCGAGCATGGGAACTTGCAGACACATCGACTTCAGCAAACCTAATGAGCAAGCTCCCTTTGTTAGTAGGTTCTCTCACCAGTTATAATAAGTCAGGCAAGTGTGCAATGAATATATTTCAATAGTGTACTCTTATGAGCACTCGGGTCTTTTACGTTTCACAAAACATAATTTGGATTGCTTCTCACTTATTTTGGTCTTATTGCTAGTTAGCTTACTACGATTCAC
Organism: Caryopteris x clandonensis; assembly: GCA_028749325.2. Classification (NCBI taxonomy): domain Eukaryota; kingdom Viridiplantae; phylum Streptophyta; class Magnoliopsida; order Lamiales; family Lamiaceae; genus Caryopteris; species Caryopteris x clandonensis. Next base: position 3,941,947 of record JAPYKT020000027.1, on the reverse strand, counting down.
AAAACATAATTTGGATTGCTTCTCACTTATTTTGGTCTTATTGCTAGTTAGCACTTGGTAAGCGCTTGATATCTGCTTCTAGAAGGTTCCAGTCAATGGGTCAGTATGGTCAAGGTGAACTACAAATGGTAATCTTTTCGCTCTTCTTTAGATATGCAGGAATATCTGCCCCAACATTTATATATGGAGGTTATCCCCTCAAGCGTTTCTTTTTCACTTTGGTCTCGTTTTCTTCTTTTTGGTCTTGGAGTTTTGTTTGGGTCACAACCCTCAATAAGCATCACCTTTAGTAAGCTTTTACTAATTGCATGGATCGATTGTCAATTGATGATGCAAAACGCAATTTTTCTTTGCATCCTCAAACTTATTGCCGTATAATTCTTAATCAGCATAGATTGCCAAAGTGATGAATAGAACAGGAAAGATACTGTCAGAAAGTTCAGGTCCTGAGGTAGCTAATGAACAACTAAAACAGGAAACCCGGGTTCTTAAGGTATAAATATCTTTCAGATAACTAAAATTATAGTTTACACTCAGTAGATTATAACATATTGGCCTTCATAATACTGTGGCTGCACAGTTTGGAGAACTTCAGGTTGAATTGACTCCAGGAAAGGCATATATTGGTGCTGTCATTGCCTTTATGTTCGGGTAGACTCCCCATCAAGCTGTGATTCTCCATTCGTCAAACAAAGTTGCAAAACTTACACTTTATTTAATTCAAATTATAGGATTCTTTCATGGCAATTGAGTCAAGGCATCCAAAGTATACCAGAGAGCTCATTGGAATATGCAAATGACAATGCACTGCTTCTTGCTAAGGTACCTTCAATTCTCTCGGTTGTTCTCTTGGGTATATAATCTTTTAGTGATAATCAAGAAATGGTGGGCAATGCAGTCGCTGCGTGGAGCTCTTCTGGCTATTTGCTATTCATCAACAATCTTATCGGCCTTCGCAAGTGTAGGACTTGTCCTGCTTGGAGGACAATTAAAGTCGAAATAAATGTAAAATTGTATGTTCGACAACCCATTTCCTTTTCTTCTGCTGCTGCCAGCTTGATGTAATTATTTGGGTCTACAATAAAAGTAAAATTTACTCTTCATCGTATCTTTTGGTTTCTGTTTTGAGCTTGATTCATAACTTATCATCACAAGCTAATGCAAATTTAAAATCTTTTAGTATGAAAGTTATAAACTCCCTCCATCCCAAAATCAGAGTCCTGTTTCAAGAAACTTCTTTTGTCCCAAAATACCAGTCATATTTCAAAAGTCAATTTTATTAGTGAAAGTAAAAAATTGAATAATAAGTTACTTCTAAAGTCGTACTAGTGAGAATTTATAGTTTCTAGAAGGTTGCATCTTTATCTAATTGACCAAGAATAAAAAGTTGTACTTTGTAAAACACGACTCTTGGGACGGAGAGAGTATCCAACTTGTTGACCCTGATTACAATAGGTATAATGTTAGTTTACCTACTTGTTATCACTAAACTATCGATAATTTGGACTTTCTTGCTTATTATTTTGTCTTAAGATTCTTCGAGAATCTTCTTGTTTTGAGAAAATGGCAAAATTGGTGGTGCTGTCACAGCATATGCAGACATTAACGGTTACTGGTCTGAAACTTTCTTGGATTTTATAATGTTTGTCACTTTGTGTAGCTCTGACTATCCTCGAAGTTCCTTTCACATATTTATAATTATTGATTTATTGATTAATTATGAAATAAAAAACTATGATTTATTGACTAATTATGATTAATGTGACCACTTCTCCTCTGAGAAGCCATATCCGAAGTAGGTTTCCAGCCTCTTTGATTAGCCTTTTGGGCTTATTTTATTGAAGAGATCGCTTTCAATATAAGCTATGCATGCCTGTCATTTGGCTGCTTCTGAGTTTCTCTTTTTCTATCTTAGCTCATCATAAGGGGCTCCAGGATTAGAACAGTGGTGTAAATGACTCGAGTCGAGTGGACTATTATTTCTTTTATATGTTTGTGGTTTATTCAAAGAATTCAACAGTTGTGTTTGAGCTTGGTTGGTTATCAATTTGATTAATCTTTAATTCAGTCGGGCTCAGAGCTGATTTGAATGCAAAATGTAACATTGTTAATAATAGAAAATAAAATGAAGCTCAAAGAATTTTGGTGAATGATCTCGAATTGAGTATGCTTAAATAGATCCAGTCGTGGGCTGGTAGCCGGCAATGGTCTGTTGGTCATGGTTGATGGGTTCGAATTGGTTATATGATGATTCTAGAAGCCAACTACATGTTACAGTTTTTGACTCGTCAACCTAATGGGTTGAGCTCGGAATTGGCCCCTCGAGTTCAACACATCAGGTTCTGCAATTATTTTCACAAAATTGAATGAATAGCGAGTTTCAAACTCTTGACCTTGCGAAGGTTAATTGATTCTCAATTAGGGGTATATTGTTTAACTCTTGAAAATATTCGACCTATATTATTATTTTTAGAATTTGAAAGGGAAGAAAAAAAACACAAGTTGGAATAGGTATGGACCCGCACCATGAAACTCACCAAGACCTAGGCCCGATGAAATGTGTTGTTCAAGATTCCCAAATTATCGGTTCTGATTTTGAATCAATAGTTTAAAATTGTGGGAGGTGAAACCAGAATGAGGAAGTTTGGACAACATCAATTGGAACTTGATCTTGATCGTTTGTTATAAAATGAAAATTAACCTAACGTCTTGATTTTACAAATTCCCTAAACATTTACAGACCTTGTTAAAAATGGTTTTGGTTAAAGGTATGAGCCATGGAACCAAGTGAATGATCTATTGAACCAACGAACACCTCTAGGGTTGTTCGGTCATCACACGTTATTGGCTAATACCAACCTATCGTTGACTATAAACCAACGGGTCATCAATCGTGATGGGCTGACCCGGAACCTCAAAACGGAGCATGATCCAATTGATATATGGGTTTGACTAAACATACTATTACTTAATCTAAGACAAGCTATCATGTATGCGGGTGGGTGGCAGTTGCATATGAATGTGCAATCACCTTATACTCAAAAGTCTTCAAACATCCACAGGTTTGGATTCCCAGCAATGAAGAAATAAAGAGTAGGGATTCCAATTCTTTTAATTAATTATTAAGTTATTTAACAAATAATTAATTGTTATTTATTGTAGATTCTATTTATGCATATTTTAATAGAAACCATCAGATTCAGATTCATTGAATCTTTCACAAAATCTGATGGTTTTAGCTGGAAAAAATTTATTATTGATTATTTTATTTTACGTCATCTTTTGGGCAAGGTTTGACATTAAGACGAGTTACTTAATTACTTAATTGCCGTTCTTACTTAAGCCTATTTTATTTTATTAAATTTAAATTTTCACAAATATATATATATATATATATATATGCATTAAATATATGAATCTTCTCATACAATGAGTTGTAGCAAAAAAAAGTAAAAACACACTTATTCTGGTCGATCCAACTTAGATCCACTCCCGAAAATGTTAAAATGTCCTCACCTTAGCTTTTTCGACCTAAATCTGCATTAAAGCACGCAAATTTAACACCTATTGTACTCGTATTTTTTTGCACACGTATATTCTAGACCTGTTACTTCTTTGAAATTTCTTATATAATTTTTTAAATTGTTAATTTTTTTCATCAAAATAATATTATTTGTCGCAAAAAAAAATTATGATTTAAACTTAACTTTTTGTAATCAAATAATACTAATTGAATAGAAAGACCAAGTATTGATTAAATTATGATTACGCGGCTAATAAAGTGATGAACAATTAATAGAGATGGACTCCATTATTGTGTATTCTACTTAGACATGGCTCGGTTCCGTAACTTGTGGTTTTTGGAATTATAAAGGGCGGAATCGAAATCGAACCGCCATATATACGATTTTGGTTCCGGTTTTGGAATCGCGGTTCCCCTGATTCCGGTTCCGGAATCGGCGGTTCCCCCAGTTCCGGTTCCGATTTCCCCAATTCCTGTTCCACGGTTCCGGTTCAAAACCGGCGGTTCCCAACAGTTATTCCATCTCATCCGTTGAAGATCAACGACTATTTAATCTCAATTGTTGATTTCCAACGGCTATAATTTTAAATTCAATCTGGAACCGAACCGGAACCGAAACCGGCGGTTCTAACCGTCGGTTCCGGTTTCGAAAAACTGAGAACCGGAACCGAACCATTACTCTGATGATTTCGGTTTTGATTTGAAACCGAAACCAAGTCAACGGTTGAACCGAACCGTTGACCGACGGTTCGAACCGGCGGTTCTGATTCTAAACCTAAACTGTGGCCATGTCTAATTGTACTCCTACATTTTGATTCCAAGGAAGCTTGAATTTTCCACTTTATAAAAAAATCAATTAACCTTTTTTAAAATAAAATAAAATAATTATAATTGAAAAACTGGTCAAATAATCAAAGCACTATTAAATGAACATTCTAGACTTTCAAGTGGTGATCCATTCTTCACAATCTCTTTCTCAATTAAATCATTGGTGACATAAGCATATGGTATTTTATTTTATTTTATTCTATAAATATTGTAGAAGTCAAAGAAGCTAATTGCATCAACATTCTATTGTTACCTAAATAATTTAAATCTTATGGTTTAATTAGTGTTACACTTATGCATATGACACATAATTACTAATACAATTACATTATCAATTCTTTATTGTATGTAAGATTTAATTTTATAATATTTGGTGTTTCGGTGTGGAACCCTATTTTCTATTTTCTATAATATTTTGATTGTATACTTTATTTAACTGGTAAATATTGTGTATAATACGAGGTTGGTTTACTAGTGAAATAAGGTTAAAGATTGGAAAGTGATACAAATTAATAAAAGGGTTTCGCGTAATACAATTTCACGAGATATTTATTATACTTAAAAATAAGCTGGTAATATAACTTATTTTGTTCTAAAACTAGAGCTTTATTTTAAAAAATATTATTTGTCTCGAAATAAGTATCATACTTTAAAAGGTAGTATTTTATTTTATTAGTTAAAATTAAATTCAAAATATAGAAAGTTATATATGGTTGAATAAATGAAATCGCTAAATAAACAAAATTGTTTAAACGAAAATTATGAGTTTTAAAAAATTATTTCCACCTCTAATTGATCCAAAATATAAATTTATATTCTTAAAATATATATATATATATATATATTTAAAACGGAGGAAACAATAAATATTAGATGAGGAAAGATGAAAATTGCATATTTTTCTTGATAAACGAGGAATCTTGAATCTAAAGAATCTCAACCCTCTTTGTCTGTAATCCTGGGTCCAACTTGTATGGAAATTCAATGTAGATGGCAGATACAGCTTTATCATCAATTCCCCAAATTCTTTTTAAAAATAAAATAAATTAATTAATTAATTAAATTAAAATCCAATTCCCCAAATTGTGCATCAAAATAGTTTCATTTTTTTAATTTTTCTGCCCACCTTTATCGTAAATAATATTCTATTAAAAAATGTTATCGACACGTAGTGCACGTGTTATACACTCTCCACCCAAAAGAAAAATCTTAATTTTTTAAAAATAATTACTTTTAATAAATTAAATAAAAACATATTTTTTAAAAAATTATAAATTTATACTTATACAATTTCTTTTACTCGTTAATTTAACTTTTCATAATTTTTTAACAAAAAAATGTCATTCATAAGAGAGAATCTCAAATAGGCATTGAATTGGTGGTACCCTCATATTAATTAAAGAGTTGACTTTTTCTAAACTAATTACATAATTTGGGCATTTTATCTCTAAATTTAGGAAAATTATATGAAATGACATCAATAGCCCTTATTTTCATATATTTTCAATATTAAAGTATTATATATTTAAAAATTAGATAATTATATTTATATGAATATACAATATTCTCTATTCTATTATATATTTTATCTTATGTTATAACTTCATTGATACATAATATTATTAATAAATATATAATATGTATGGATTAAATTACAATATAAAATATAATATAACTTTTATTATTAGTATTATAGAATCCTTCATTGATGTATACATACATACTTGCTACATTATAATTTATTTATTTTTACTATATTTTTGTAAAATGATAATTTTTATTATTCAAATTAAATCGGATAGGTCATGTTAACCTGCGAAATAAGTAGATTGTGAGCGAGTTTTTTTAATTTGTGTAAGATTTGAAATAACGGTGTCCTAACTTGACCTCTAAAATCGTACAAACTTGAGCCCTACATATTTAACACCACTGGTGTGTGTATATATGTGTGTGTATGTATATCTCTAGCCCTACATATTTAACACCGCTAGTGTGTGTGTGTGTATATGTGTGTGTATGTATATGTCTAAAAATTTTGAGACATAAAGCTCAAATCCAGAGTCAATATAAACCAACTACAAGAATTCATTTTCACTACTAAAACTTTTTCTCTCTAAGAAAATAACAAGGAACCACCCCCCCCCCCTCCCCACCCGCGCCAAACAAGGCATGGCCGATCCCATAAGCTGCGCGGCCTCAGACCTCCTCCCCCTCCTCGGCGCCGCCCCCAACGCCACCGAAGCCGCCGCCTTCATATGCAGCCGCTTCGGAGCCGTCTCATCCAAGCTCTCCGACGCCACGTACGCCATCGACAACACTTACCTACTCTTCTCGGCGTACCTGGTCTTCGCCATGCAGCTCGGCTTCGCGATGCTGTGCGCCGGCTCCGTCCGCGCCAAGAACACCATGAACATCATGCTCACCAACGTTCTTGACGCCGCCGCCGGTGGGCTGAGCTACTATCTCTTCGGCTACGCCTTCGCCTTTGGTGGGCCCTCTAATGGGTTCGTCGGCAAGCATTTCTTTGGGCTGAGAGACTTCCCATCGCCCACTTCGGATTACAGTTTTTTCCTCTATCAGTGGGCTTTCGCCATTGCTGCAGCTGGTAGTTTCTTAAACTTTTTTCATATTTCCTTTACGGAATGGAGATTATAAACAAATAGGGAAAATACAATATTTTGAATATGAAGATGAAATTAGATTGAGGATATTTGATTGGTTCGAAAATATGAAATCCTGATATCCATATAATCATTAATTAATATTGAAACAAAATCTGGTATGGAAGAAGAATGCAATATTTTGGTAGTCAACTGAATCAAATGGAATGAAGCATTAAAAGTAGCACAAATTAATAAAGGCAAGATGTCAAAGATACAAGACTAGATCCTCTATTTCATTTTGTATTTCATCCAACTACAAACAACAAATTTTATATGTTTATTCTAGTTTTTACACTTGATATGGAGTATTAGTTGAATCCGTCTTGATTTGGTGTTACATATGTGATCAGGAATTACAAGTGGGTCCATCGCAGAAAGAACACAGTTTGTAGCATACTTGATATACTCTACATTCCTTACCGGTTTTGTGTACCCAATAGTCTCCCACTGGTTCTGGTCCGGTGACGGCTGGGCCGGTGCTGCAAAGTCTGATGGAAACCTTCTCTTCGGCTCAGGAGTCATTGACTTTGCCGGTTCAGGCGTGGTCCACATGGTTGGTGGCATCGCCGGTCTATGGGGAGCACTGATCGAAGGTCCGAGGATCGGCCGGTTTGACCGGAGCGGCCGGTCTGTTGCCTTGCGTGGCCATAGCGCCTCACTCGTGGTGTTGGGCACCTTCTTGTTGTGGTTCGGATGGTACGGGTTCAACCCCGGTTCTTTTTTGACCATCCTCAAGTCATATGGCACGCACGGGCCCTACTACGGCCAGTGGAGTGCTGTGGGGCGGACAGCTGTCACGACGACATTGGCTGGGAGCACAGCTGCCCTGACCACCCTGTTTGGGAAGAGGCTCTTGGTTGGGCATTGGAATGTGATCGACGTGTGCAATGGGTTGTTGGGAGGGTTCGCTGCGATCACGTCAGGGTGCGCGGTGGTTGAGCCGTGGGCTGCGATCATATGTGGGTTCGTAGCAGCTTGGGTCCTAATTGGGTTCAACAAGTTGGCCGAGAAATTGAAGTATGATGACCCACTAGAGGCGGCCCAATTGCACGGTGGGTGTGGTGCGTGGGGTGTGCTATTTACCGGGCTATTCGCTAACAAGGCTTTTGTAAACGAGGTTTACCCGGGCAAGCCCGATAGGCCATATGGGCTTTTCATGGGCGGGGGTGGGAAGCTCTTGGCGGCCCAAATTGTCCAAATTTTGGTAGTAATCGGGTGGGTCTCGGCCACAATGGCCCCTCTATTCTTTGTGCTGCACAAGTTGAAGTTACTGAGGATTTCAAGTGAGGATGAAATGGCGGGAATGGATGTGACAAGGCATGGTGGGATTGCTTATATCTATCATGATGAAGATGAAAATTCAAATCTGCCACAGTTCAAAATAGGGAGGATTGAGCCGACTAATACTCCAACGCCCGAGCATGCATCGCAGAGTGTTCGTGTTTGATCGAACGTGTTGAGAAGGATGAAAATTTTAGCATATTCGTAGGTTGTGAATATGTGTGTGTGCGTGCAAGCGCACTAATAGTGATCAAAGGATAACAAGATTTGGGTTTGGCCATTAAGTTGTATGTTTTGCTTTCTGTTGGTGGCTCTTGGAAGTTTTGGTGTGTGTTAGGTATTACGACTCAAAGCTGCAAGCGGTTTGAAGTTTAGTTCCATATGGTTTGGTTTCTTGTCTCAACTTTCATTTCAGAAGAAAGGTTGAGTGAAATATCTTGATATCGAATATTTTTATATAAATGTAGATTCGTTCCAGCTTTTATATACTGTAGAAGTTAAAAATATTTAAATTCAAAATTCAAAATATCGACAATTCATCCAATTTATGTTATGTGTTCTGGTTGAAACGACTGAGATTTCGGCCAAAATAGAGTGACAACCCCATGTCGATTTTTTTAACAAAACAAGATATTCTAGGCGAAACGAAATGAAATCGTAGTTATGGTTGGGTTAAAGGCTTCTGCTCAAAGATGAAAACTCAGATTGAATAAAAAAATTCTACGTTCAACTTCATTCAATTTCAACACAAAATGGAGGATATATACACTGACTGGTCTTGTAGCACAATTCATGTATGCTTCAGCTAAAAAATGGCACAATTGGAAACCAAATCTGTCAATATACCTCATTCATCACTGAACAGAAACAATGCTCGGATTCAGACCGGTCCCATCGGAAGCTGGGTGGAACAATTTCTTGTCCAAACTCACAAAGATTAGAACAACTTCGTCCAAAATCCCAAATAAGGAAACATGGCAATCAAGAGTCTTATGAAAAGAGGAGTATCTCCCTTTGCTCTCCTGCTTATTTTAACACTCTCCTGCCCTCTAGCTTCACTTCCCTCCTCAAAACCTCTCGTGCGGGCCTCTTCCTCTGTTCTGACCTGATAATCAAGCTCGTCCCATCCTCCAAAATCTGGCCTATTCCTGTTCGCCTTCTTTCCTTCAACATTATTTCCCTCAAACCACGACTTATAGTTCCCCGCTTCCTTTCTTGTCTGAGTGCGAATTTCTTTTTCTTTTCTCGCTCTTGCACGATTTGAGCCTCCACCAAATGGCTTCCTCTTTCTCCTGGGCCTCGGCCTGGGGCTTCCATCGGGCCTTCCCCACAGCGCGTCAGCAGCTAAAGAAAGTGCTGACTGGGCAAGGGGGAGGGCTATGGCCATGATGATACCATTGGGTCCCGTCCCCATTACCAGTGAGATGATGACTGCTGGAATCATCCACCCGAAGGCCCTAAATACCTGCAGTATAGCTAACTCCATTGTGTCATAAAAGTCCAATGAATTATAGGCACAACCACACACAGCATTTGTTAATGCAATAACAACTTTTTGCAGTGCCAGAAGAATATTTCTTCACATTCGAGAAAGCCTACGTTCATCCAATTAACCTCTGTTTTTCCTAGTAGGGACAACCTATTAACTGAAGTCTCAAGCACATGAAGATGCGTTAATCGAAGAAAAAAAAAACTCGTACTAAGTGGAATATGCGCAGATTGGCTGGCTGCAGAACAAGCTGGACAATAATGCCTACTAAAAGCAACCAATGGAGATCAGTAAGTGCTTAAAACGATTATCAGGATCGACATTAATTCAAAATTAAAAGGAGATTCGCCCTATTCATTTTGGTAGATTATGGAGACAAAAATCTCAAAAATTGTTACCTTATGCAATATAAGGATTATTTCACTATAATAGAGCTGCTATAAGAGAGAGCAATCCTCAAGCTAACATGCTATTTTCAGTCACTGGCATCAGCCTCCAATACATCAAATTTCACAAATTTTCAACGTAACAAGAGAGTTTCAATCAATGAACTTAAGCAGCTTTTGTTGGTTTGCAAGAATCAGTAATAACATTGTGTGGATAACATTATCATAACTCTATATTACGAGCAGTAAAAACAAGAAATAGTTGAGCTCATTAGACCACTACCTTAGAAACCAAATTGAATCCAATGGAAGCTTCGAGAATCCCAAACCCTTCATCTTCTTCATCATCTTCTGCATAAAGATCATCAGACCACCACACCCTCTGCTTCTTAGTGTTCCTGAACGCAAATCCATCCTCCTCGTCATACTCGTCGGTAACATAAGCGTCACTAAATCTGGACCGTCGATCGCGGTTCGCGTTCTTCTCCCAATCCCATCGCGAGCCGCCGCTCCGGCCACCCGAAAAAACCCGCCACCCACGAGCTTTGCTAGAAGTACAATTGTCATCTGCGAAGTAACTTTGAGAAATTGGAAGGGGGTATTGGTTGAGAAATTGAATTGCTGGAGAACCCATTGTTTTTGGGGAGAAGGGAGTAGAATTCAAGAAACCTCCATAGCTGGTGCAATGGAGTTAGAAGGTACATCAAGATATGCGTGACGTACTAGTTCTCATAGTAACTCTATCCACTAAATATCTTGAAACGGAAACTAAAAAATAAAAAACGGAATAACAAAAAAACTGAAACTTAAAACCACTTGACAGTTGGTTTCAACTGTTTTGATTTTGAGAGTATTGGGCTCCGTGGGCCCAAACATAAACGGGCCGGCCCACTATATATAATTACTTCTTAGTTTCATCCGCCCATAAAAGTTGAAATTGGAAAACAAATTTGATAACTGTCCTCCACTTTCTCTTTCCCCCGCTCTCGACCGCGACTACCACCACCACCGCCGCCGCCGCCACCCCCGGAAGCAACAAACCAGAAAATTCTTTCAGGTTGAAGAAATTGCACAAGAATTAGGAATCATTTTATTTTTTGATGCAAAGACTGATATATTCCATCAAAACCCTATCACCATCCTCGGTGAGTTTGTTCTCAAAACCCTCGTCCACTTCATCTACGCGTTTCCATTCTCAGGTGTTCGTACGCTATCTCCGATCTTTTAAATCAGCATCTTCTACCGGCGATTTTATCAAAGCTCCGATGGCATCGTCGGCAACGATGAAGTTGCCGGCGTCACCGATGGAAGATGGCTTAGGGAATAGGTTTTGGACCAAGTTCAAGAAGGAATGGATGCAAGTTCGGTATACTCCTTTCGTAGTCTCTTTAGCCGCCGGAAATCTCAAACTCGATACATTTCGTGATTATATTGCGCAGGACTTACATTTCCTCCGTGCTTTTGCCAAAGCGTTAGTAATCCTAACAGATTTATTTAGTTGATTTACTTCCTACCTGATTTTTGAATTTAGGAGGTTTTTACGTTGGAGCTTCATTTATATTTTGTTTCTTGTCATAGAGAACTAATGAGTCTTACAAGTTTTATGGTGTTTGGAATGTTAGGCTTGGTCTTATTCAATTATTGATTAAATGTGAGGCAAGAAGGATTGGAGTAGCTTTCTTTGTTGATCCTTCAAGAAATTGTGGAATTTAATTTGAATATGAGTTTGCACTTTGAAATTTTGTCACGTTGGTCTATCTATTTGCAATGGGAAGTGCATGAGTTTCTTTGGTTAATTAATTAGTCAAGAAGATTGATATAGTACGAATAATATTTATACCCTGTTGGTGTGGAAACCATATAGTTGCTACATTGTTTATTATTTGGTGATATCATTTTTTTCTCACTAAAGGAGTATTTGGCTTGCAATTTATTATTGCTAGTCATATTTTCAAATTAATGGTTATAATCTCTGTTTGAACTGTTAGAATGTTGAATTCAATGGTAACCATGATACCTTGTTTAATTGATTTAAGAAACCTGAAGATGTTAACTCCAGATTATGCCTGTGATGCAGGTGCAACACCTATAACATTTTGTGAACTGGAGGGAGTGCAAAATTAAGACACATTAATATTTTAAATATTTGTAACAAAGGCTAATGGAAACAAAAAGTTTATATCACCTTCCTCTTGCCTACTGGCCTCCAATATACTTTGTTGTTCTGGGTAGAGGTGTTTGAAACCTGGGTCAGAGAGGTCTAGTGCCTTGTCTTTAAGCTTCTCTGTTGCACCATTGCCTTACACATTATGTATGTCAGTAGTGACATTGTCATTTAAAGTGAGATGATTTCTTATATTATTGAATAAACTGTGCACCAGGTATGAAATGGCTGAGGAGTGCGCGGATGACGATGATGCCAAAGTTGGGATTCACAAACTGCGAAAATCTGTTCTGGACGAACTTAAAATGCATGATTCATTTGTCCGTGTAAGTATTAATAAGACTACAGTTGCATGTGTTTGCTATAGTTTTCAGTTTCTTGTCTGAAATCTCATTGTGCTAAATTGAAATGCCATTACCATTTTATATTGGTGTACCTGTTGCTTTGTATGGAAAGGGGAAAAAAGAATAAGTTGGTTTTGTTTGTGTGTTTATATCTATTATGTCTTGCTGGTAGAAATTTTGGGAATATAAAATCATCTTATGCCAGTACTGTATAATCTTGTTTGTTGGCTTGTGTTTATCACTGGAATATTCATTGTGTCCTATCTGATCAGCTGACATAAACTAGGAGGGGGGTGGATTGTCTTGTGGTCAACATAACTAGGTTGGTCCCTGTCTGGCTGCTAGTCATTGCTATATTTGCATGCTAAATTAACATTTATTTATTATTATTATTATTATTTTCAAATTTGTTCTCACTCTCAATATTTTTTGTATGCTAAATCTTGATTTTTACATCCCTGTAGTGGATCAATTTTGACTCTTGACTTTCTGCAACTGCATTTGACTCCATTCTGTAACTATTTTCCATATTGGAATATGCAGGAGTGGTGGGGCTTTGACTTGCCGAAAGATAGTACTCCAAATGCTGCAACTGTTAAGTATACTGACTTTTTGCTGGCAACAGCCTCAGGAAAGGTCGAAGGATTAAAAGCTCCTGGTAAACTAGCCACCCCTTTTGAGAAAACTAAATTGGCTGCTTATACTATTGGTGCTATGACTCCTTGTATGAGGCTCTATGCCATTCTCGGTAAGGAGTTGCAAGCACTTCTTGATCCCAGTGAAGGCATTCATCCTTATCAGAAGTGGATCGACAATTATTCCTCTGATTATTTTCAGGTTTGTAATTCCAATGACAAAACCTGGCTGGGGCTCTTTGATAGTCATAGATAACTGAAGCAAAACATTGGATGTAGGTCCTCACATTCTGCAATTTTTTTTTTTAGGCTGCAGCTTTACAAACAGAGGACCTTCTCGATAAGTTAAGTGTGTCTTTAACTGGGGAAGAGCTCGATGTTATTGAAAAGCTCTATCATCAAGCTATGAAGCTGGAATTAGAGTTCTTCCTAGCCCAGCCACTTGATCAGAAAACTGTTGTTCCTCTATCCAAAGAGCACAATCCAGCAGAACATTGTCTCATGTTATTTTCAGATTTTGATTTGACATGCACCATTGTGGATTCATCAGCCATCTTGGCAGAAATAGCAATTATAACAGTACCAAAATCAGATCAAAATCAATCAGGAAATCAACTTGCTCGGATGTCTTCAGCTGATTTAAGAAGTAGATGGGGAGAACTTTCTAAGGAGTATACTGAAGAGTATGAACAGTGCATTGAAAGCATCTTGGTTTCTGATAAAGGTTGGTGTGTTTTCTTAACCCTTCTTGTGAATTAGCGTGTAAATTTATTTTGAAATGAAAGATGACTAAGGCTTGAGAATCAATTGTGCTCTGCAGAGGAAAATTTTGATTATGATGGTCTGCGTGAAGCACTTGAGCGCCTATCAGATTTTGAGAAGAAAGCAAACCAGAGGGTGATCGAATCTGGGGTACTCAAGGGTCTGAATGTTGACGACATAAAACGGGCAGGAGAACGTCTCATTCTCCAAGATGGCTGCACCAATTTCTTCCTGAGTGCTGTTAGGAATGAAAACTTAAACAAAAATATTAACATCCTTTCCTATTGTTGGTGTGGTGATCTAATAAGGTCTGCTTTTTCCTCAGGTGTGTTTCGGCGGACTTAGCTAATTAAATGTCTTTCTTTCTCTTCAGTTAGTTAGTGATCTGGGTTTCACACCATGGTACAAGTATATTGCATCCTCTGCCTACAATATTGAAACAATTTACGTGACCTGCTACAAAGTTTCCTTAAACTTTGGTGGATATTATGGAGAACTGCTAAAACTAAAGAGAGTTACTATTTAGCATAACAAGATGGAACATGTGAGCTCTGTAGGAGATCTCCAGTTATGTTGGTAGTTTTAACTTCCTTAAATTCCATTTTTGTGATTCCTTTGATGTCTTATGTAAAACTGAATTTGTACATGTTTGGAAATGAAAGTGATCTTATCTGGGCATCTTAAGGGATCGGGTAGTTTTACTTTGTGCTGAGTGTCCACGTATCTTTTTGGTATGCTAATTTGGTTAATTCTACAGCAGGTGGTTTAGATGATGTGAATATACTTGCGAATGAGTTCATCTATGAAAATTCTTTATCCACGGGCGAAATTGTTAGCAAAGTTGAGTCTCCTATCGACAAAGTTCAAGCTTTTACCAGCATCTTGCGGAACTGCTGCAAGGATCAGAAGATCCTGACTGTCTATATCGGAGATTCAGTTGGTGACTTGCTTTGCTTACTTGAGGCAGATGTTGGTATTGTGATTGGTTCGAGCTCAAGCCTGAGAAGAGTGGGAAGTCATTTTGGTGTTTCTTTTGTTCCTCTATTTCCAGGTTTGATCAAGAAACAGAAACAGATCACTGAGGAAAGCTTCTCTGGTTGGAAAGGTTTGTCAGGAGTTTTATATACAGTATCTAGCTGGGCAGAGATTCATGCTTTTATTCTGGGATCATAGAAGTCTAATATACTCCAATGAATTCATCAAAACAATTTGAAGAGATGTTCATATAGGATGCATATAGAAGCACGGTGGCTGTTTTTGTCGTGGGCCACAGATCAGCTTTGTTGTTCCCCCTTTGCTTTTACGACAGGGTCTTCACTCTTCAATTCCCAAACAGCTCTTTTATTCCCTTCTGTTTTGCTATAGAGATCCATTCTGAACTGTAAATGTGATTCTTTTCGCCTGGAGTTTTGCATTAGGTTTTCCTCTTCTATTTCTCGATCCTTCCTCCTCTGTTCTAAATCCGAGCCCAATCTTCACCCGGTTCTGGGTGCGCCAGAGAGTTACTATTGAAATATTGTAAGTACAGACATGTGTTTCGCTCTCTGGGTACTTTCTGCCATTCGAGTTTTACATTGAATGGCGTGTTGGTGTATTTTGTAGCATTTTGTGGATTCTCGAAGCTGCAGTTTTTTTTTTGAAGAGGAACTTCCCTGGGATTTTCTTAGTTTTACATCTCTCTTCATGATCAAAACTGTGGATATTCTTTCTTCCTATTCTATTGTATTGGAATATTATTGTCTAGACTTCACATGGTGGCATTTCAACTTGTTGCTTGGCATCTAAATCCCAAAATTTGCACCAACCCTCCCCCCCCCCCCCCCCCCCCCCCCCACCCAAAATAAAATAAAATTATTTGTCTTTTTAAAATTCTTTTATTACGAGTAAGATAGAGAAAAGGATGAAGATGGTTTTGTAGTTGGGATTGTTGGTTTTGTGTAAGTGTCAGGTAAACAACAAAAGGGTATCCATTTATGATATGGTATCCAGATAGGCAAATTAAAGACAAAAATGAAGAAAATATATTTTAAGCCCAAATCTTTTCTGCTTGTGGTGGTAAAGTAGGTGATTGATGGAAAATCGAGTTTAACCAATAATTTTTGTTTTGTAATGGATAAAGATTCAACCTTTCCTCTTTCGTCCGTACAAAAAGGAGTCATTATCAGTGATGATCCACCAGAGAGAGAGAGAGAGCTTTAGCATTGCAAGATGGGTCAGAGTTGATCCAATCTCTTTTAGTGGGCTGGAAGGTTGCTAATGACTTTCATAATTAAATCGCGTGGGAAATAAAGTATATATTGTTATACAAGATATTTCTTATTTTCTAATTTGAACATAATATACAATCTTGTGACACGCCACACTAAAACAAATTAAATATGAATCAAATTTTCAAAATTGAAATGGGTAGGTATGGAATAGGTACCCTCTAAATTTTAAGACACACACACACACACACACACACATATATATATACAGTAAAAAGGTAAGATCCAAACTGGACATAATCATAATTTTTCTTTCATGATTTTCTGGAAAAGAATCATATAATAATAAAAATTGTTAAAGCCCCTCACAATCATTCTCTTATTTAATTGTTATCTATACGTTATTTTGTTTTTACCAACTTTTCAAATTGGGGTTTGACCCACAATCTTTCATTCCCACTTCAATTAAGTTCGGTTCTTAATTAGGTCTAAAAAGAGTTAAAAGTTAAAAATTTAAAAATAAATAAAACATTAATACCATTATGCAATACATTGTAATTCAAAAAACAGAAGGCATTATTATTATTCTACGTGCACCCTTTGGACCCATCGCCATTAGTTTATTTCCCTAAGAACTAAGCAAAATCATTCTTGCTTCTCCAATATAATTCCTAATATATATATCCACTCCTTCCTCTCACCCTCGTCCCCCTCTTCCTCTTCCTCTTCCTCTTCCTCTTCTTCCTCCTCCTCTTTCAGGTCAAAAATGTCGAAGACGACTGAGCTGTTGACGCGGTCTCATGGCCGTAGCTTATGTGGGGATATAGATACACAACTGTGTATGCATATATGCAACATGTTACATGTGAAGCAATTGACACCAAGCTAAGGGGTTGACCTTTTTGAAGAAAAATGCAACTTCTAGGCAAGTCTGATGCTTGGCTTCCATTTACCTTTTCTTGTTTTTTTTTTCCAAACCTAAGTTTCTCTTTCTTTCTTTTTCTTGTATGGATCATGCCTGTGGCTGTGATTGGCCAAATTTCGGGAGAATAAAAATGGGATTTTGGAATCATTTGACAATTATCTATGTACTTGTCCAAAGATTCTAAAGATTAACATTTTTCTTTTTGTTTTCAACAAAAATTCATCTTTTTTTACGACTGTTTCTTCTATGGAAGTTATTTGTGTTTCTAACTTTGTTAGACAGACAGTTTTCCTTGTAAAATCCTGATGATGTTTCAAATATGTCGGTAATTAGCGTTGAATCATTTCATTTAATGAATTCTCTCTCTCGATATATATGTGTGTGTGTGTGTGTTTCTTAGTTGGCTTCTGTATTTGTTCATTGAGTTGAAGAAACTTGTTCAACATAGTTCTTGTATTGAAGAAACATTGGCTAAAGATGGATGAACATAAAGTAGTGATTATTGATGAGAAAAGAAAGCACGAACATAAAGTGAACTTGGGAATTTTATATATCCAACATTGCACATGCAAAGCTCAAAAGGATTTGATGTTATGGTCCCATCACACACTATATATACATGTGTGAATATACATACATACTCGTATATGAAAAAAAGAAAAAAATATATATATATACGCACACACATATAGCCAATTAAAATTAGAGGAGTAACTGCGTTCATAGTTCATGATTTAGTTCATTAATATTCAATCTTAAGATTTTGAATATATTGTTTATATATTCAATTATGATTGATAGTTTTACTGTTTAGTGTTAGTTTTTTTTTTCCAAATTATCTCCACTTTCCTTATCGTTTAGTCGTTTAGTGTTAGCTTTACGATTAATTGTTTATGAATTCGTACGTAGTTTAAAGTTCATGATTCATAATTTTTTTATCTATATTTAATGTTGATGGCATCAGTTATTTAACGGAATAAGTAGAATATGAAAAATATAGAACATAGAATCCAAATCGATGAGATTGTCTCTCTCTCTCTGTCTTTTTTTCTTTTTTCGTTTTGGAAAACGAAAAATATTAAAAAGATAAGACGATTCGAATCTTTCATCTTTTAATCACTATTTTATTTCACAATATGATTTTATTACCTATTCATATGGATTGCACATAGTAGAAGGAATAACAAGAAATACAAAAGGGCCAACAAATAATAAATAAAATAATTATATGATAAATTAGATGATTTTTAATTGAGATGGTATTTGGATTACAATGACTATTCAAAGGGGAAAATGACGTGGCCGATTACAAAGATTCTTTTCTCAAAGTATTCTAGTCAAATTCTACAATGATATTCTCAATTCTTTAAATATATATAATACACACAAACTCTTGTGAAAGAGTTGCACGTGTGACACGATGTAAGGTATCACTATTTTTTAAGTGTATTACTACTTATTATTTACTTTAAAAAATAGTGACACTTTATAGTTAAACAAGTAATACGTTATTGTTATATAACTAATATCTTAAATTGTGTCACACATGCAACCATTTCACAGGACATCGACTTTATATAATAATATATACATATTTCCCCCCTTCCAAAAAAAATATTATCTTTTTTAAATATACATTTATTTTATTTTATCAATTAAATAAGAATACAACTTTGTAAAAATCATAAAAAAATTTAAATAACTTTTTTTATTCGTTTATATGACTTATTCATTTATAATAATTTGTTTACGAAATTAAAAAAATACTATAATTTAACTAAGAAAATATAATATTCACTTTCTGAACATATTTTTTGTAAATATTTCCTTTTTTGATAAGTTATATAATAATTAAAAGAAAATTAAAGAACAAAAGGCAAAGTCTCATAAAAAATGAATTTAATAATTGATTTAGGTAGACAATCTTGTGAATCATTGCTGCACATCTATATTTATTAATTAGTACAACTAATCTACTATAATTAACTTTAGAAAAAATCAAAACTTGTTATTAAAAAAGATTATAGATTTATCGAGTATTAATAATTTAACCGATATAAACTTTAAAATGAAATCGAAAAAATATTGATTTATCGAATATTAATTTAATTTCTCATATTTTC